>CM055959.1:99417531-100017531 GCA_029490685.1 Schizonepeta tenuifolia
TATTATTGTTTTCTCTCTTTTTATCAAAATTTGTAATAATTTTATTAAATTGTATTATTGACTAAAAAACTGTAAATAATATAAAGACGTAATTAATTATAAAAGAGTATTTGGATAAATAAATTCTAATAAATATAATAAGATTAAATTACAAAAGATTGTGAAGGAAAAATGAATAAAGAATATATAAAAATTATAGTGCGACGTGAAATAAAATATTAAAAATAAAATTTTATTCGATCACATCGTTAACTGTAAAAACAGAAATATATATACACATTTCGTTTCAGATTTATGATTCCACAATTATAATATAATATTTCTTTTTTCAAATCCTACATTACTTTTTTTAATTTTGTTACTAGTCACAATTTATCTTATTGCAAAAACTACCAAAAAATAGATAGATGATCTCAAGTATTTAAAAACGTCAACGACGTCAACGTTTATTATCTCTGCATTGATCTACTATTCCATTCTAACTTTCTTCTATTCATGAAATCTTAAACTAATTTATCAACATCTATTTCAATTTTATTTTTATTTTATTTTTAGATGAACATCTATTTCTACTTGAAATGGCAAACACTACTAATAACTAAATGATGAAAGGCATATATAGACCTCTTTTCATCAAACGTTGTTGCTAAATCTGGGACCATTAGTCGTTACGACCTCACACACACACATAATAAAACACACACACACATGTATATTGAACGGATGGTAATATCCCAAAATTATGTCTCATCACCATGACCCACTAATAATTTCTTATATAAAAATAAATTGTATTATATAATACAATATAGTAAATTTTTATTACTATAAGCTTAATTATTCATAGCTAGAGATTTGGTCCAATATCCCTATATACCATAGAGCATCCACTATGAGTAAGGTGAAGGGTAGGGCGGAACGGCGTTGGTGTCTTGCATAGGGCGTAACCGTGGGTGGAATTTCACCCAGGGTAGCGCCCTAGCTCTCCCTCACTTTTTTTTTTTTTAATGAGAGACCTAACGTGAAAGATCTCCACTATTGCAGAGTGTTTTGAGGTAGATTTATCAATTATTACTACCTAAAAAACAATAAATATTAATAAAATACTAAGAGACCTAGGGTGATCAATTTAACCATTGTGTATATGATCTTACGTTTTATCCTGTACTATATTTTAGAGTAATGATGTTCGGACACATTGCGGTTAGCTACACGCGCTAAAAATGGTAATATAGGTTTTGAGAATGGAAATATACTCTAATTGGGTAGGAAGAAATATGATTATTTCCACTTTTACAGTCAACTTTTCTTTTTTTACGCGTATGGCTGACTACAGTGTGTCCGAATATCATTACTCTATATTTTATTCAGGACAACTTTAATGTCTATATGTATAATCAAAGAAAAACATTTACTAGTAAGAGTTGATTTAGGTGTCTATATAGTAATTTAGAAGTCTATCTCCCGTTTGCTAAATTAGGTAAAATTTCTTGGCATGTCGTTTGTTAATTCTATACCCAAAAATGGTAATGGAATCAATGATGACCATCTACGATTCTAATAAACAACAAATCAATCATCATTGCGGTTTGTCGGTAGTGAATATATATAGTATACATCAGACGATTTTCGAGACCAAAAAACTACAAAAGCAAACTATGGGTCAAAATATTTCTCATTATAGTATGATTAAAATCTTAATAGTACTCAATAGAATCCTTCCCTCGTAAAAACAAAAAACTTAGTACTATTAATCTCCTCCACCAGGCATCGATTTGACATATAATGCTAAATAATTATTGAAAAGATGAAATGATTTTATATTCCAAGATTTCGGTCATAAGGATAATAGTTGATCAGATCTTCGTAGCAAGGTTAAACTCCTTCCGTCCCGTTCAATATGACTTGTTTTTTCGATATGCGCGGGGATTAAGAAGGAGGAAATTAGATATAGTAAAGTGCTAATATTTTTTTTGTAGTTCATAAAGGGCTAATAAAATATCTTTTTAACTTAAAGTAAGCCCTAATTCGTTATAAACGAAAACAAGTCATATAAAGTGAGACAACTCAAAAAGTAAAACATGCCATAATGAACGGGACGTAGGAGTATATATAAACGCGTTAGAGCCGATGAGGTCGTGGATTAAAATTTTGTCTATGTGCGGTGTAGTATTTTTCCATCTTTTTTTGAATTCGTGATAACCCGCAGCCGCTACTTTTTGTACGCACTAGGTATTTTCCCGTCTTGTTTAGTGGTGTAGTTTTCCCTCTTTTTTCTGGTATAATAGTCTCACCTTTATATGGTGTAGAGATCCTACTTATATGGTGGTATAGCAATTTACGGATACTCCTATATATATACATAGCTGCGTAATTCTCTACAAAAAATATAAACGTGTTATATTACTCTTAATGAAATAATTAGTTTAACAAGAATTACACAAAAAAAAAAATATTATTATGAAGGAAACTAATGTAGATATGAATAAAATAATCAGAACAATTCCTCGGATTCTTGAATATACAACCAATGGTAGAGAATTCAACTTCTACATAACGACATAAATGATAATTGGTAGAAAATTTGTGGAAATTTTGCTAATATATTTCTTTAATATTTTTGGACTGCTAATCAGTTTTACAATGAGAAGAATGCATTTATAATTGAATAATGATATTCGGACACACTGTGCCCAACCACACGCGCTAAAAATGGTAATATAGGTTTTGAAAATGAAAATATACCCTAATTGGGAAACATAAACTTTAGAGGTAAATGTGATTATTTCTATTTTTACAATCAAATTTTCTTTTTTTCACACGTGTGGCTAGCCACAGCGTGTCCGAATATCATTACTATAGAATAGTAGCCATTTTATTATTATTTTATAACAAGAAAATATATTTTGTAGCCACATCTTCATAAAAAATCTTACAGAATTCAGCAAATGATGTTTGCAAGTTTAAAGAAAAAAGTATCACCATTTCAAAAGTAATACAGATGCAAGATATTTGTTATATATGTATTCAAAATAATATTCTTAAATTAATTTTATAAATATTACTTTCGTCTACAATAATACAAATTTATATGATTAATCAACAAACATAGCATAGGAATGTTGGGAAACTTCCAGATCACATGCTAAACGACAAAAACTTAGAAAAGCATATCTACTGCCACTTTGGGGAAATATCTGCTTTACTAATTCACCTTTTAATATTTCTCAAAAAGGTAATGCAAATTAGTAAAGCTAGGTAAAATGTATGATCATACTATATTGGGAGTATGCTAAGGTTCGTGCATGAGGATTGATATTTGGACAACTATTGTCTGGACAATGGTAGTATATTCGTAATTAAATATTTTTTTAATTTTTTTTAATAATTAATATAATTAGTATTTTGTCCATAACATCCCTTTCTACTTAATTGTATGCTAATTTCTAATATTAATTAAAATATATTAATATTATACACAAATTTTTAAAAATTTAAAATATTAATTAAATTTAAAGATTAACATATAATTAGGTAGGAAATGATATTATAGACAAAATATTAATTATATTAATTATTAAAAAAATTAAAAGACTATTTAATTACGAATATTACACCGTTGTCCGGACAACTGTTGGATTATTAGCAATACATCAAATTTTGGGGAAAAAGAAAACCTCCTTTGTCATTCGCTACGTTATTTTTTCTCTCTATTTTCTCACTTTAACTAATTTTAATCATTCTCTAATATTCTATAATCCCGACTGAAGTTTGTATTTATTCCATTTCAAAAGCTTAAAAGTTCAAACAATCAAATCCCTTTATTTCGAAGTAAATTATATTCAATAGAAAGCTCACATGGAGCTTTTCCGGAAAAGATTATAACAACACTTTGATAGTTTAAAGTTAAAAAAGTAGTTCTTGCTTTTATTGCGAACTTTTGATTAAAAATTACTACTACAATTTACTACCTATACTTGTTACTTCAAACAATTTGTTACTCAACCTTTCAAAATTTATTATTATATATACGTAGAGCTGGCAAAACTAGCTAGTTCGGTCAAATTTTTACGATTGCTTGGACTTCAATTTTTTAAGTACCAATTAAATTTTTGGTACTAACACTTATGTTAACACATACTAAACCCATCAAGGAAATTCATATATTTTTAGCCCCAATCCATCATCTAGCCCAACCCAATATTGTGAATTTAAAATTATTAACTTAAGATCCATCAAGTTAAGAATCTTAATGTGCTTAAACTAAACCCATCAAGGAAATTCATATATATTAGCCCTAATCCATCACCTAGCCCAACCCAATATTATGAACTTAAATTTTTTAACTTAAAGTCCATTAAGCTAAAAATCTTAACGTACTTAAACTTAAATTACGTGTAGTACAATGTTTACAAGAGATGTTCGAGTCTTCGAGAGGAATTATGTGATGAGGATACGGCGGAATATTTATCTATTTAATTCTTTGATTTTTATTTGTTTGTCTTAGACATCAAGAAATGTGTTTTTTTTAGACGTCTAAAGTTTTTATTATAGAAAAATTCTCCCAAATTAACATTTTTCTTATAGTCTTTTTAATAGTTAACATTCTTTATAATTATTTTAAATTTTAGCACTTCCTCTCTGTTTTCCCTCCAATACATATTGTATTTCCCATCTTATCCTCACCTTTTCATTTCATCTGTAACCTTTATTCTTTTCACTGCTCTTTCTCTCTCTATTCTTCTTGCTCTGAACTTCTTGCTCTCAACTCTGTATTACTTTCAGTTCCGACTGCACTTTTCGTATTTGGAGCAATTATTCCGGTAATCCTTATCTCTATTTCTTCATTTTCATTTGTTCTTCATCTTTTCTTGTTTTTATCTCTTATCTATTACTAGTTTTTCTTTCCCTATTACATTGTGTCTTTTTTTAGGTTTTTCATTCCGGCGACAAATCTTAGTGTTCCGATCAATTTATCCGGTAATAGTTTCTCGCTCTTTCTTAATTTTTTTATTCTCCCTGACCTTGTGCTTATTTTCTTTTGTTTTCAACTCCATTTGTTATTTTAATTCCTGAGTTTTGAACTCAGTCTTCGTCATTTTTTTGAGCAATTTATCCGGGCAGAGTTTATCGCTCTTTCTTTTGTTTTCAACTCAATCTTCGTCATTTTTTCGAATTTTTGAGTTTTGGATCTGAGTATATATTGGTTTATTTCACAAATGTTTACGTATTTTTTCTCTGTTTTTGTTAATGTTGTTGTTTTTTTGTTTTGCTTACTTTATTTATCTTTCATTTTTTTGTTTGAAGTATTATTGTGGTTCATATGTTTCGATGTTTTGGTTCCCACTGTAATTCTCCCTTGTAATGGTGAAAATATGTGTTTTTCATAACTGTACCTTGTTTATTTATCTATTTTGTGCTGTAACAAAATGTCCCTTGTTTTTTTGTACAGTCCATTGAAAATATGTTTTTTTTGTTTCTGTACCTTGAATATTTTTCTATATGTGCTTTCACAAAATGTGCTTTTTATCTATTTTTCTTGTCCCTTTTTTCTCTTTAGATCTGTTTCTTTCTTTCATCGCAAAATTTTTTGTGCTATAACAAAATGTAATACTCCCTCCATCTACGAAATGGTTGTCACACTGTGGACGACACGAGTTTTAATAAAATGGTAAGTAGTAGTGAATTATACTAAGTATTGTTGTGAGTGGAGTAAGGGTGCCACTATAAATGTGAGTGGAGTAGCAAAAGCGGCAACCATTTCATAGACAAACTTAAGTAGCAAAAGTGACAACCATTTCGTGGACGGAGGGAGTACGTTTGATATTTAACTATTTGTGCTGTAACAAAATGTCCCTTGTTTTTTTTTTTTACATTCTTATTATTTATCTATCTTTGTTGTACCTTTTCTATCTCTGTGGATCTTTATGTTTTTATTATTCTATCATCGCAGAATTTTTTGTGCTGTAACAAAATATAACAATTTTAGATAGTTGTATCTAAATTTTGAGAGTATTTAATAGATACTTGTATAGGCACACTTTTAAGTTAAATGCAACCATCATTTTTTTATACATGAACTATTTAATTGTACCTTTGGTTTTTGTACTGTCACTTTTTTTTAATTATTATTTATAGCAGATACAGAATGACTGATAAGCGGTGTAAGCATGGTCTGAAAGTTGTTGTTAATACTTCATGGTCTGACGAGGATCCGGCACGGCAATATTTAAGTTGTCCAAACGTTGAGGTAAATGTAGTTTTTTTTTATCTAGTATTAGTTTTTGAAGAATTTTCAACCATAATATGATATATAAATTTCTGATTTATGTCTATTTTCCAAATTTCACAGAAAGATGTTAGTTCCTTTTGTGAGTCGATTGATCCAAATGTTACGGAACATCAACGTGAATATATCAAAGAGCTTCGTATTGCTAGGGACATGTATGAAGGGTAGCTAGAGAAGCTTAAGGAAGAGCATCATAAGCTCCAATTAACAGAAAATGTTGCATCACAAATTGTTGTGCAATACCGTAAGGAGATCGATGATCTTCACCACAGGCTTGAAGCCATGGAGCTTGAGTGTCGTGAACTACAAAAAGCTAACAAACAGCTTGATGAAGACTATGGACAAATTGTGGAAAGCAATTATCAGTGCCGTGAGGGAATTTTTGCCCAGAAATCTAAGATAATGTGGAAGAACTAATTGCTGCTTTGTTGGTCTCTCTTTTTGTCTTTGGTCGTTAGTTTTTGAACTTGTATTTGTAATTCTAACCTATGTAGTAGGACCCCATACTATTAGTTAAACTAACTATTTCCTTATCTATGTCAACTTGTTTCTTGTATATTATCATTTGTGCTTATTTTTATCTTTATTCCTCCTGAATGTTTGAATTTAATTTTTAAAATCTTGTTACAGGATAAGGTATAAATGATACTAAATAATGCTATAATTTTTTTGAGTATTAACTAAAATTCTTGTATTAGGTTTAAATTTTTTGCGCATTCACAAATATTTACCTGATTTTTATGTGCAGTCACAAAAATTGAGGATTGACAATAACTGAATTAAATTTTTTGTGCACTAAGAAAAAATATTCTCTGTAACTAAATCTTATATTAATCTTATTTACACTATATACAAGCATATAAGTTCATGTTATTTTTTTCAGGTACATGTCATATGTTTATATGACTAATTTCATATATCGTTTCTTCCTTTTTATATATTACTAACTTCCACAAAGATTTTGAGCAGTAATAAAAAAGTAAGAAATTTTAGAGTAGTAACAAATAATTGCTAAATTCGAAATTCCTTCTTACTAAATAGGACTACGAACAAAATAATTCTTAATTACTTGAGTAGTAACAAAAAATGTGTTCCTACTTTGTTCCTTGTTAATAAATACTGTTTCCCTCAAAAATTTTGAGCAGTGACAAAACATTTATAAATATTTGAGTAGTAACAAAAAGATTTATACATTTTTTATTCCTAAAAATCTTATCGACTTACAGAGCGAGATCGAAAACAAATTGTTTCTTTCAGTAATAGAAAACGTGCTTTGTGTATTTGTATTTATCGAGAATAGAGTTATATAGTTTAGGTATATGCGTTCAGAAGCAAAATACCTCATACACCCCCAATTTGAAATTGGGGGTTTTCTTCAATTTCCAAAAAGCAAAATACCTCATACACCTTTGAGCTTTCGTCTACATTCTCCCTCATTTTCTCAATAAGTTGCTATGTGCGTCTACATTCTCCCTCATTTTCAAGTATGTGTTGTTCACAAAATTCTCCTCACTTTTCGAATTTCTGGTTTCACACATTTTGAATGTTACTGCAATTTCAATTTTTATACAGTCTTGTTTGGGTCTTCCTTCCATTCTTACTCCTTAATAGTTTAGATTTGTTGGATCCATTATTTGTTTCAATTTTTTATTTGACCCATGTTCTTTGGTTTTATAACAGACTCTAATATAATTTTTTTTCTTCTCCAATCTGCATACCGTCACATTATTGGTAGATCCCGAGGAGATTCGGGTTCGCGGGTATAATTGTCATCCCTATAAGATTGGCCTCAAATTACTACCCGTATATAAAATAACGTTTCGGGCTTGCACTGGAGTGGAGCTAAGTCCATCCCATGAGAAGATTTGCCTCTGCTTCTAATGTTAATTAGTATGTTCAGAAATGAAATATCAGCTGGAAAATTTTATCGGTATTTGGCACGAGACATTCCCGTCATTGTCTGTTGGTTCCTTCGTCATACAATTTTCGTCATCAATTTGTCGCTAATTTATCGTCGAGTGCCGATAAATAGTTGTTAGTCGACAAATATGTCGGAAAAATGTGTATTTTTGGATTGTTTGTCTTTTAAAATCGAGTATTAAATGTCAAATTTGTAAAAAATCTAAAATCCAAATTTAGGTTATTCTTTTGTTGAAACTACATCTATAAATATGTTCTATAACAATTCTTAGTTACCTTATAGTTATTAGATCAAATGCGTATTATGAACGATCTTAATCATTAATTTGAATAGTCTCAAACTATAAATAGAGAGATGTGACCTTGTTTTGATATGTGCTTCGAAAAATTAAATCAAATTAATTGTAGTTTATTTATACAATACATACTTTTACAATCTTAGTTTTCGCTCGTCAAATATATTAATAAAAAAGTACATATATCTCTAAAAAACTGTAATGATAATAAATGTAATTAAAATTAGAATGATGTATTATGTGTGAATGCTTATATGTTCTAAAATATTGATTGCGATATAAAGAAATACAGTGGAAAACACTTACTAGCACGCTTCGAAAAAGCGTCATAATAAGTTAAAAAATATAAAAAAATATTGAATTTATATATAAAGGCGCGTGCACCCATGCACCGTGCGTGAGTGAGACGCGTGCGCCCCACGCGCGGTCGCATGGGGTGTGACCTGCCGCATTTATTCCAAATGACTAGAAAACATGCATTCATAATTTATTAAAAAAAAATAGAAAGGAACTCGATCTTGTACGTTGTGATGGCGGTGGTGGGTTCGTCTATCGAGAACTGCAGGTGCGCAACGCAGAGGGACCAGATCCCACCGAGATAGCTGCCGTTGAAGCCTTTGAAAGCGACGTTTTTAGGGAGTTGAACTAATGTATCCCTATCAACAAAGCTGAGATAGCTAGCGTCGTCGATAGGGTTCTCGTCGACGTAGAAGCCAAAGTTTGGATCGTCTATAAAGACACGGCCGCCGTTCTGGATATGGGTCAGGTAGAACGACGAGTCGTTGCCGTCTACCTTGACGGCCTCAAACAACGTGCATGAGGGCTTTATGGTGTCTTCTTCAGCCTTGCTTGATTCGGCAATGATGGAGTGCTCGTTGGCCTTGTGCTGCCAGTATTTGTTGGAGTGGCAGAATCGGAGGTGGACGTAGTTCGGGTTGGTTTTAGCGCGTTCGGCTTCAATCTTGATGAGCGGGCTGAACACGCTTGGTTCTCCGAGGAGTACGGGACCGGCATCCTCCTTGTAGTATGCGTAGCCGATGCCACGGAAAAGATTTGATTCGATGATGATCAACCTTGCTAGAATGCCTGCCATCTCGATCTTACTGTAGGGGTTGATTGTTATTAGTGGATCACTGAAATGGATTAAAGAGTATGTTAAGTGGTATTATGGATTTATCAACCATAAATGGAAAATATCAAAATGACAGCAAAACATGCATTCATAATTTATTTAAAAAAAATAGATTGGTAAAAATTAAAGCATCAAAATAAAAGCAAGATCCAGATTAGGAAACAAACACTTAAAGAGATTAAATACTTACCAAAGAAATGGTTTTTGTGTGCATAGAGTTGCAGATATTAATTAAAGCTTGTGTTTGTATTATCTTGAAATGCGTCGGACTCTATTTATAGATAATTTGTGAGACCGGCTAATTCTTCTAAGATTAGTTCTATGATTCATGAAATGTTTGTGTTAGAATAAGCCCCAAAAAAAGAAAAGATAAATCAAAATGAAATTTCAAAATCAAAATAAGGATTCTATGTGTGACATTTGGGAATCCTTAGCTTATTAGTTACGTATGACCTTTTTAAACATAGAATTGAGATGGATAATATTCTAGATAAATAATAAAGTTCGAATATTGATATGTTTTGAAGCGTACAGTCTAATATTTTCACCTTTTTCATTTATATTATTTTATTTGAATTTTATTTTCTTAACGTAATATGTCATGCATCTGAAGTTATGAACGCAAATAATCCAAATTATTTATTAAACTAAAAAAATTATGATGAGGACTTGCATTCGACCTATAGCATGGGCTTGTGGCCGGATCCTGGTTGGGTTGATCTGGTTGATGCGGTCAAAATTATTTTTTTTTTCAATTTTTTTATAATTTCAATTTTTTTTTTCAATTCCGTATTCGGTTCCGATTTTACGGCTTCGCCTTCGCTTCGATTACAAATATAAGGATAATTGTCGGACAATAATTTAGATTTTTTCGGCTCGCTCTGAGGTCTTCGGCTCCCCTCGCTCGAATCTTGACCAAAGAAGAAACGGCAAACAAAATAACAAAGAGGCAAACGGAAAAAAAGAGGGAACAAAAATCTGAAAATTAAAAAAAATAATAAAAAAGCTGAAAAATAATTAAAAAATAATTAGATATTATGACCAATGTTTTAAAAACCAAACCGGAGATCGACCAGGCGAAGCCTTCGGGTCACGGTTCAACCAGTTCAACCGTGATTGAACAGTTTAATTGAACCGTTCAATAAATAAATGAATTCTATAAAATATTAAATAAATGATAAGTATTAAAATGTACATAATTTCATACGAAATACTCATTAAACCCCATTATATATGTTTTATTTTTACAATATGTAGATATTTTTAATAAATTGTAACACCCTAATTTATATTATTAAATTTAATAAAACTAATGCGGAAAATTTAACAATATTTTTTTTTATTTTTTTTATTTTTTTTTATAAAAATATATAATCTAACATGGAATAAGAATTTATACTAAATAAAAATATAGCTCAGGAAACATGAGAAAAGTTATATTGCTTGCAACTATGGTTATAAAGAAACTATATACTCAATAAACAGAGATACTGAATAAGTTCTCAATACTTCATGCAGTAAACTTCAAATCCTAATTACCATAATAATTATCAGAGTTAAACATAACAAATCCTAATAAAAGTTTTCTTAAGATAATAGACAAAGTCATAAGTTCCAAACTAAATAGAAGAGTACATTACTTAAAATTCTACTATTACTTAAACTAGAAGATCATAAATCACCACCACATTTCTTTCACGCAGCTTCCTGATCACCTGAAAACAGTTTAAAGAAAAACGGGGTGAGCATTTAAAAAAAAAAACTCAGTGGGGGATTCAATGTATATCTTTTTCTTTTATTGTCCAACAATGTAAACAAGGCAAGTGAGGATATAGGAAAACTTCAACCACAAACTTGTGGGACATAAACTTCAACCACAATCTTGTGGGATAATAACTTCAATCATAAATCATCTCATTGCACAAAGCAAAGTATGAAATTATGGGATCACATTCAACTATGCATAGGACATAACTTGCATACATAAGCATGCTCAACATATCAACTTCAACCATATCTCAAAGCACAAGTAACACGTTGGACATAAATCATTTTCTCCAATAAGAACTTTCTTGCAATAATGTATAGAGTAGAAACATTTTACTTTACCCCACCTTAAATTCTTGAAATTAAGAAACTCGACAAAAGCTTTAACGAGAATGGAGATCCTACTTGCGCCGCACCTAGTTTAAACATAATATAATAAACAAATTAAGGGCCGAAACTACTTTCTTAAATTATTACTTATTAAGTTCAGTAAATCAACTTACTAATTAACAAAGCCTATTATATATAAAGTATGCTAAATATATATATATATATATTAACTATGTATACTGGATGAATTCCAACTAATTCGTAGTATATATAAATAATAGGGAACCAGTGGTTAAACACCTCATAAAAAGTGACAAAAGCAACATTCTTTTCCTTTATACATTCTCGACAACACACACACTTATATATACTAATAAGCCCTTGAAATCATATTCAATCTGCTCCAATATAATTAATATACTTTTATATATATATATATATAATATATATATATATATATATATATATATATACTAATTATGCTTCAAATTTTCAATAAAAATTAATCTATTATATAATGATTAACCTTAATCTTCCGTAAATAATTAAGCGAAATAATCATATGAGTACTTTAACTAAAATAAAATAAAGATGATTTCCTCCGTAAAAAAAAATTATATACAAGAACAAGTAAAAGCAATTAATCATCAACAAAAACCTAGTGTTCCCATTCTTCAAGACTAATATAATAATAAACAACATATCATCTGATCTCATTAATATTTCAAGACGAAAAGTTGAAGAAGTTTATATAACTAAAACTCATATAAACTGATCCTTGATTTATATATCATTTTCCGAAATTAACTTTTCCACCGCTACTCTTCCACTGAAACCCATATTAAATTTAGAAAAATCATAATAAGGAGACACGTTTCTAATTCCTTCAAAGTTACAAAAATTTAATACGAATTGAAGAATAAACAGTAAGAAGAAAACTTACTGACTCCATAGAATTCCCTGCTCGAACACGGAAGGTTTTGCAATACTTTGAAAATGATGAGTTTAAGTCTTCTACACGATTATAAATAAGGTTTTTAGGGAGAAAAATTCGATAGACTAGAAACTAACTGCGAACGAACCTAATGAGTATACAAAGGATAAAATATTTTGAAGAGAAACTGTAGGAGTCATGGCATAAAATTCTGATGTGGTTGGAACGTAGAGAAACTGATGGGAAGATATTCATCTAATCCAAATACATTATCTTAACCTATTTATTTAAAAAAAAAAAGCTGATCCCTTTAAAATAATAATAATAATAATAATAATAATTATTATTATTATTATTATTATTAAAATAAATAGAGATCTTTATAAATCTTAAGCTCAACTCACCAATTGACCATTTTCGAATGTTTATAAATAAGTATACTTTACCTAAGGCCCAATACAACAAATTATACCAAAAACTTGTAATTAATTTGAATTCTCTATGGCGCAATTTCGGAAATCTTAAAAAAAATAATAAAAATTAAACTTAATAAAATGTGGGCTGTTACATAAATAAACTCAGAATTTATATAATAAAAAAGAATTAATATGAATATAGTTGAAAATTGAAGCAAGAGACAAAAAAAATTAAATTTAGACATGCTTTTATGTATTAAAATAGTAAAAGTTGAATATGGCATAAGTGTGTGGGGGTAGTGAAGCATGGTAGGTTTGTATGTTCAAATCTCAATTAATACAATATAACTTTTTTTTGTAGGTTAAGAGTTAAAGATTCAGACTAAGTATAATATAAAATTGTTGAATGATAGAACAATTGGTTTCTTAGACTGGTAAGAGTACTTGGGTTCTTCAAGCTGGACGGTTCCATGCAGTTTCAGGAGGTCAATGGCGGTTTCGACGCACAAGCGGGTTTTCAGTACTAATTGGACCGGTGTTCTAGCCAGTTTACGGTTCATCTGGTCGAACCGGCCAGTTCGGTCCAGGTTTTAAAACATTGATTGTGACACAAAGAAATAAATTAGAAAATACTTACTGCCAGCAGCAGCGAGCTCCACGTAGGAGCTCGCAACCCATGTGGGTGGGCCCTTCATGCTTTCTAATTTTCTTCTGTAATGGCGAGCACGCTGCGAGCTAATTTATAAATGTGGGTGAACCCACCATAAACCCCTATTTTCTTTCTTTTTGTTCCTTGCGAGCCCGCTGCGAGCATGCTCTCTCTTGCGAGCTTGAGCTCGCTGCGAGCTCCACGCTCTACAATGGACATCGAGCGCCACGTGGAGCTCGCTTGGGCAGCGAGTGCGCGCCCAAACTCGCCGCTGCAATCAGCCTTATTAGAACACTTCGAAAAAACAGCCTCCTAATAAGTTAGAAAATATAAAAAAAATCGAATATATATATATATAGGCGAGTGGGTGAGACGTGTGCCGCCCCACGAGCGGTCACATGAGGTGCAACCTACCGCATTTAATTATTGTGACAAATTATCATAAGCGTAGGCTAAGTTGAACAAATATATCATGCAGGATATACTATACAATGTGTTGATAATATACGTTGACGAGAGCCATGAGTCACATTTGCATATAAATTTAATTCAAAGGCCATAATATTATAATATTATTAAATTTATAAAAATATAATAATTCTTGAGAATTTAAGTTTATCTTATATTACATCTGAATTATTTTTCTAAAACGTTTTTAAATTGGTCTAATACTTTCGGAATTTGTAAAATTAATATCATATTCGTCGGTGATTTAGAATTTACTTAGAGAAATATTAGGAGCTTTGTTTATGTTTTAGGGGGGTGGAATTTGAATTGAAGTGTGAGTGCGGGATCGTTTCTCAGCTTCTCATGGTGTTCATCCGGTATTCGTGAGTGACTCAACGGATTAATGTTTATCGTACGTATTCCGGTATATATTTATCAACGGAGTTCGTATATTTTATCGTTATCAAATAAATTTCACCCTTCTTCCTGCATCAGTTGGTATTAGAGTGACCATGGAAATAATACCTTTCCCATGATTCTAATTTGTTGGGTGCATTTACTTTGATGGAAAAAGGTGGAAAGGAAAAATTTTCACCCATTTTCCATCATTTTCACATATTTACTGTGATGGAAAATTTTCTCCGGGCATGTTGGAAATTTTTCTCGGGCAGCCCTTTTTCACTCTATTCTCTCAATGTTGGATAATATTATCCTTAGCTTTTGATGTGAAAATATTTTCCAATAAATAAAAGAGAATATCATGTGATATAGCCAATATGAGTATTGAAATATAAATTATGGTCCACCCTCTTCATAAATATAAATTATAGCCATTTTTTTGAACTTATGACCTAAATACCCCTTTCCCTCTTTTATTTGTGATTCATCACTCTTTGATCCATTTTATTGACACTTAATTTCCTTTTCAATTTTTTTTTCTTTTTTTACTGTTTTTTTTTAATTTTCTTTTTCTATTTTTTTTTCTTATTTTCCAGATTTTTTTTCTTTTTTTTTGTTTTATTTTTTATTTTTCAGATTTTTTTTCTTATTTTCCAGATTTCTTTTTCTTTTTTCTGTTTTTTTATTTTCCAGATCTTTTTCCTTTTTTTCTGTTTTTTTTTTATTTTTCAAATTTTTTTATATTTCCAAATTTTTGTTTGTCTCTTCGTTTTTTTGTTTGCCGCTTATTCTTTGGTCAAGATTCGAGCGAGGGGAGCCGAAGGCCTCGGAGCGAGCCGAAAAAATCTAAATTGTTGCCCGACGATTATCCTTATATTAGTAATCGGAGCGAAGGCGGAGCCGTATAATCGGAGCTGAAGGCGGAGCCGCAAAATCGGAGTAGTATAACTTGAAATAATTGGAATGTTCGTCCCAAGAGTACCATATCATAACTTGGAACATCTGGAACTAATTTGACAATTCGTCCCAATTGTACCAAATCAAGAACATTTGGCACTAATAAGGCTAAATTCGTACCAGATGTACTAGAACAATTGGTACTAATAAGACTAAATTTGTACCAAAAGTACCAAATGCCTCATACCCGTCCGATCCGACCCGCGCCCGCCCGCGTCAAATCCGACCCGCCCCGCATTTCATTAAGGGTATTTTCGTCCCAAATTGAAAAAAAATGGCCAAAATTTATATTTTTGAAGAAGGTGGGCCAAAATTTATATTTTAATGATCAGTTATGACTATTTCAAAATATGTCTCTAAATAAAAGACATGAAAAATAGGGAAGGGATAGGGGGACTATGTGATATTTTCTTTCCATGATACTCCATCATTTCTTAGGAGAATTAATGTTAATATTTTTTCATCTTTTCTTATCCATCATTTTTCAATAGAAAATTTTCCATCAAAATAAACGCACGGTACGATTTTATCAGTAGAAATTCAATGGAATTAATGCAACAATTTATCAGTAGAAATCGGCTGCAAATACTATAGCTTCCTGAAAAGGTCTATCCACCCGTCGCTTTATTTATTAATATGATCGTATAGAAAAATACATGTGTACTTTAAACACTTATTCGAGAAGTAAAACATACAACAATATTGTAACACTACTAAAGTCTAGTGTGCCTTGCCTACGGGTTTTAACTTTTTGACGAGTGTAGGACTAATTTTTCAATTTCAACATTTGTGGTGTACGGATTTTTCTTTTTTCTTTTTTCTTTTCTTTAATAAGTAATTACGCCAAGAATTTTATATCAAGAAAACACTATATTATTATGTGCTTATGAGTAGAATCCTCTACACCATCAAAAGAAAATGAAAAAATAAATTATATACACACAAAAAAAATTAAAATCCAAAATTTCTTGTTAAAATAGAGCTTATGTTGCATCAGTTGGCCACTTCACTAGGCATAAGGTTTATTAGACTATCTGTAACCGGCTCGAGCAAGGGTGCTCGAGTCGGCATCGAGCAGAGGGGGGCTCGAGACGGGTGTGTGGCCGGAGGGGAAGAGCTCGAGCCATGCTCGAGCATGGCGCGTGGCCACACGTGCTCAACAAATTTAAAAAAAATAAAATAAAAAAACGTTCACCACGCGCCAACGTTAAAATTTTAAATGCAATGGCAATTTTTAATCCGGCAACGACTATTTTGCTGGTTTTTTTCTTTTTTTTTATTTACCTATAAATACCCATTTCATCTCCCTCATTTTCACACCTCTCATTTCTTTCATCTCTCAATTTTTTTCATCTCCTTAATTTCTCCAACAAATTCATCCCCCAAAAAAAATTATGGATCCCAACAATCCAACAACTGGTTCGGCGACAATGCCGACTACATGAACTATTCACGGAGGCGGGGCTTGATTCAATCAACCTCAACACTCCAGCCTCCGCCGTGATCCTACCCGTCGTTCTCCCTCGACGCCGACAGTCCGGCGACAAACACAGATGATCGCCTCATTGTGGCACCCGCCGCCGTCCCAGCGCCGCTGCCAGAGGAAGAAAAAAGAAGGGGAAGAGCAAAGTCATCGCCACCTCTGCCGCCGGCTGCCGACTAAGATGACTCGGAACCCGTCCGGGCGAAGAGGCACAACTACACAGACGAACAGCCAGCTACATGGCAACGATTTGGGTGGTAGGAGACCTGCAACTTCATCGTCAGGAATGCGAACAGTTCCGGCGAGAGATATTGGGGCGCTATCCAGAGCGCTTCAACAAGAAGTTCAACTTGGAGCTCAACAAGAAAGTCATTAGGAGCTTCTTCAGCCGCATCCAGACTGCCGTTAAAGCCTGGATTAGCGCTTTCCAGAAAGCCCAATCTCGCCGGCAAAGCGGCGCCGATGACGGGTATGTGATTGCCCAGGCCCAAGCCATCTACCAGTCCAAATACCCATGGACCCTGCTTTCCGCTATTTCACAGCCTGGGACATTCTCAAAGACAACCTCAAGTTTGTCCTTGCCAATTTCCCAGACGTACCGTCCATGAAGAGTGACGAAGACTACGGCGGAGGGCAACTACACTTCTTCTCAGGTCTCAGCCGTCTGCGGAGGAGGCCCAGTCCACCGAAGGAGAAAGCGCGCCTCCCCGACTGGAGGGTCGGAGATGCGGCAAGGGCCAGGGCAAGGTTCAAAGGAAAAGAAGTCAGTAGAGGGCTCGTCCCAGTTCGAATCCGTCATGGGTCGATATGGCGACCGACTTATCCAGTTCGCCGAGGCCAAGCATGAGATCGCGGTGGCGTTGCGTGAATCAGCTCGAGCGAGAGCTAGAAAATGCACGCATCCGGGCCGAATATGTTCAGCAGAGACGTGATACGACCGACTTGGAAGTTGTCTCTAGGGACACGAGATTTATGACGCCGGAGCAGCAGGAAGTTCACCGGAAGATGGTGGAGGAGGTGAAGCAACGTCGGGGGGTGGCGTAGTTTTATTCGTCGGATGTAGTGTTTTTGTTTTATTAATTACTGTATTTTAATTTATGTAAAATTTTCCAATTTTCAAATATTAATGAAAAATTCATATTATTTTATTAATTAGTGTATTTTAATTTATTTACAAATAGATGGATTAATTTAATAAATAAAAATGGAGAATTGTTTAATATTAAAGATAGAGCACCCTTAGAGCAGTTGCAGATAGCCTTATGTATGCGTTATGTGCCATTGCCAACTTAATCAGCTGCTAATTTATTTTCTTCTTATTGTGAAGCTCTTTGTCTGGACAGAGGTATGTGATTGGCTTGATCATCAATTACTTCATGCAGCAGATTTAAAAGATCACTTTGAGGAATTTGTGAGTTTGCGGCCTTAACAAATTGAAAAAAGAAAATTTTTGGCCTCATTTGGCAAAGTACGTTGTGGAGGATTTTGAAGGTGAGAAACGAGAAGATATTCAAAGAGATAGCACCGGACACTAGAAAAATTTTTGGAGAACATAAAGTTTTTGCTCTTGGAAATGGTTGAAGTCTCATTATCCTTCTTCCTTTTTGTGTTTCTCTTCATGATTGGAGTTCACATCCTATTGATTGTATTCCTGCAAAACTTTAATTGTTATTTTCAATTTCTGTTCTCTTGCCGTACTTCTAGTCTAGTAGTTCGTTTCTGAGTACCTCTACTACTCTTAATGAGAATTCCATTTCCGTTTTTTTTTTTTAAAAAAAAAAGAATTTTGAAGCCCACTAAAATAAATACCAAGTACGGCAACGAAGTATTCCAAGCTTTGGGAAAGAGACAAAAGAAAGGGAAAAATTAAATGAACCACACATGGCACTACAATACTAACTCAATGATTAATTACAAAAACAAACAAAATTCAAGAAAGTTCTAAGCAGGATTGAATTAAATACTCCAACTTCCCAAAATGAAAGACTAGGAAAGAGTTAGTGTAGTGTATGTGTCCCATTTGTGTATGTGCGCGTTTTAGAGAGAGAGAGAATCCCATAATATTTACTACCATATAATTAATTAATATACAGCTAATTCGCAGCTAACGTCTAATTTCCATCACAAACCTTAAACAAAGTACAATTTATATTGTCCCATAATTAGGGTCCACGATTTTCCCCGCGCTTCTCTCTCTCTCTCTCTTCTTTCCCTTTATTCCCTTTATATATACCAAATATCCTATGTGTCCAAATTAGGAATCCTAAACTCACATTGTCACACCAAATTAAATCTCATTTTTTTTTTCCACACCTTTTCCTCAAAATTGGGATGCATGGCTGCTGAACACGTCAGCAACGATCAAGGCGCCGCCCTATCGCCACCGGGCCGCCTCGCCAACATCCGGCCGCCACCCGACATACCGCGGAATCCGGAGCCGGAGCGGGAAATGGGTATCCGAGATCCGGAAGCCACGTCAGACCACGCGCATATGGCTCGGCACGTACCCCACCGCCGAGATGGCGGCGGGCGGCCTACGACGTGGCGGCGCTGGCGCTCAAAGGCCCGGACGCCGCGATCAATTTCCCCGACCTAGCGCCGACGTACCCCCTGCCGGCCTCCTTCTCGGCCGACGACATAAGGGCGGCGGCGGCCGGCGCCGCCTCCGCCATCTCGCCGCGGGAGACCGGCGCGGATGGAGGCGGCATGGCCGAAGCGAAGCAGGCTCCGGCGGCGTCGTCGAGCGGTCAAGATCGTGAGTTTATCGATGAGGAAGCGCTCTTCGACATGCCGCAGCTGCTGGTCGACATGGCGGAGGGAATGCCTCGTCAGCCCGCCGCGGATGAAGGCCGCGGCGGAGGATGACGAGGATTCGCCGGAGAATTACTACAAAAACGACCGTCTTTGGAGCTATCCTTGATCGTCGTGGATAATTACTATGGATGGCCATTATACTACTATATCTTGTGTGTGTGTGTGTACAATAGAATGAAGAGCCGGGTTGGAGTTTTTATGATCAATTCCTCCATGTTGAAGTTTTTTCTCTATGGCTCAGAGCATCTACAGTGGGGGCCCATCAAATTAGTGGGCGCCGTCGAAAATTAGAGCTCTGCCAATGGCCTTTCTGATTTCCACAACTGCGCCAATGGCAAGCTCTCTTTCTCCCTCCTCTCTCACTCTGTCTCGTACACCAAAATGGCAAAACTCTGCCAATGAGGGCCGCCAGCCAATTAGCGGCAATGGCTAAGCCCTCCAAAATACTGGCGCCCACAATGAGCGCCGGTGGAAAAAAAGGCGCCGCCGCTGTGGGTTGCTCTAAATAGTGTAAGATTCTTCACAAGCTGAATTTTGGCTTTGGTGCTGTATGTATATATATGAAATAAAGAGAGCTGAGGATTTAATTATCCGATAGAGAAGCAGATCTAGTATTTGTAATTTTGGATGAGATCATCTCAATATATTCTATTACATAAATAATTAATGTTGGATAATGCATTTGTCCTGAATTTTGTTATGTTACCTTTTTTTTTTTTTGACATTAAGGGAGAGTGGTGGAGTTCGAACACTAAACCTTACTGCTTACATACTGAAGCCGCATACTAGTCTCTCAAAGTTGATTACTTGTAAAATTTAGAGTTAGTTAGCTTAAAATATTCTAGTACTTACAATTTTTTTTGCATGTTTTTGATTTTTTCCAAGAATTTACAACTTTATTAAAAATTCCTAAATACAAAAACTTTATATTTGGTTCAATTTTGCCACAATTTACAAATCGAATCAAATCGAAACTTATGCGATAGCCAAAGTTATCAACATGGACATATCATTCGCCATCGATTTTTTTTTAACAACATTACAAAGAAATTTAAATGCTGCGTGACCGTGGACTCGAACTCGTGATCTTTGGTTCGGGCATTAATCACACTACCACTAAGCTAACACACTTACACTACGCCATCGTTTTTAATTGTAGCTAGGGGCTTAATTTGCTCAAAATACACTATTTTCTTCTATATTTTGGTTTAAAGAGCAAAATTTGTGTATTTGAAGCAAACCATTTAAATAGACAATGTCGATCAATATGTAAATGTTCGCAATTCCGGTTTGTGCAGCAGATTCAATTTGGCCTAATTTATAAATCTTGAGATCATCACAAGTTCACAACAAATGTACAATTTGTGCATTTGGTAGAAAAACTAAAAGCAGTTCATGAGAAAAACAACAAATTATGTTTATTTTGAACTAGTTACTCTATTGATACCAATAGCCACTACAAGAAAATTTGCTTTTTGAGACGCCAAAAAATGTGGCAACAAAAAGGTTATCGCAACACTTGACTTTTCCCTACGTTTGTTTTTGGTGTCGTCCATTCAAGTGTTGGGAAAGAGCTTTTTAGCTATGACGACACATACACATGTCTGAATAGATTAATTAAAATCAGAGCTATTTATTCAATATGACGTGTCAATGTTGGTAGAATATCTTGATACGACATTTTTTGTTGTCGTGATTCCTTTACTCACGACATTCGATATTAATTCTGGACATTTTATAATATTATATTGTACAAAGCAAATTTTAATAATTTTCAGGCCAGTTCCAGAAAATCATAATAAGAACTAAAACAGTGATTACCCAACCCAAAATATTCTATTAATTTTCAAATAAAAGAGTTGATACACTAGTCAAAACTTCATACAATACATAAGTAAAGAAGCTCATACTCTGTTTGATTAGCCCATGGACTAAATATTTGAAAGCCAAAGTACAATAAGAATTTTAAATCTAAGCTTGCTAGTACCATAGCTTCCATATATCTTCTTCCCAAGATTTCCAGACAGCCAAGCTGAATCACTCAATTGTAATCGTCGTTGAATCTCTCAATAGCAATCGCCATCGAATACCATCTTTTTAGCTTCCATATATCTTGATAGCAATCGTTGTTGAATTTCTCAAACGTACTAGAATATCAAATGCGAGAATCGAGTACTTATGTGATATCCACAATGTCTCATCTACATGTAAAATATAGATGAGAATTAGTAAATGGGCCTAAAGAATGGCATGTCCAGTATGAATCTTAATTAAAAAAAAGGGACCCAGTAAAAAATTAAAGATTTAGCATTATAATACACCATATACATTATAAAGAATTACCACATATCAACAGAGTCAGAACATATCAACACAGACAGAAAATCTAAAATTATACTAGTATAAACCAGAGATAGAGAAATATACAATCCAATCCCTCCATGTCCCCAGCATATACACATGGCAATAAGGGAGAGATCATGCAAGAATATGCTACAACATCTATGACAGAACACATTCCTCTTATGAGCTCTCATAGCTACTACCTCAGATGTCCCAATGCATCATGTATAAGTGAGTACAGCTCTACATGAGTATCATAATCTGACTTGACTTTCTACCGATAAGCATCTCAACATCGTTGATGTTACCTAGATGGCTATGAAAAATATAATTCACAAGTTCACAACTGTTTAGTGTTTCGGCTAAATGGCTCAACGCAATTGATATTGAATGGAGGATAATAGAAAAAAAAAATATATTAGAGACAAACAACATACACTAATGTGAGCAGCACTAGTTGGGCTTTTTTTAAAAAAAAAAATCAAACACATTAAATTTGTTTGTGTATGAACTGTCTCTAGATACACTCATACCAAGACATTATCTCAATTATATGATTATGCACTTATGATGTAACTTTCCCTTATTCATTAATGAAGTACTATACCAATTCATGTTCTCAGATTCTACAGTGTTTAAAACCCACTTTGCCACAGCTTCATAGTCCACCAGCTAATCTGCTTCCTCTGCACATTGATCACAACACCTGTAAGGAAACATAAGAGAAAAACTTAACACTTCTGAATGCAGAAACCTCAAAGTAATCACAGAAATAAAGCACTAATAGCTATAAGAGGAGAATAGTAGTAAATATACAATATATCATACACAAATTGCCAATAACAAACCACGAAAACAAATCAAATCAAATATCCAAGTAATAACAGTTCATAACATCCAAACAGATATACACATCAGAAGCACAACGATTCTTCCCCTACAAACTCTACGTTTTGAGTTTATTTAAAATTTAACCAGCAAAAAAAAAAAAAAAAAATTGAGTTGCACCAACCTCATGCTCAAGGAACTCTTATCTCTCATAAACAATTAAGTTCTCATCTTACTTCCAGACCCAAAAATTTTCACTTACACTATCCACATTATCAGAACCTACCCTGAGAGTAGTATTTGGTCTAAGGACCATATGTTCACACAACTAAAGACAAAAGCGAGTCAAATCTATATATGGAAGAACCACTGAGTCAGCAAACAATCGACTATCCAAAACCAATTCCATTCAATATGCACCATTTAACAAAAAAATGTTATAAAAGGAACGCATCAATTACCATTTTTTTCCGGCCAGTGGAAATAGATCGGACCTGTTCTTATCCATATAATCCAATTCGATATGCTTGTCACTCTAAAAGCCCAAAAATAATAGATAAAATTACTTGCAACAGAAAGTTAGAGAATTTGACAAATATGTGAAATTCATATGAAAATATTGTTGAATGCAAAACGAAATAATAAAATTTTCACCCAAATTGCTATAGCTCGTTTGGGGGTTCTGGAGGAACCATGCCAGTGGGGATGGCTCGTGACGGTAATGGGTGCGAGCACAACAGTGTCGACTATAGGCTCGGACGGCGGTCGATTATTCACGTTTCTGGAAGTGAAGAAGACGGAAACTGCTGAATCGATTTTTGGAGGGTTTCTCTTTTTTTTTTGTTAATGTGGGATTTCGGGGAAGGTGTGAAATTGTGAAATGTCAAATGTAGCTTTTGATTCGTAATTTCATGTTAATTTTTATTTTAAGGTTACAACATAAAAATCTATTGGAGGCAAAGTTGCCGCCTTTAGCTATACCGAGCATTTTTTTTCCCGCCTATATTAGTATAGATAATTGATAATGGATATATTACTTTTTATCATTAATTAATTATGAAAAGGAAACAAGTTTATCAACAATTCGGGGGTAAAGGTCTGCGACATCGAATGGTGTAATAATTGATATAATATAACCACACTCACCATTTAGTGTCGTTACAGTGTTAAAGAATTTTATGTTAAATTATTTAAAATAGCATTGTGTCGTTATAGATGTATTGTCGTGACATAAATGCCATAGTGTTGTAAAAAGCGTGTAGTAATAGGCCCTTTTTGTTGTAGTGAGCATCAGCATAATAGCATAATTAAGTTGGTATTTTTCCTTTATAAGAGTAAGAGAATCAAGTACGAATCTCAATCCGCCAATTCCCTAACAAAAATCTTTAATTTTGCAAATTGACAAATCATATTTCATACAAAAATTTAGAGCAGTGAGAGTAAACGATAAAATAACCTTAAGACATTCCCCAGCGACAAGCGTGAGCGAGCTTGGCTAAGTGGTGAACCATCGAGCTCCCTCTCTTTCTTTATTTAATTGTGGTCCTCACAATTAATTTATCTCTTGCGAGCTCCTCTCCCAGAAGCTCTCTATTCCGAGCTCCTCCTTACAAGCTCCAAGCTCTACAATGATATGCGAGCTCCACGTGAAACTCGCAAAAGCAGCGGGCGCGCGCAACAGTCTAAAGTTCACCACATGAATCATGATATTGATGATTGATAAAAAAACATTATGTAGTTTATTAAAATTGGCCAATTAGGGAACTCTCTTTTTAAGAAGTTATGATTAAAGTCACTCTGTTCCAAAAAATTGCTAAACAAACCAGATGGTCGAAAAAACAAAATCATAATGTGTGTTTTGTGGGGTGCAATTTTAGACGTGAAACTTTCGAAAAGCTAATGCATCAAATAAAATATTTTTAGTTGCGTAGTAAAATGTGAGGACCTCGGTCACTTATCTCCTTTGAAGAAAATCTTAAAATATATTTAGATACAAACATATAAGATAATCATCATTTATGGGTGTGCTTGGTTGCCACAATTAGATTATATTCAATCTCATGACTAAATTTTTAGTGTGTTTTTGTTGGATAGATTTGCCCCTGACTTAATCTCATAAGGCTATATGTAACGTAGTCTTGAGCCGATGTCTCCAAACCGGCTCGAGACCGCCATCGCTAGAGACTACCGCATTGCAGGGGAGCGCGGCTTGAGACCGGTTCGAACAGCGCTACACGCGCGGACCAGAAAAAAATAAAATTGAATGGCGCGTGCACATGACGCCTAACGGGCAAAATTCAAAAGCCATCAATGGCTTGAAACGAGCTTGACTCCCTTTTGGATAAATACAACTTCCGATTGGGCTAGTTCGCCGACGCCAAGCACGAGATCGCGGAGGCAATGCGCGAATCAGCTCGGGCGAAGATCGAAGCTGACCGACTGCAAAATTATCTCCAATGATACGAGATACATGATGCCGGAGCACCTCCACGTCCACATGCAGATGGTGGAAGAGGTGAAGCAATGCCGGAGATGGGCTTAATTTTTAAGTTTTTAGTTTTTTGTAATTTTTAATTTATTTTTCTTAATTAGTGTTTTTTTTTTATTGTGAAGGCATGTAGTTTTCCAATTTTCAAATATTAATGAAAAATTCAAATTATTGTATTAATATTAATAGTGTATTTTAATTTTTAATGAATGTTATTTTCCAATATGAATTAATTTAATGGAAATGGAGAATTGTTTAATATTAAAGTTAGAGACAGCTTGGAGACAGTTGAATTGCAGGGGTAAATATCTCTAAACTGTCTCTAGTGAAAAAAAGGGTGTTGCAGACACCTTGGAGACTACTAGTGAGCTCCAAAGATTACTCTCACTCCAAAGATTACAGATAGTCTAATATTGTCACATAGGATTAGTCTTAATTTATCTTATCTTTTGAGTCATAGCCTCCCATATGACAAAACTAGTCTTGCACTATTTAATATGGGTCAATCTTCATGTATCCTATATTATATCTAATTTAGGACAACAAAATACCATCTATCTTAAAAAAAAAATTAATCCTCAAATTCAAATCCCATAATATCTTAAAGTTCAAGACTTTAATACCTGATTTTTAAAGTTTGGTCTACTGAATCTGCATTAATTTGCAAACTATTATACATGACGATGATTTATTCAGAACACACCAAAAAAATAGAAATTAAACTGCACATTCTTGCCTATCAAGAAAATTTAAAAAGTTAACACTAAACCATCACGCATTAGCTATAAGGTTTGAAAATCCAAATACTAACATGTTGAATAAATAAATGTACACTAACATGTTGCATACTAAATTGTTATAATTAATTATATGTCAAAATAGAAAAACTATATGTCAAAATAGAAAAAATAAATTATCATCATATCAACAAATGTGTCGTCATCTTGACCAATGACCATCCAGCAGTTCTTCTATTTGAAATTATTATCTAATTTATTTATTATAAATATGAAGAAATCGAGCTGGGCCCCACCATCATTCTTTTGGATTGATTGCTTGAAATTCAATTCCTAGAAACCGGTGGTAAATGTAAATGGGCCAACATAAGCTTTCAAAAACAAAATGGGCCCATATTTATTAAGAAGTTTCTTTAATGGGCCACATCATATAGCACGTGTTTCACGCGTTTCCGTGGGAGGTTTGGCAGTTGGTAACTGTCGAACCCGTGTGAAACTCACCGGGTTAGAAATGCCCTTTACTCATTCCAAAAAGCAAAAATTTGTTTTTATATTTTGTGTTACGGTTTTATTCTAGAATTTTATAAGCATAATTAAAATCATGTGGTATTTGTACTATCATATATACATTATCATGTTTTTAATCTCAATAATGTTTATTAGATCATATATAATTGTGTTTACAGTACGGGGGTATTATTTTTTACAATAATTTTATTCGAACATATTATGTCTGGACATACGTGCTTGAAATAAGAAAATCATTGTCCGATTGCTTTCAAATTTTCTTTCTTACTCAGACCCCCTTCCGAAATATCGATCTCACGTACACTTGCTCCCAAATTTTACTCTCATCCACACCCAAGTCCTAAACTTGTGAATTTAAATTATGATGAAACTTTATAATTAAAATTTAAAAAGTGTATGTTTATTAATAACCAAACTGTCGAAAATATGAAATTGAATTATTAGTTAAAATTTTCCGTCAAATCCGTATTTTTACCGTCGTATATTTGGACATAGTATGTCCAAATAGCACTACCCTACTTTTTATTACCATTTATACATATATTGATAGGAGCGGAGCTAGGATTTGAAAGATGGACGAACGAGATTATATTTATGTATTTAATCACAAATTTTGACGGACGAACTTACAATTATACATATAAAGGTGGAAAAAAAAAATAAAAAATTCAACCTAAATATACTTATAAAAGAAAAAAAATTGCTTGGGTGACAACCAGAATCGCCCATATGCTAGATCCGCCCCCTAAAATTGACATCATCCGAATAGATGTATACTTCTTTTTCCCTCCATTAAGAAAAGGAAAAAAAAAATCCATGCAAAAAAGCAATTAATTATGTAAGTAATAGCACTATAGTATAATCACAGTATTTTTAGTACAACAAGGTTTTACTAACTTATTGTACTTTCTCAAAATGGCCTCAAAACACATCCACAATGTTTTTACTTTTAATGAACAGCAATATGTTAAGCACTCCCACTTCTCGCATTTCTTTTCATCGAGCAGAGAAATCTTACATTAACTCATGAGATTGGCTGAGTTGAAGTAGCTTATGAATAAAAGTTCGTTTCGAGTAGGCATGGCCCAATTTTTAGGTTAAATTGGTCTTTCGGATTGGATCGGTTTCATTTTGACAGCTTTGCTAGCGAAGTACTATCATCTTCGTATCAAGTAGTTAGCACACATGTGAACATGTTTCTGTGTAACATGATTCACATGGCCCGTATTACAAATCACATTTAAAGGAAGTAAGACAAATTGAGATTGAGGGAAGGAGTGTGTAATACCAAACGGGATCTTCTATTACCTCTCTATGTGTCATCTCCTATTGCTTTAATGAGGAGATGACATGTGACATGACTAAGAGTTCAAGATTTAAAATATATATTATCTTTATGAGATTTAAAATATATATTTTTAAAATTTTAAATTATTAATTATGTCATATGGCATCTCCTTATTAAAATAATACGAGATGTAATATAGAGAGGCAATAAAGTATTCAATACGGTGTAATACATTGAATTATAAGTGTCCCTATCTATTTAAAAACTCCTCGTGTGTCTAAATGACTAAATCAGTCAAAATAGAATTAAATAATAAGGGTCAAACTCAACAAGTTGCCACACTCGACACGTGGCCATGGATCCGCATCAAGAACTTGTACCTTTAGTAGCAGTGACTGCGACAAGCAATTTCGCGTAGCTTATTTATGTTAAAAAGGTACAAACCGTGGGCAGCTACCCACTGCCAACCTGGCGCCTTATCAACATTTCCGTGTGCTTATACTGATTGTACTCTCTCTCTCTCTCTCTCTTCTCTCTCTCACATATAAATACACACTGCTCACTTCACTTGTACCCCAGAAATCAAACACATTATTAGTTTCAACATATATTCAAGAAATTTGTTCAAAAAAAGAAAAAAAAACACAAATTTTCAGCAAATTAAATTAAACAAACTTTAGGTTTTATACTTTTATCCAAGAATGCAGATGTTTGCAGCCTCCACGTCAGACAACAATCCTCCACGTGTGCATGAACTCTCCTCCACGTCATCACCGTCGGAGTCGCCCTCCTCCGATGAGGAAGTGATCATGCTGGCCGCCGACAACCCGAAGAGGCGGGCGGGGAGGAAGAAGTTCCGGGAGACGCGCCACCCGGTCTACCGCGGCGTGCGGCGGCGGAGCTCCGGCAACTGGGTGTGCGAGGTGAGGGAGCCCAAGAAGAAGTCAAGGATCTGGCTGGGGACCTTCCCCACCATCGAGATGGCGGCGCGTGCACACGACGTTGCGGTGCTGGCGCTGCGGGGCAGGTCGGCGTGCCTGAATTTCGCGGACTCGGCGTGGCGGCTGCCGGTGCCGGCGTCGGCTGATGCGGAGGATATCAGGAGGGCGGCGGTGGAGGCCGCGGAGGCTTTTCGGCCTCGGCCGTCGAAGGCGGCGCCACCGGAACATGTGTGGTATGTGGATGAGGAGGAGGTGTTTGGGATGCATGGGTTGCTGGTTAACATGGCGGAGGGGATGATGCTGCCGCCACCTTACTACGGCGATGACGTGGAAGTTGGTGCTGACGTGTCGTTATGGAGTTATTTGATTTAGTTTGATTATTACTAGATGGTATAGGATTAAGAATAGAGAGGTGACGAACTGACGAATTGACGATGTAATTGTAAATTTTGTCATTTAATATCTCCAAAAGAAAATGGTATTATCCTATGCATAATTATTTTGGCTCTTTTAATCAAGATTAGCCTAGCCGTGATAAGTGTAATTGGTATTTTAACACTTATGTTTACGGAAATGAGCTGAAATTTTTATGGCAAAATATCAGAAATTGTTCCAAGGTTGTGCTTATTTTGAAAAATAGTCTAGTTCAAAAGTAAAATTTTATTACCTAATATTTAGACGTCATTATCACAGACATTTTTCGAATCACATTTTTTTTTGGTAAGTAAAAATTTATTCAAATTACGAACGAGAGGTGCAATCCGACAAGAGAAACACTCTTCAATAAAACAAAAACACGAAACATTATCCCAACAAATCAAAACAATGAGAATGATTACTCATCCAATCTCCTAAACTATAACAAGAAGTGTTAAGATAAAGATTTGAAATTCAAAACCAAACCTCACTTTAATTAACTCGATCAACTCCTCCCTGCTCCTTGTCAGATCCTTAAAAGCCACTCCATTTCTATGATTCCCAAGCCACACAAATCCATAAAGCCTTCCACACTTCAACAAATTTTATCTTCTTTATTAACCCCAAATGTTACTCAAAGTGACAGATAGGATTGACATGACTGACATACACGAGCTCAAACCAATTATAACAACTAGCCCAAATTCTATGAGCAAACAAACAAGAAAAAAACAGATATTCCACAGTTTCACAATCTATCAAGCAAAAAGTGCACTTGTCATCTTCATCGAACATCTCTTTTCAAAAGATTATGCCGAGTCCGGATCCTATTCAAGAGGAGCTTCCAGCAAAAAGCGGCAGCTTTGCTTGGGGCAGACTTGCACCAAATGTGCTTCATAATTCCATGGGTCGAAGTTCCCTGAACTTCTCTCTTTTCAATCTCACATTTTTTAAGATGAAACCTCCATATATGTCTCGTGTAATATGAATCTAGAAATGGAATTGACATTCAATGAAGTTAGCCTCTGATATGACACGTCAAATTAACGATTTCCATTGTAACTTGCCTTGTTTTAAACTTTGAATTGCTACAACATTCTTTCTAAAACTATTCACAACAACAATCATCCTAGAGTGATCACTGCTTTCGCGGTTATAATTTAATCATCGCTTACTATTATAGATTTAGGAGATCGCAATTCAAACCAACGATCACATTCGATGGAGTGGTCACTTGGCTATGGTCATCTCTCATTCTTGTTTTTCCACTCAATATTATTATTATTATTATTATTATTATTATTATTATTATTTAATATTTAAATACCATAGTTTAGAGATCACTAAATTTGGTAATCTAGGTCAAAGTAGAGAGATCATAAAGACCCACTTTTAATATTTAAATAGTGAAAAGATCACTTATTTGGTGATCATGCACGGATTTTATAAGGATATTCAATTTTACTAGTTAATATTAGACATGATGTGTTTGTCATCTTATATTTGAATAATTTTGCATCTGTATAATTGTTGTGGTATGCACTAATATAATTTCAGCTCTCTTTTATTTAAAATCACGACAAAATACTGCTTCTTTTTTCTTAGTAATAATCTGCTCTAGCTAGTTCTTGATCTGGGTAGCTGCAACTGCAAGTATTAAATGTTGTTTTTTCACAATATATTTCTTAGTATTTTCCATGCTGATATATCTCAATTTCAATTTCAACTTAATATATGATGATAGGCCCATATTAAGGAAGCCCAAAGTCGTCAAAATAAGACGTCCAAACACATGTTGGAGTAAGTAAATGATGACAGGTCTAGCCCATCAATAAAAACAAGCTGGAAAAAAGATGTAATTTTTTTTTTATTATTTTTTTTTTGAGGTGCTAATTGCAAGATTCAGTTCAAGTACTAAAATGCGACCACTACATATTATATCATTTAAAAAAAAAAAATTCGTCGTTGAGTGATTTCGCTTCTTTTTTCAAAAGAAAACTTGGAAACATTAATTCTTCTTGTTGGTCAAATTATGATTTGTGTATATGCAATCAATGCAATCCCATTAAATTAACTTTATAAAAATTAGAATTAATAATTATATGGCATATCCGGAGTTTTTTTTTTTTTCTTTTTTTGAGAGAATTACAATGAAGTATATATTTATATAATTAAATAAACCGTTACACTACTATATATGTGGGACTTCTACACTACAATATGAAACCACTAAACCACACGACAACTATTCCACCATAAGGTGAGAAATAAACTACATCGCTTGCAAGCGGGATTGAACCCAAGACCTCTCATTAAGGAGAGACTTGTGGTACCTCAGCCATATCTGTAGTATTTGAGTTGAGTTGGAAACAATATTTATCTGTCTATCTATATATATATTATTAATACCGATGCAGATTTGAGACTTCTTCTTGAATTTAAGTTTTATGTGGCGCAACCATAATTCGACATTCTTATTTATCTTAAATTCTCATTTTATACAGTTTTTATTTATATATTTTATTACTTAATATTAAATAAAGACGGGAGAATCGCGGAACATATTTTTCTAATTTAATTACATACGAAAGACTCTTACTTTCAAAATAACTTTTTATAACTACTAATATATTTAATAATCTTAATGAAGTATTTGGATCAAAATTAAAACTCGTGCACTACTGTGTTAGATTTACTAATTCACATTCACATATATGGTTTTGTCAATTTTGAATGCCTCTGCATTTTCTGCCACACTACATTTGCTCTCTGAGAAACACAACTGGGGTAATTTGTGTTATATTTTTTCAAGTTATAACCATCTTTAATGTGCTTGCAAATCTATATCTATTAGTATAAAACAATTATGTTCTACACAATTTGGTTTGTGTGTATCTTTATTCATTATATTCGAGAGTCAATTACAACAATCCCCACAACCAAACTAAATAAATAAATTGTTTATCAAGTGAAGAATTTGGTGTTTCCAAACAAAATAATTAACAGTGTGGATGGTGAGAAAGATTGACCTCATCCCTCAGTCATGGAAAATGAAGATGATATTTAAGATAAGAAACCCACAATTAGTAGCATTCCAGAGAAATGCATCAATTGTGAGAAAAAAAGACAGAAAAATAACATACAATGGCAAATTCTAGTTTTAATAAGAAAAGAAAAAAAGAAAAAGAAAAGGGAAAATCAAGGAGATGAAGCACCACAAACAAGTGAATAGAATCAATCTACTTTGCCTTCTTGAGGAGAACTGTGGTTCTATGCTCTGCATCATCTCTAACGAAACTCCACCATAGGTAGGTGAGCGGAATTGTGGTTGCGTGCCAAAGGGCATGAGCGTCCACAAGTCCCGAGAACGGAGGGAAATCATAAATCTCCAAGAGCATAGCAAGAGCACCTCCGAGTACAACCACCCACAGTTTCAAACGAGAAGGGTGGCGAGAGACACCGGCCCAAACTGCCCAGATTACTAACTGAGTCACACCCATTGCCACACAAACTTTCATGTTCAGTCCTGCAAAACACACATCTTCATTGCTATGCAACATTGACAGACAATCATCAAGAAAGAGGCAACAGAGTCAAGTTATACAAGTACTACGATATCATTATTAGATGAAGACTAATGATTTATGTGATCTTATTCTAAAACAAAGTAAAACTTCTATTTCAAGAAAAAACAGATGAAACTCAATTCAAAATGGTCAGTTGCTGTGTCTCGCTAAGATGCAAAGGATTCAATCATATGTTTGAGAATAATGGGATTCAGTGGGATTACCATAGTCGAGTTGATAGAAGTTCAAATACAGGATATGAGTTGTCACAAATGCAATCAAGGGAGCTGCAACCATGACCCTGGCAGCCTCAAGCTTCACATTGAAAGCTCGTATTATAGCCAGCATAAGAGAACATCCAAGTAATGCCACTGCAGATGAGTAGTCCAGCTTCTCAGTCAAATCAACATCTCTGCATGAATTTTGCAGGATATCTTATTAATATTAGAACAGAAAGAATGAATATTAACCATACCTATCTCATACTACTACTCTAACAACCCATAATTTTTTTTAAACAAGACTAATATTATACACATGTATATAATATTTTCTATCGAATATGAAAGTGCAATGCTATTATTATATACTAATATCCAATCTATATCTTCCTTGTCACTAGGTCAGTCTTGCTAATGAATCATATACAGATGGAATCCCCCAAGACTTAGATGGGAGATCACAAAATAAATGACTTTCTTTATATTTTTCAAGTTAAGATTATTGACAGGGTTTATTATTGCTCTTTGCAGTCCTCCAGAATTCAGAGTAGGCACATAGTCTTCGATTTTTTCACCTGGTTTAGCATCATAGTCTAGGGTCTATTTTTTTCTTGCCGTCATACCAAGTAGCATAGCCATATATCATACAAAGTAATTTCGACTCCACATTTCTGGGATTTGTTCCTGGGAACTCCATTTAACTTGTTTTGGTGATCATATCCTATCTACTTCCTTTCTAATCTTGTAAGAGCTCATATATCCAAAGCAATGAAGACACATTAAAGGAAAAAAAAAATGAAAGGAGAAAACTGTAATGTGCTTTGTAATGAATTCTACTCCACCAATACGGAAACTGATAAGCACTTCCGAAATCCCAATATTCAAATATATGACACCAGTGTATAAGCATAAAATGTTATGTCTGATTCAATACAATCCTTTATGCTACTTCAGAATGTTATATGCATGAAATAGGAGAGAGAAAAGCAAGGGAGTCATGATGCGCACCGACTGTGGAAAACTGCACTCCAAAGCCAGGCATTCATTGCGAAGATTGCATATATGTTCCACAGGCCTGTGTATTCATAATATGTCTTCTTGTTCGGTCTAAAGGGCAGTTTGTAGTTTACAAGGATGTAAAAAGATACCCATCCATGAAATTGTACCGCAAGATTAAGAGCGGAGAAAGCAACCGAAACGGGTTCCTGGACACATTAACCAGATTTAGTGCGCTCATGAACAATATAATGGCTAAAAGCCAACATTACATGAGGGAGGGTATTTGGTACATAAAAGAAGCACGTCCCTGTACCTGGATCCCGTAAACACGCTTGAATGGCCACTTGCCGTGGTACTTTACAGGCTTGTAGCCAAGTTCTTGTCTTTCTTCTTCTCTAGCAAGCATGCAGTGGTAACGACAGTCACTGCGGCAGTCCCATTGCTTCCACTGAATGTAAAGTGGCTCCTGCAGATACCATGGGCCATCAATGGGGTTTCCATCAGAGGAAAAATTACAGTGTTGAAAGCACTTGTCCCCCACACATCCAGTCTTCTCGCATTGCGAAACGCAAGCCCTAGCAGTGCCATCAATTTATTAAGAATTAACAAACTCATGAGCGAAATTAGCCATATGAAGATGCATCTGCTGTCTGAAACAAATACCTATCCACACTAGTTCACATCTTTGTTTCTAGATTTAGCCAAAATCACAACCATGTAAAATAATCGAAAGTTGAGAGTCAAAAGGCACAATGTGCTATACAACGTTATGACTACAACAGACAGACAGATGCAGCGTTAGTCAGAAAAGCTGTTCCACAAGATGGCCTGAGAAAGCTTGAAAGTAATCAGAGCACACCATTGATTGCAGATCACAAAATCTTACACCTAAGTCAACCTAACAGCCAAAATAAGAATCATAGCTACAATCTACCAACCCGCCAAAAAGAATCATACTGTACTAAAGAAGCAGTTGAATATCCTCCTGCATATTAAGTAACCAATAACAATTACACAGCTCATGAAAAATGAAAGCACAAGCAACGGCCTGAGAACTTTGATGAGAATTGTGAGATGTGTAAGAGTACAAGACGACAATGGGAAGCTACAGTGCCAACAATCCACTAGATGTACTGTATATAGATTTTCATTATTATCTTCAATCCCATGAATATACACCATTCTCTATTCCATAAGATCAGTTTCTGTTTTGTTAGTAAATAGCATAGAAACACATATTGGGATTAATTTTCTGTATTTTATTCTCTACTAAACAACATATATATATACAAGGATCATATCTAACTAGGGAAAGCTATACAGCCCATATACAACTAAACCCTAAAGCCCATATACGTCTAACATGTTTCAATAACTGATCAATTCAGTTAAGACAACTAATAATGAAGCAAAATTTAACTAAATGCTGGGTCACAAGGATAATTTTACAGGTTTGCTTCGCAATAAAGTCATACAATTAAGTACTTCCATAGCCTGTTTGATTACTGATGTGTGTACGAAATAGAAAGTCTCATGTCCCCATCACCTTAAGCAGAAAACTTTTAACTCCTAAGCCGTAGAACAACTAGAACGGCCATTCTAATGATGCTCGCTAAAAGTACAAGTTGCAGTCGTTCTGGATCCTAGATCTAAGGCTAACAATCAAGTCTTAGTTACTCGAGAAGCAAACTATTTCAACTGAAATTTCACAAAATCTATTGCCCTCTTCCAAATCAAGACTCACTTTAACAAGTCAATGAACCCTTTCAGAGAAGCAATCAAAACATCATTGCTCGCAATTTACCAATTACGAAGAGCGGCGATAAGCAAAACTAGACTATCCACATACCAAACTCGAACCCGAAGTAATTGCATACTACTGCAGCTGATTGCTTAGAGAAGCAACCAAAACATCGTTGCTCGGAATTTACCAATCATGATTAACTGCAATAAGCAGAACTAGACTATCCATATACCAAACCCCAACCTGAACTCGAAGTAATTGCATACTACTACAGCTGCTTGCTTAGAGAAACAATCAAAATATCCAATCGCGAGGAACTGCAATAAGCAGAACTAGACTATCAACATACCAAACCCCAACCCAAACCCGAAGTAAGTGCATACTACTAAAGCTGATTGCAGTATCAGTTCAACCTTGCACATATATAGATTGGGCCAAGTTCAAAAATAATCTAAACCTTCGATAATATCTCAATTCTCAAGCTCAACTACCACAGGGATCAATATTTCAACACTTACCAAACCTTACCCTACATTTACTTACAGTTCAAAAACTCAATTACGTAGCCAGATTCCAATTGCAGAAAACCAGCAACGAAAATAGATAGCAATTCATGAATTTCTTAGCTAGAAAACTCGAAAATCCTTACTTGTACACTGGATCAGCGTCGCCGGGGCTCGCTTCGTACAATCCGACAAAGCATGAGAGGGCAATCATAGAGAGAAAGAAACGACGCCGCTCCATCAGATTTAGTATTGTAATCAGCTCCGGCTACCGAGGAAAAGCAGCAAACTCAAAAGATTTTAAGCTTTATAATCAATAGAAAGATGTGATTTTGGTTCAGCAACTTCCCCTTCAGCTGGGAAAGATGAATCTTCAACGGCTATCTGTAGAAACAGATATAGACTAATGATCAGACATAATAATGATTTTCATATTTTTCTCTCGATTCTAAGAATCTTCTTCTGATTGTGTGGAGAGAGGTGCGTTAATGGTGGACGAGAAGGTAGCGATGAGAGAGAGAGAGAAAGAGAGAGAGAGAGAAGTACCAATGCTGCTTCGCGAGGTACAATTGTTTTACAATCTCATCCTCTGCAGTTCAGGACCATACAATACTTTACATTTGGCAAAAAAAACTTTTTATTTTACCTTTTTTTCACTAATTATTAATGTATCATGTGTCGAACACCGGAAGCTTCGGTTGTAGATTCGTTTGAAATCGAAAAAAGATATGATATCAAAATTATGATTTTTGGGAGGTCGAGATATTATTAAAAAAAGTACAATGATTTGGGGTGAAGTATTTAATAAAATTAATAATAACCGAAGAGCTAAGAAATCGAGATTTTGAGAGGAATATTTGCAAGATCAAAATGCACATTGTTTGTGGAAATTAATTGTTTACTTGTGCAATAAACTTATTGAATGCCTCCCAATCAAGATTTTAAATCTCTTCGAATGAGAGTAAAAGTATACAATCTAATTGTAAAATTGAAAGAATGAAGAGAAGGATTTGGGTGCATATTTATGCATCATTTGCATACAACCCGCTCCGTCCACGACCCGCCACGCGCCCGACTCGCCCCGCGTGTGGATCTCACATGCTACAGTAAATAAATATATATATATATATATATATTTTTCTAGTTTTTTTTTTTAATTTAAGTTTTTTTTTTCGACGGAGCCTTCAGCTCCAATGTTACGGCTCCGTCTTCGCTCCGGTTACTAAAATAAGGATAATCGGCGGGTAACATTTTGGATTTTTACGGCTCGCTCCAAAGCCTTCGGTTCCCCTCGCTCGCGTCTTGACCATAGAAGAAGCGGCAAATAAAAAAAAAATGAAAAATTAAAAAAAAAAAAGAAAAAACTAGAAAAAAAATTAGTCAAACGGGGTTTTGACCGGGTCAACCCCGGGTCAAACCCGTGTCTAACGGGTCGGGCGAGACGGGTCGGGTCAAATGGACAGGTATTTTACGGTAGAACTGTTACACCCAAGTTTTTGTCAATAATGGAAGATCGTGTATTTTAATCAAAATTAAAAATTCATGTTAAATATCAGACTTGATGTAAAGTTTGTTTAATTTTACTCAAATTAACTCCTCTACAAAATTAAGTTTCCGCTGGAAATTACTAGAGTGATTTAGGTTTGGCGGAAATGTCATCATCGCATTAATTGATATAGTTTGTAACGATACATTTCCACTACTTTATGATTTATCGAAGGTTCTAAAAAATTCTATATTATATTAAAATAAAATAATTTGCAATGTTCCATTTTACATATTTGCACAATTTTTTAATTTTGGAGTTTGATAAATGTAGTTCACTTTATAATGTATGTTGAATTATTAGAAGTAAATTATAGTAGTATCGTTAATTTAAGTATTGTGTTTACTAAATGTATTATTATATGCAAGAAGGTTCATTGAGATGGGTTTTATTAGTTTGAAATATTTAATTGTAATATAGACATAATAATACCTAAATGGTGTTCTATTAACTCTAAAAATACAATCATACGGTACAGCGCAACGCATACGGGTACATTTAGCATACATTGTAAGGTGTATAAAAAATGACAATACAAATAAAAACACAATGCATACAATTATGAGAGTCATTAAAAAGATGAGAGGGGGGTATGGTAAAAATTTCATAGTCTGACTAAAATATGATATAGCCTTATAGATAAATTTACGGTAAGAGAGTTCAATTTCTACTACTTGAACACAAAAAGTCTGAAAAAACACGTAATTTCACAGATTTACTAGAAAATATCAAATCAAGATTTGGAGCTATTATTGATAGTTGTCGGCAATTTCTTCGTTCTTGTCCTAACTTTCTCGCGAGGAAATGGGGAACACACTAAATATCATTTGATTGAATAGTTGATCAAACCCTTTGTTGTTTGTAATGCAAATGTAGTAGCGCGTAGTTTAGCTAAATTATAAAATTCTTGATTTGACAGTGTATTCATACATAATTGCACGTTGTAATGAATTGAGTTACTAAGCCTCTCGTATTTTTTATTGCCTTACTAATTATTTGTTTAGTAATTTCTAACATATTTTCACAAATCCAACAAACTTTGTAAACTATACTAAATATTGGAAATAGAAAATTGGAACTAAAATGAAATGAAATGAAATAGGAACTAATTTTAAATTTCAAGCGGCTAAATTTCCAAATTTCCACAAGAAAATACAAGTATGGTTAGAAGTTAGAACACTACAATCCGACTCTAATTAGTAAACTCGTTATTGCTGATTATTATTACAAATGATTAATCAAATTCTCCCATCAAATTGAGCAGATAACCTTTTTGTTTGTATTAATAAATCATGAATTCACACTTTCCATTCTTCTTCAACCACCAAAAACAATGGCAGCAGCTGCAGCGACGCCGTTTGCACCTTCCTCCAACCTCTACCGCCCCAAACACTTCGTCAATTACAAAACTTCAAGATTAATAAAGCTCAAACTCACCAACAATCTCAACCGCCACTCCGTTTCTTGCTCGCCCGCTTCCGTTTCTTGGCCAATAGTTAAAGGATCAAGAACATTAGCAGCATCAAGAATCGTGACGCGGGCCTACGTTTCGGCCCCGGCTTTCGACGCAATCGTGCCGGAGATTGACCCCAAAATCGACGGCGTTGTGGAGCTGCAGCCGCTTGATGTAATAAGCTGGGGGCTGCTGTGGAAACTGGTTTCGCGGCATAAATGGAGAGTCTTGGCGTCGGTTCTCACTCTTGTCGGCTGCACGAGTTGTACCTTGGCCATGCCTCTGTATTCTGGTATGTGGGAGTTGTACCTTTTTTGGAGAATTTAACTTGCAAAGTGATTTTCTGCAATCTTTGTTGTTGGGTGAGGGGCTGTTGCAATGGATTTGTAGTGTATATTGGTGTTTGAATTGGAGTGATTTCGACACGAATAAATTGTCTTATTTTGAAGTTTAAGTTGATTTACGAGTTTTGATGGCAAGAGATACTTATTCGGGGGCGGAGGGAGTAGTTGTGTAGCTTTTGTGAATTGCAAGTTACTATTAAGAGGGGATTCTTTTGACAGTGTGTAGACTGCTGCACTGCTGATTGATAAGAATGTGTTTCGATTAGTTGTTTAATTATTGATCATCGAGATTTTGATAAAATGTAGTTGGAAAGGAATTTGGAAGTGTAACTCTTTTATAGTGTAGACTGCTGCATTGCTGATTGGTGATGGTGTTTTCAGCTCGTTATTAGCTAATAATACCTATATGATGTGAGGAACCGGAATGATAAGAATGTGTTTTGACGACATGTTCAATATATAGATCATGGAGAGTTTGATGAAATGTAGTTGGAAAGGAATTTGGAAGTGTAACTCTACTTTATAAAAGTAAGTTTTAATAAAAAAATTGAACGTATAGTAATTGTGATATTCTATTTTTAGTTATGCTTCGTTCTATTAGGATATTTATAGCCATAATTTTTCCAGAGCAACGGCATCTTCTATTAGTTGAAACCGTATAGGATAACACGAACTGCATACATCCTTTAATTGAACACGACTCTAGGTACAAATCATGATAGTAGGCGTGCATCTGGAATTGTGAAAAATAATTCAATAAATGTGAGTTGAAATTTATGTACCAGAACCTTTTATGCATTTGGAAAGTAGGGAAACTAGAAGGCAGTCATATGTGCTCATGTAGTTATCTTTAGCAGCTAATTAATGCGATCTGCGATTCCAAAAATCCCTCGTATGTGATATCCTTTATGGTTGATATACTCTTCTACTTTGAATTGTTGTTGACTAAAGTCGAACACAGTATATAGTAGCATCAATAAATGAATAAAAGAAATGAAATGAATTCTTCCATTATTTCCACAGCAATCAGTTGGGGTAGAGTATATATTACTGCTTAAATACAAATCATGACGATATACACCAAAATTACTATTACAGGGAAATTTTTCGAAGTACTGATCGGGGCAAGACCAGATCCTATCTGGCAGCTGCTGAGCAAAGTGGGGATACTCTATACATTGGAACCCATTTTCACAATTATTTTTGTGACAAACATGAATAGCATATGGGAGAAAGTTATGTCTAGCTTACGAGCTCAAATTTTTCAGAGGGTGTTGATTCAGAAGGTAAATTATATTTCTAACCAATCTGATAAAAAATAAATTATGTTACCTTGCTGCTAGCTTTCATATTGTAATTATTTGTGCTTCACGCTGACATATGTAAATTGTAAATTTGATGGATGTCTAATAACTTCGTTGGTAATCAACATACAATCTTGTTCCTTCGATTTTTTAGGACTTTTGACTTGTACTTGTGTGCTCCTGTACTTATTCATCGTTGAAGAAGTGTAACTAAAGTCATGAAAAGGCTCTTTGCATGAAAATTTTTCATGTTTCTGTCCAATATCTGATAAGCATTTAATTTTATTCATGCAGGTGGAGTTCTTTGACAAGTACAAGGTATGAATCATTCGTCGATGTTACATTAGTCTAATTCAATCATCACTTCAATTAGCTGTCAACATCTGTTATTTACGAAAGGCAGTGGAGGAATATTTTAAATTAACTCTGCATTTAAAGAATATCCATGTATGCAATTAAAATGAGTTTCACGAGTACTAAATTCTGAATTTTCAATTATGTTTGCATTACGATTATGTTCTCTGTAAATTCCCACTACCTCTGTATAAATCAGGACTAGTGATTTTTACGTATAAATCTGAGCTAGTGATTCTAAAAAAAACTAAACTTTATGTTGGGGAAATACATTTGTTGTTTTGTGGAAAATCCTTTATGTTATATGATAAAAGTGACTGGCTTTTCATATCGCTAGTTTTTGTGCTCTTCGTGTAGGTTGGCGAACTGACTTCTTTATTAACATCGGATTTGGGTTCTTTGAAGACCATTGTTAGTGATAACATATCGCGAGACCGTGGTTTCAGGGCAATTTCTGAGGCAAGCTACTCTACACTGAGCAAAAGTGAGCTAAATTGATATTAACACCATTTTGCACATTCTCTAATGAGAGTCTTAGCTGTCGAAAAAGCTTCCTCATTTTTCTCGCTATATTTCTGAATTACTCTTTCTGTTGGAGATCAGTATTTGGAAAGACTAAGTGTTAGTTGTATAACTTTCAGAGCCACTAGCAATGCGATCATTTATAGTAGACTTTATTTTCTTCGATCTCTGTGCTTGGAATTTAATGACCTTGAGAGTATATGTGTGGTCTCGTCTGCAGGTTACTGGAACACTTTGCTTGCTGTTTTGTCTTTCCCCCCAGCTGGCGCCAGTTTTGGGCATACTTATGCTAACAGTGTCTGCAGTCGTTGGTAAGATTGTCTCATAGAGTTCTTTCGAGTGTTTTCTTCGAGCTGAGAGTGCTAGTTGCATTTTTTTTTTTTTTTTGGGCTATGGATTCTAATAGTAAAGAGACTGCTAACATCTATCGTGTTTTCTAGCTGTATATAAGAGAACGACTGTCAGTGTCTTTAAAGCTCATGGATCTGCACAAGCCATCATAGCCGATTGTGTTACCGAAACTTTTGCAGCCATACGAACAGTGAGCTCCTGAAATCTTGATGGAGAGTTGAATACTGAATTTATTTTGCATTATAAAATTGTGTATCGGACTATCGGCTAATTATGGTGAGTATTGCAGGTAAGATCATTCGGGGGTGAAAAACGTCAAATGTCAATTTTCGGTCGACAGGTAAGAGTACCTTTATGTTTTCCATGTTCGGAGAGGGAATTAGTTTTACTCTATAAAAAGTGTAGAATCTCTGAAGTGCCTCGACATGTGATTGGAATTTTTCAGGTTCTTAACTACGAGAAAAGTGGAATGACCCTTGGAGTATTTAAGTCCATAAACGAATCCATCACCCGGGTTGCCGTCTATGTCTCATTAATGGCCTTGTATTGTCTCGGAGGAAGCAAAGTAAAAGCTGTAAGAACATCAAGAATTTCTACCTTTTTGAAAATTTGAATCTTATCTACACTTGATTCTGATGGATATCACTTGATTTGCTGCGTGTAGGGAAAACTGGCAGTTGGGACCATGGTTTCTTTTATTGGATACACTTTTACGCTAACATTTGCCGTGAGTATATTTTTTGGGGATCAAATTAATCTTACCATTTTAAGTATTGAAACTAGAGCAACTTTCTAGGTTCAAGGTGTGGTGAACACATTTGGGGATCTTCGAGGAGCCTTTGCTGCTGTCGAAAGAATTAATTCTGTTCTAGCTGGTGCTGAAATTGATGAAGCACTAGCTCGTGCTCTCGAAAAAGACTTGAAGAGAAGGAAATTGCAGGATCCGAACATTGAACCTCTTTTGGTCGATTCCAATGGCAGCAGTGTCGGATACATGTCTTCACTACAATCTGCGAGTGATGTGCGCAAGCTTGCACAGACGGGTGATATTCACCTTGAAGGTACAGACTTTTGATTAGTAACTGTATTTAACTGAAATTAATATATTATTTCTTGCAAAATCTTAAAGGTGTGTTATATTGCAGATGTTTATTTCTCATACCCTCTTAGGCCCGACTCGGAAATCTTACAAGGTCTTGATCTGACTTTAAAATGTGGAACTGTCACTGCTCTGGTTGGTTCGAGTGGTGCTGGGAAAAGTACAGTAGTGCAGCTTTTAGCTCGATTTTATGAGGTTATACCCGATGTTTGGTTTCTGTTATAGATTAAAGTTGATCATATCATTACTTTCGAGTCACTGGAATATGAGTTTTGATATTGCATTTGCAGCCGACTAGAGGTCGCATAACTGTTGCTGGGGAGGATCTGCGATCATTTGATAAGAGTGAATGGGCTCGGGCAGTTTCCATAGTGAACCAAGTAACTATCTCGACCCTTCCTCGTTAGTGTTTGAATTACATCCGATATAGTATTATGGGAAATTTTATTGGTGATTAGTAACATATGCATGATAGTAATGTAATGCCAAGACATGTTCTTTTAACACGGCTTCGTATATGACAACTGAAACAAGTATGAAGATGTCGGAAAAGATGTATCATGGTTTCAACAGGAATTTATTATCTCCGCAATCCATTCCATATGTTTTGGGGTCGTTATAGAATGTGCTCATTAGTTAATATAACTCATTGGTTTGCTTTACTAACGAAGTATATTGTAATTAGGAACCTGTTCTATTCTCTGTGTCCCTTGGAGAAAATATTGCTTACGGGCTCCCGGATGATGTCGTCTCCAGGGATGATGTGATAAAAGCTGCTAAAGCAGCTAATGCTCACGAGTTTATAATCTCGTTGCCTCAGGTGATGAAGCGTGCTACTTCACAACAGTTTACCTTTTCCATGTGTCGCGTTTTTGCTGATTTATCATTTTTCTCTAGGGTTATGACACATTGGTCGGTGAGCGTGGTGGATTGTTAAGTGGAGGACAGAGACAGGTATATAACTCTCTCTCTCTCTCTCTCTCTCTCTCTCTCTCTAACACACATTCACACACGGGAAGCAGATAAGTAGCTATAATCCCGCTTTCCCATTTTCAGAGAATTGCCATTGCAAGGGCTCTGCTCAAGAATGCTCCGATCTTGATCCTTGATGAGGTAAATCTGTCCGACTTCATGCTATTCCTCATCTCTCGTCATATATGAAATGGCCCGTCACGATTTATCTTGATTTTTGGCGATGATCACCAATTACCACGGTGGTTTACAGGCTACAAGTGCTTTGGATACTGTGAGCGAACGTCTGGTTCAGGATGCTCTGACTCGACTAATGAAGGGAAGAACAACTCTAGTGATTGCTCACAGACTGAGCACGGTGCAGAATGCTGATCAAATTGCTTTGTGCTCCGATGGGAAGATTTCAGAACTCGGGACACACTCAGAGCTGTTAGAACAGAAGGGTCAATATGCTTCCCTTGTTGGCTCTCAAAGACTTGCATTCGAGTGACTAATCACTACTTCTTGATCGTTTCAGAAAATCTGAGTCTCGCCAAAAACGTAAGCTTTTCATCTGATCGCGTTTTCATCTCCACTTCCGTTTTTTTTCCTTTCCCGTTTCATCTGATCTGTTCCTTTGGTTCTGCAATGTGCAGCAGATCGTGAACGAAGAAACCAGTAAAGCCTTCGCGTTCACATCTTGGAAGGCGAAACACGACTTTAGACCTACGCCTCGTTGTAGAAATAGATACAGATTCGAAAGCCATATTGACATTTAACAAAACAATTGCATCAATTGCTGCTTCATAGAATCTTTTTGATGTGTGTGTGTGTTTAAACTATGTTACAGATTCATATTTGAACTAGTAAAGTATGTATAGCAATTTATGAAGATAAATATACATATGCATTGTTTAAAGATATGATCTTTTTCAATTCTTTTTCAAATAATGGGATTATTCAGTGCTTGAAAATGAGATTTCAGCATTTAAATTTGCTAGACATTCAGTAGGAAGGCTAAGAAATGTGTCCATGAAAATATCATTGATGGGCACAACCATAGCCACCCCAACAAGCCTGCAATTCCCATCTTCATCCAATCTCTCTCCTCTTCCCTCTCTCATCTTCCCCTTCGACTCTTCCGACGTCAGCACCGTCTCAACGAGGAGCGGTCGCGCTTTATACACGCTCCCGACTGAGAAGCAGAACTTGGCTATGAACTTGAGATCAACCTACATGCATGCAGTATTATTAGGGTTGTGGGCATTCGTATTTCATAGTCAGAGATGAAGTTCGTTTATTACCTTGCCGGTTTCTCGGTCGATTGTTCCTCGGAAGGCCTCCGGGACTATGTCGATTTTGAGGAAGGGCGGCAGCGGCAGCCCCAAGAAGGTGGTTGTGGCTGCCGACAGCGGTGGAATGTAGAGCTGCGTGACGTCGAACTCGACGGAGACTTGGCCGTCGGAGAGTTTTGTGGCTGTACCAAAGCCTGCACCGCCGGTAGCGTTGTAGTTGAAATCGGGGTATCGGGAAATGCCGAGCTTGCAAGATCCTAGAGTCTTGAAGTTGACGCTGGATGCATCGGGTTTGGGGGTTTGTGCTTGATTGATTGTGGCAGTTTGCTGGTTGTTTAGGTTGTTGGAAGAGGAGAGAGAAGTTGTTTTGAGGAGTTTAAGGTTTGGTTGGAGAGAGAAATGTGTTGTTTTTGGTGTAGATTTTGGGTCAAATTTTTTGTAGAGAAATTGAGGATTGGGGTTGAGAGTTTGGCACCCCATTATTTGGAGTTGTTTAGTTTGAGCAAGAATTGTGAGAATTATTTTTAGTGTAGATACTATAAATGCTTCAATTTTAGATGATAATCTAATGTGAGGCCATTATGAGGCCATGAGTTGAGGTTCTCTCTCTCTCTCTCTCTCTCTCTCTCTCACACACACACACACACACACACACACACAACGCACACGCACAATAGATGAAGAATATGAAGTTGGAAAAAATTTGATACGATCAAACGCACGGTACGGTTGATCGTAATTAGGAATAATTAAGGAGATTATGGATAATTAGAGGTAAATAATCTCTATTGGATTAATTAATTCTAATCAGAGTTTATATTTATTAATCTTAATTAGAATTTATTAAGCTTCTATAACAGTTGATTAAATATTAATTAATTAAAAAAATAATACCGCACCAACAGTAATAGTGCACTCCACCGCACAGGAAACCATTTCTATCGAATTTTCTGGAAGCAACTTGAATAAATATGATTTTTTTTTTTTGAGAAGAAATATGAAGTTGCTTTTGTTGCAATTGTAGACTAAAGTTTCCAACCATCAGATCATCTCTTTTAATATTTTTCTCAACGGTTCCTATTGATACAATATTTGATAAAAGGGAATGAATTGATCATATATTGATTAATTAATGTAATGTTAGTAATTAAATTTCGGTTACTTACTCTTCATCGCCTAAACTTTCACTTTTCAAAACTCATAAAGTGATAAAAATCACAAACAAGAACCAACTTGGCGCGCACACACACATCTCGGAAATGAAACATGTCCCAAGATGTACGGACCAAATTCTATACGTGTCAACGGTGCCTCATCGTGTACCTTTTCTTGACAGGGGAAGTGGTAGATCAATGCATGATTTATAAAGAAAAATACAAAGGGGGCTCGTAATATAACATGCATGCACCGAAAGTGGGGGCCACAGGCCCCAAGAGCAGGAAGGTCAAGGCGGGGGTGTTTTCGTTGCTTAGGGTGTTTACAACTATTAAAGGAACGAAACCACCACAAATATTTCACACACCACACACACTGCTTTTAATTTGAGTTTCCCTCCACTCTTCTCTTCTGCCTTTTGCTTTTGCTTGAGCTCTCTCAGCAGCAAATCTTTTGTTTGTGCGAGTGGCCAAAAACACCCCCTAAGTTGAATGCATTATTTATCTTCTGGCATCCAAAAGTCAGAAAGTCGTGACACAAACCTAACACTAGCTACGATGTCAAATATGCCTAAATTTCTAAATGGTCTGGAAGAGTCTAACCATAAGCTTATTCTGAAGGTTATTCTAAAGGTTGCCACACTTACTATGTAGTTAAGGAAAATTGACCGTTCTCGATTGTGCAATGAGTAGTTTCAAGACCTAGAAATCATGTTCTGAAGCCCAAAATATATTGTTAAGAAGTAATTCCGGCTATTGATTTCTAGAATGTCACAAACGTTTAACACCATCAAATCAACGTCTTTCATTCAAGTTCGAACGAAGACAATTCCCACAAAAGTTAAGGATTGCTATAAGCATAAAGCTCGTATCCCTACAAAACATCTGATTAGATGCAAATCTGTGTGCCAAATGTGATCGACTATCATCTTCTGTGCCAACTTTTGTCATCAACACAACCTTCGCCACCACAAGCTAAAGCCATCTCTCATCGTACTACTTCCCTACAAGAACATCTCTATCATTTGAGATTGGTGGAAGGTTGGAACGGACATGGTTCAGTGCTAATATGTGAGTTGGATGATCGTTCTAAATGGCTTCTAAGTACAATCTTCAACTCATGAATCAAAAAGGTGTTGAAGATATACAACAGTAATGAGGTTGTATGTTTTAGGGCTAGCCTTTATATGCAGCACATGATAGAATTGTTTATAGAAGAATTGTCTATAGATTCTTCTAATGTCAGATTGAATTAGAGAAAGTCAAAAAACATTGAACAAAAATATAGACAGCAAAAACCACTTGTGTTGTTTCATTGTATGTTACCTAATTTTTTCATTCTCTGTCACCTAATTTGAATGCGACTTTTTGTTGGTTTCAATTGGAAAACCTTGTTCTGTTTTCTTGATTAAGTGTGTAAATTTCCTATATGTTATGCTTGTTCATCTCTTTCTGAATTTTTTTTTTTTGAGGTAAATACCCAATTTTTTCGAAATTTAAATGAGGGAAAACAAACTGCTATATTACACGTCACTGCAAAAAACAACAAAGTAGAAGAACCAACAATGCACACTCAGACAAAACACGTCCGGTGACTGTTCAGACCTAGATTTTATACGTTGCCAATTGGTGCCTCATCTGCTCCGGAATATCATTGGCATCCAAAAGTCAGAACGCCGTGGTACAAATCTAACACGTCACGAGGAGGTTAAAAACAGATCGGAAAATTAGGTTAGCTGCTTCAAGCCTTCAACATACAAGCGAAGACCTAAATGAGGTAACAGTTGGGAGATGAGTGCATGACGCCCATCGAATTACTGATTCTGTCACCATAAGCTCGAAGTGTTTGAATTCACCGAGGCCAATCGTGTTGTTTCTCCTACTGTGGACCCTTTTACCCTCACCTGCTTTCTGGTTTTCATTTTCTGCAGCATAGAATGTTTCAAAGAAATTTAGTAATATGAAAACGAAGAAAAAAAAAAGCCGGGAGCATGATTTTTGATCACATGAAAAAAATGAATTACCTCTAGGAATTGAGTTAACAGTGGATGAAATAGTCGGGAGAGCCAAAGAATCATTGTGTTGTTCAACTGCACTGCTCGAGCTGAAAAAAGCAAAGCTTGGTAGAGCTATGATGGGAGTAGAATATTCGAGCGTATTTGACCCAGAACTACCATGGAAGGAAAAGCCACCGGCTTCTGATGAAGGTGCCAAATGGTTCGAGAGAAATGAAGAAAACGAAGATTTGCAAGCGAATGAAGGCGATTGAACCTCACAATCTATCGGTGATCCCATTCCAAAACTAATATCCCGACTCCTCAACATCGAAGAGGTCGATAAACAACCTTGACTCAAATCCAGTTCACAACTTTGCTGACCTCGTTTACATGGAATGATGGAAAGTGGCAACGTGTTTTTCAGCCAAGAGTTATCTACGAAGGTAAAGCAGAAAAATAGTGAATAAAGAAAGCACTAAGAAGCAGCAGAACAAACAAGATGATGAATACCTTTAATTATATATTCCAAACAGGGTAGTATAAGAATGATGGGATAAATGTATTTAACTGATAAATAAAAACTTGGTTTGTAACAAGAAAATTCTGAATGTTATCTTAATCAACAAATATAAAAAAGACAAAGGATCACTCAATCAACAAAGCTCCTCATGTTATCTTCATATAAATTCATTATGTATCGTTTCTTCTATTGATATGTTGATATCCATAGCCGGCTATAAGCATAAGCACCTTAAATGAGCTATTTTCTACCCTTTTCGCTATGAGTCGTCACAAGTAAGTTGAGTGTGCATTTCTTGCATAATTGTAACAGATGGGATATAGTACCTAATTATATTTCTTTAGTTATCTTGTATTCCGTTAATTCCAAAGTTATCCTATGTTAAATTATAGGTTCACACTGGATCTGGATTATGAATTGAGCTTTCGAGCCTAAAGTATCCACGTTCATCACACAAACAAACGTAAAACCGGGGCAAAAATCATCGATGACAAAGAAGGTATGTAATCTACCTAGAACCTGCTCAGCCGTAAGTCTTCTAGAAGTGTCTGTACAAAGCATCCCTTTGATCAGTTCCTTTGCCGAATATGATATAGAATACCACGGATTTGACGGGAACTGCAAGTCTGCAGCCCTAACAGCATCAAATATCTGCGACTTAGTTTTCCCCCAAAACGGCGGTATCCCACTTAAAAGAATGTAAAGGATCACACCAGCACTCCAAACATCAGCAGCCTGATTGTAGCTTCCTGCAAGAACCTCGGGAGCTATATAAAACGGACTACCAACTGTGCCGCGTAAACTCTCCCCTGTTCTCGAGAAAATATATATGGAAAGTCAGGCAACGGTGTTTCCATACAGAGTATCAACAACAGAAGTTAAAATAAGATAGCAATGTGTACCGGGCTGGATATAGGTTGCAAGACCAAAATCAGCTAATTTTATCGGGGAGGAAGAGGCCGTTGTGGACAAGAGTATATTTTCAGGCTTCAAATCTCGATGAACAACGCCATTGTCATGGCAGTACATCACCACTTCCATAAGGTGCCTGAAAAACAACCTCGCCTCAGGCTCGGAGAACCTCCCGTGCTTTTCCAACCGGTGGAAAAGCTCCCCTCCTGCACAGAGCTCCATGACTAGGTGCACGTGATGTTCCTCCTCGTATACAGCTTTGAGGTCCACCACATTAGGATGGCCCGACAGCCTAGACATAATCTCAATCTCGAGCTTGATGTTGCGTAAATCTTCATGAGTGACTAACCTATCCTTAGCAATTGATTTACAAGCAAGAATCTCACCACTGAACTTATCAACACATTCCCTTATTACACCAAACTGCCCCCAGCCCAACTGTTCGCCAAGAACATATTTGTCGGTCAGATTCCCACTCTCGTTTACGTCTAAAATACTTCCTCTCAAATTAGTTCCTCCATAACAACTACACAATCTAAATGGAGATTCAATATTGCTGTTGCCCTTTGCAACAGCCATACGAAGGCTCAAAACCGACCTAATCAGAACGCAGCCGTCAAGATCAAAGATTTATGATTCACTAACCTTGACTATTTACCTAATTTTCAAGTCAACATATTTGATTTATGCTCACATAGACTAAGAAAATGATGGCACTCGTGGAGAAATCGAACTACGTGTCTAGAAAAGTATTCATCAGATCAACTCCACAAAAATCCTACAAGCAAAATCAATTGCTTCAAAATCTTGAATTCCTCCCAAACCCGGATCTGAAAGAAAACACAATAATTCACAAAGTACGGAAAAGGACAAATAATTCAAACTAGAATTTGAGCTGCATAGTAGAAGAACAAGAAGAAAAAGGTAAATTTGAAACATGAAATTCACAAAGTACGGAAAAGGACAAATAATTCAAACTAGAAAAACCTAAATGCCAAGCAAAAAGTTCAAATTTACAAAATTTAAACAAATGCGAGAAACCCTTGAGCAGTACTCTCAAAGCTGGAAACTTGCATAAAATTAATGGTAGAAACTAGCATGCTTCAAACTATCACAATTCAAGCAAAACCCACCAAAATTCGAACTTGATAAGCAAAACCCAGATCAATGATTTGCCCAACATGCCCAAAAATCAAAACTTTTTTCATTATTATGCAAGAACATTTAAGGCACTAGTTCAAACCTGGACTTAAAAAGGAGAGAGTGAGAAATCAGCAAGAAATGAAGATAAAGAATACGGGAGCTGCGATTTAATTCTTCTCTCTCTAGAAAGAGAGAGGGAGGGAGGGGAGAGAGACCTGGAAGTGGGACAATCTGGTCTCCTCCTCCTGAGCTCGCCAAAACAAATTTCCACTTGCGAGTCCTTTCCTAATAAATTATTCTGTTTTGTGCTTTTTGTAGGAAGAATTTTTTATTTTATTTTTAATTGGTGACTTTGATTACGTTGCTTTCCCATGCTTTCTGTTTTGTTTCTTAGTTTAGAAATTTAAAACTAAACTGTCAATTCTCATAATTATGTCATGCTTTGTTAACTGGTTCCATTTATTATGGTTGTATTCAATTAAAATTTTAGAAAGTTTTTATAAATCTGTTGGTATTCACTTGTGACTTAAATATTTATCTAAATCCCGTGATATTGAAAATTTAAAAGAAAAAAATTACTGTCAAATCCAATCGTAAAACTTCTCGAAATGAGTAACGCCGAGGAGCCGCAAATTTGTTGAACAACGTTGCTCGCGCCGCCTTATGGCGCTGCCACCGTCAGTGTTTGTCGCTACACTGTCGATGGGGGCCAACGTGTAGTCATCTTTGATCGTTTCCAAGGGGTAAAGCCAAATACCATCCGCGAGATGACTCACTTTTTGGGCCCAGGCTTCAGAAACCCTTCATCTTCGACATCTGCACTCACTCTCACATCTTCTAGATCAAGTTGTCAACTGGATCAGGCCGACCCAGCCCAGCCCGACCCAAGCCCGGTATGGGCTGGCCTAGGCCAACCCATTTTAGATTTAGTGCGAACATGGTCTGGGCCTCACCTTAAAGTGGGCCTCAATTGGGCCTATTTTTAAGCTTAAGCCCGGCACAGTCTAGGCTCATTATAGATTTTACACTATATGGGTTTCAAGTGAGCCTAAAATTTTGGGGAAGCCCGGCCAATGCCCGACCCATTTTATTCATGAGCTTGGGCCGAACAGGGTCTAATGAGTGGTGGGCTTCATCGGGCTTGGCCCGGCCCATTTGACAAGTACACTTCTAGATCTCCTCTATTTCTGGTACTATTGCCTTTTACTTCATTTGTTGTTTGCAAAACACTTAAATTAATTACATTTGTATAAATATTTTTTTGTAGGCCTTTAAGTGCTAATTGATGAAGTAGTACCTCTTATAATCGATATTTTTGCAATTTTGTTTGAAAATCATGAAATGTTTATAGATTTTACGTGTTCCATTGTTGTTTATTCCGACAATTAGTAGGTTTCCTTGTGGATAGTTCAAGAACAACGTATTATTACCCATCTTGAAGTATGTAATTGTTGAATGTTGACATGTATATTAATAGATTTCTATGTGAGAAATGAAGAATGTTGAATCTTGATATTTATGTTGTGTAATCGTTGAAATTTGACATTTTTATAGTCTAGAGTTATAAAGTCTGTGAAACCTGATATAAATATCAATCTAATAGAATCTGTTAAACTCTACACAGAATTAAAACAATTGATAGAATTAGGATAATCCACATATTATAAAAAATCGTCTTTTGAATACACTTTGTGTGTGTTCTAATCAAGTTTAGCTAAGTTGTTTTGGATAATTTGATCGAAAATCGAATAACTTATTACAGTATCGACTCACTAATCTGAATTGAGCCATTAAATGCTTAGTGATAGATTAAAAATATATTTTATATATTTATTTTATTAAAATTAGATTCTTAATACATAGATTTTTTTTTTTAATATAATTATGATTCTGTAAGTAAGTTATAAAATAGTACTAGTCCTCCAACCCGAGCGATCGGAACCAGAATACAGTCTAATCTATTTTGATTTTATACGTGTAAATATTATAAAAAATTATTATACTGTTTAATGAATGTACATATGTTTAAGTTATATAATAAAAACAATAATGACAAAAATTACTACTTAATACAAAACTTATAATCATCAATTGCTTCATTCTATAAAGAATTGTTTCCAAAACTTATAATCATCACAACAAGTTTAAGATAAATATACCAAAACGACTAAAAATCTACAAAGAACACACCGAAAAGACTAAAGTCTAAACTCATACTTCATTCTTCAATTAAATGATACTTTATAATTCGATTGCACTTACATTCTGTCAAAGAAAGAGATAGCTCATACATAGATGATAGAATGATAGAATCAATAAAATAAACAATAAAACCAAATTATATATGCGTAGGAAGTGTTTCTGTGTGGCTTAATTTTCTGCTAGGGGAAGTGAAGAGAAAATATATTCAGAGAGAAGAGGCGTAGGAAAGATAAAAGAGAAAGAGAAACTTCGATCGTGGGGGTTTGGTTTGATTTGATTTGATTTCTGTCTCTGACTTTTGTTTTTATATATATATATATATAGATATATAGATTATTATATGTTTTAATTTTAAACTTGTTGTGTACCCTGGCGATGCATGGATATAATTTTTTTTATTTAAATCAAATAATATAAAGAAAATGTAAATTTATAAAAAGTGATAAATTAAGTCATGTGTTTGCACGTGTAGACTGTTTTTTGTTGATTAAATTAAATTGTTGACTGTTTTTGCTTTGTGAAAATTAAGGCCAGATAGTAATTATATAATGCAATTTTTTTTTTGGAATTTGGATAGGCAAATTTTTTTTTTGGAATTTGGATAGGCAAAGAGCGAGGAAAATAAATGAGCAATTAATTACTAATTATTTGGTGAAATAAAAAAATTATGAAATGAAAATATTGAAATTTGAGCAGCAAAATTTTTCAAAGCTAGTTTGTTTTAGTATATTATAGGCTATCCACATCCCTTGGCGTCTCTAATTCCTATTTTAGCACTTGAAGACACTACTTCTGCATTTTAAGTGTACTCAAACTGTCTCTGACTTTAATATTATAAAATTATAATTTTTTATTAAATTAAATTCCAAAAAATTATTAATTCAAATAAAATAAAATATTACATTAATTTAAATAAAATAAAAATTACATTAATTGAAATAAAAAAATTACATTAATTAAAATTTTAAAAAATAAATTACTTAAAATAAACGACTACTCTTGTAGAGGTCTAAATCGACGCCAAACGTGCTCGATGAGATCATTGGTAAGCCAATGGTGCTTTCGTTCTCATTTGAGATATTCCCAAAAGGCGAGCGGAGTGGGCCTCTGGGATACACCGCTAGTGGGCGTCGTCTCTCCAATTCTCCATATCATCTCTCTCGTCTTCGATTATCATGTTGTGCAAAATAATACATGTGAACATGATATCTCGGAGGTGCCTCGTATACCAGTACAGACCCGATTCCTAATTATTCCTCATCAGGCTTGGAGAACTCCGAAAGCCCGTTCGATGTCTTTCCTCGCTGATTTCTTCATTTTCTTAAACCTTGCCGTCTTCGGGTCAGTTTCAAGTTGAGGAGCCTTGATCTGTGTTGCCAACAAGGGTAAATCCCGTCAGTCAAATAATATCTCTTTTCGTACTGCTGACCCATGACGGTGAAGTTGCACTCCGGAGCCCTATCCTCAAGCACGTCGGCAAACAAGGGCGACTGGTTAAGATCGTTGATGTCGTTGTTGGAGTCGGCACACCCAAAAAAGGCATGCCAGATCCACAAATCATGCGACGCCACCGTCTCCAAAATTAGGGTTGGCTCGCCCTGATCGCCGCGCGTGTAGGCAGTCGCCCACCCTTTTAGGCAGTTCCTCCATGCCTAGTGCATACAATCCAGGATCCGAGCATCCCCAGAAACCCGTGCCGCTCACGTGCATGTGCAGCAGACGAGCGGTGTCGGCAGTGTTTGGCTTCCTCAAGTATCTTTCGCCGAAGTGCTCGATGACACCTCTGCAAAATTTTTTTAGGCAAAGACGGCCCGTGCTATCTCCGATCTTCAGGTACACATCGAACACATCCGCAGCACCACTGGTGGCCAGTTGCCGCACAACCATCGTGCATTTTTGCACCGACGTCAGCCCCCATCTTTCCAATGCATCTTTTTTGTGCTTGAAGTAGCAGACGTTTTCCTGCAACGTCTTGCAAAATGCGCAAAAAAAGATGCTTATGCATCCGGAAATGCTGTCGGAAAAAGTGCTCGCCGTAGGTGGGGTTGTCGACGAAGTAATCGGTGTGTAGGAGCTCACATGCCCCTTCACGGTCTCGGAAGACGAATGACCGCGCCCCCTTCTTCTTCTTCTTCTTCTTCTTCTTCTTCTTCTTCTTCTTCTTCTTCTTCGCCTCAATGTGTGCACAAGCGGCTCGTTCCAAGTTGGAGAAAATCTCCATAACCTCCTCGTCGATGTCGTGAGAAGAATATTTGAGTGACGACATTGAGGTCAACGATGATGAAGACATTGCTGGAGTATGAATTTGAGAGAAAATGAGAAAGAAATGAATTGGATGTGAGATGTATTTATATGGTAAAAGTTGAATTAAAATAAACAAAAAAACAAAAATCGGATTTTAACGTATTTACACACACCTATTAATTTTTTTTCAGACTCGCTCATGCAAGCCATGCGCTGGCTCGAGCCGATCTCGCGAATTCGAGCTAGTATCGAGCCCCTGGCCTCTACATCGCTTGGTCTCGTTTAAACGGGGGTCTCAAAGAGGTCTCGAGCCCCCATAATACAGACAGTCTTAAAATAAAGTAGTGTATATGCATCAAGATCAACGGTACGAAGGGAGTATTGTTTTTCTAAAACTAAAAATTCCAATAGTTATTTAGTAGTGGTTCTGTCCGTGGATCCTTTTTTTTTATGACGTTGGTATCGAAATTTAATTTTTAGTAGATCTTACTACCTTTTTGTACTGTCGATATCGCTAAAATTGAAATTCCATATTTTTCAAAATCAGCAAAAGATAATAATTGAACAAAATTTATTTATTTAAATAAAGAAAAGGGAAAAGCGTCTCCTCCTACACTCGCCATAATACCTCATTCTCGTAAATCTTGAACTCAATACCACTGCAATTCCAAAATTTGGGTTCATAAACTCCGCTTCAAAACCCTAATCTATTGAATTCCGATCCTCTCATTCTCTAGCTTCTTCTTTTGGATCACAATCGCTATTTAATCACCTCAATCATTCTAATTTACACGATCATATCAATTCCCACAAGCCAATATTAGATTTTCCCCCTTTTCAATCTTATTTATAATACAGTGTAACTCCCCATGGATGTGGATGGGGGAAGAAGGGTTTTTAACCGGCTCGGGCCGTCGTCGTCAACCGATAACCTGAGTAACAACAGTCGGCAGCAGAAGGTGTGTTTTCATTGGGAAAAGGGCAAGTGCACCAGAAATCCGTGCCCCTTTTTGCACGGAGAGCTGCCGTCGGCGGCGAACGGTAAGAGGGGACACCAGGGTTTCGGGGCGGATGATAATTACCGAGGCGGTGGCGGATTGCGGAGGAGTGGGAATTATAATTTTAGTAATAATAATTCATGGGGGAGGCCGCAGTCGCAGCAGCCGGGAAGCGGTAATCGGACTTTCGTGAGGAAGGTTGAGAAAAAAATCTGCAATTTTTGGGTGCAAGGGAGCTGTAGATATGGGGAGAGCTGTAAATTTTTGCATCAGTGGTCGACGGATTGCTTTTCGCTATTGACGCCACTTGAGGGGCACAAGCAGGTTTGTTGTTGAAGAATAATGCAGTTCTTGATGCTTTTATATGGTTTCTTGCTGAAAGTTTGGTTTGATTTAGTATAATTGTTGCATCAGATTGAAGATTTTGTATTTAGCTAAATCGGCTCTTGGTTTGTGGTTGTAGCTATTTGAATCTTTTTCCTGTGTTTTGTGATGTTTGGAATATCTTGGCATTAGCTATGGCGAGTAGTCGTTCGGGTTGCTTCATCAGTTTACCTTGATTTTGTGGCTACCTTGATCTTTCCTTTCATTTTGTAAGACGAGATTTTCTAGGCATGTATGCGTTGATCACTGTGTTGCATGTTGTGACCTATAGTTTGCGGGTTCCTTTCTTATCCAAATTTTGGTCTTAGTAGAAAAAAAATTGTTTCTCAGGCTGTCACAGGGATTACTTTGCCTTCGGGGTCCGATAAGCTTTACTCTGGCAGTGAAGATGAGACGGTCAGAGTTTGGGACTGCCAATCCGGTCAGGTAGTTACCATATGTGTTATCTGCATATTTGTTTAAGAAACTCTACATTGTTCTTGTTTGCATTCTGCAAATATGTTGGACAATTCCAACAAATAATAAAAGTTGAATTATTTGAGTACGACTTTCTTTTGTGAGAGGTTTGAAGTACAACTGTTTAGTACAATACATCATTTATACAACTTTTTTCCTTTTAAAATTCCATTTTGTTCTTTGGGTGATGAGGACATGAAAAATTTGAATTATTTTGATGGTAAAATTTCATTGTCACGTCATTTTTTCTATTGGTTCAGAAATATGTAAATTCCTTATACATATTATTAATTTGTTAGCATTATTATAATTAATTATATGATGGTAGGCTGTATACAGAATAACAATAACAATGCTATTATGATACAGAACTGAAATACAAAATTTAAAAAGATTCAATGTAGTATTTATGAGTTTGAAACAGCTATGGCAAGACTCAAGATTTTGGGCTATAAGTTTGTTTATTGCCCATCTGGTGGTGGTGGTTATAACTTAAGCTGCCTTGTTGCCTTTTATAACAGGTGGCAGGTGTAGTGAATGTGGGATGCAAAGTAGGTTGTATGCTAAGTGAAGGTCCATGGGTATTCGTGGGTTTGACAAATCTCGTCAAGGTAAGACTAATTATCAAACTGTTGCCCTTCTTTTCCGGTTTACTATATATGTGATCCATTTAATCACTTTTTGTCTAATTAAGATGCATAAAAGCATATAATCTCCAGCTACTGGTATTTACTTATGAATGTGTGCTATATATCCTTTTTACTTCGATGTAGCCTGTCAATGACCTATCTACCCCTAGACCTTACTTAGTTGCTTTTGAGATTGTATGTGATTATGTAAGATCCAAACATATACGTTCATAAATTATTATTAAAGAAAAAAAAAGGTTCATTTTTCGTAACGGGTGCTATCATTTGTCGAAGCTTAGAGGAGCTGTCTCGGATAATGGCTGACTGGCTAGTGCAAGTATGCTTTAGCAATTGCAGTTTTGGTAAAGGATGGTATGGTGGGTGGGTTTTGAGGTCTGGTATCATTTGGTAGTAGAGCTGAGGGCGGTGGAAGCAGGTTGTAGCTGGGAGGTAACGGATTAACATTTCCGAAACAATTTTTATAAGGCTGGCAAAAACAGAAAAGAAAAAAAGAAAACTGGCTGGGGATGGAACTGAGTGGGTGTTTGTGTGATCTGGTTCAGACAACCTGAGTTGGATTAGGAGCTTAATCGATCCGGCCTAGTGTGCCAGCATCTGCTTTCCTGATTCTAATGTTGTCTGTTTTTGTAAGTTCAATTCCTTGAAAGATTTCATACTAGGGGATACAGAATTTATAGGATCTTATCGGTGCGTCTTCAATGTATATGTAGCACGAGAGGAGTAAAATAGCAAGTAAAGAGTGATTACACAGCCAAAGGGATGCTAGCAACATATGTTCTGCAGATGAAGAAAAACCACACTGATCATTGTTTCCAAACTTGGGATTCTGCACATGCTAAGCATACACTTGATCATGATTGGTGATTTGTAATCCAAGGTTTTCCTATTCGATTGCAGAAAAAATGGGCTGGGTCAGGGTGGGATTCAGATTGCGAATCTACCTTTTTGTGCAAATGTTATTTATTTCTCCCTTATTTTCTTGTTCTGTTATAGGCATGGAATATCCAGTCATCAATGGAACTCAGTTTAAATGGACCTGTCGGACAAGTTTATTCCCTCGTTGTTGGAAATGATCTACTCTTTGCCGGTAACAAGGTATGATGCTGAATTTATGTCTATACTTGGACAAACTTTGTTTTCGAAACAAGTGTATATTATGCTTATTGTCCATTTCATTTATTATGCTAGTAAATTGACTATTAAATCTTAATCTGCATTATGCAATATTTTCTCAAGTCTTTATAAACTGGAGAGGTGGAGGTGCTGGCGTTTGACCCTTCACCTCTCCCTTTATTCGGGGTCTCGCTAAGTTTTCTTTTTATTAAGTAAACAGTATATTTTTGGGTCTATCATCAGACACTTATGTATTTATTTTGTCTTTTTTATTGGGACTACTAGTTTCTTATTCTTGAACAAATTGCTTAGAGAAGGCACTCAAATGCATTATTTACGAATGCTGCTTAACTTTACGGACACAGATTCTAATGTTGCCCTTTTTGTCTTTTGTTATACAGGATGGGACAATATTGGCATGGAAATTCAATGCAGCTACAAACTGCTTCGAACCAGCTGCATCACTTCCGGGTCATACTCTTGCTGTCGTGACACTCGTTGTTGGTGGTAACAGAATGTACTCTGGTTCCATGGACCATACTATTAGAGTAAGTTGGACACTCAAAACCGAGGTTGCTCCTTATTATATGTGACAACTTCTTGTTAATTTTTTCCCCAAATAACATATTAAGATTATATGCATTGCTGCTCATGTTTGATCTCTTTTATGTTCCATTTTCAGGTATGGAGCCTGGACACTTTGCAGTGCATTCAAACTTTATCGGGACATAACCATGTCGTGACATCTGTTTTGTGTTGGGATCAGTTCCTCTTGTCGGCTTCATTGGACAACACTGTAAAGGTTTGTCTTTCCTCCTTGATTTTGATGCTTAATCTTGTTACTTGTATACTATTATATAAGATTCACTTTTTTCATTTTGTGATTTCTTGTAGATCTGGGCTGCAACCGAGACTGGTAACTTGGAAGTAACATATACCCATAAAGAGGAACACGTACGTTTTCTTTTTCCTGGTTCATCACTTATTGTAGGATGATTTTTATGATCTCAGCAACTGAAATAATACGAGCAACGTGCCTAATAATATATATGTTGCAGGGTTTAATCACTCTATGTGGGATGCATGATTCAGAAAGTAAACCAGTGTTGCTCTGCTCCTGCAACGACAACTCTGTTCGAGTCTATGATTTGCCTTCGTGAGTATTTACTTTCTGTCACCTTTCTTACGAAAAAGACTCTTGCTTTGGTTTCTCGTATTCGTACTATTACATCCTATTTGGACGGGCTATATGAACGTGTGGTTACACCTTGTTTTCGTAGATTCACGGAGAGGGGGAGGATCTTCTCCAAGGAGGAGGTTCGGTGCATACAACTTGGTCCCGGTGGTTTGTTTTTCACCGGTGATGGATCGGGTCAAGTACGAGTATGGAAATGGTCGGCTGAACCAACGACAGCTTAGTGGCTCTCCTATTCGGATTTATTTAATCACCGGCGTCAAATCTAGTGAAAGTGGATTATGAGAAGCAAGTTATTGTAACAATTTTCTGTTGTCAATTTAAATATTTGATGGTGTCGAAATGTACAACTTCACCCAATTGAAGTTTGAGAAATAAAACCAGTTTTTGAGTTTTTTTGTCATTCTACCTTTAATTTGGTAGGTTGGTTAGTTTCTCGAGTATCTATCTAAATATGCATATGTAATGATCATGATTGGATATTTAATGAATACAAATTGATTTATTGTCATTGTTTTCTCTTTTCATAAAAGTAATGAAAACTTAAAGAGGTTTGACCATGCGTGCGTGCGTAAGATTAGTGATAGAATGGTTAATGTTGGCCAAAGATTACGGATTCTTGTTCACTGTCATATAGTATTTAACATTTCTTGTAAGTCCATTAAAAAAATGATTGAAAATTTGAACTAGGTGTAGCCAATTTTTTTACAAATTGGTAAACCTAATTCAAATTTTCAATCATTTTTTTGTAAGACGCATCCTCGACTTCTAAAAGAATCCAAACCTGTTTTATCCTTTGATTTAAGACAAAAAGATACTAACTTTTTTCAGTTTCCCATGCAATCGCTAAGTATTTGCATACACTTGCATATGACTTTTTCACTCATGTAGGGGATTATTAGAAATAATGGTTTGAAAAATCATTACCTATGTCGGTTAATTATTTAATTATTGAGAACTAAATAATGAATGATTATTTTACTTATCGAGTAAATAATTGAAATATATTCATATTCTTAAAACCATTATGTGGTGAGCGATAAATGATATATAGTTATCTATTAGAGGTATTGGAGATGAATTGGTCATAGGCAAATTCGTTGAAGGAACGAGCTCGGGACTTGTCGAGTAAATAATCGAAATATATTCATATTTTTAAAATATTACGTGGTGAGCGAGAAATGATATATATTTATCTATTAGAGGTATTGGAGATAAATTTGTCATTGGCAAATTCGTTAAAGGAACGAGCTGGGCTCAAGTCGAGAACTATTGGGCTTTATCGCTTGAACTTTGTGATAAAAGCCCAATCAAGGATATGAGATTTGGGCTCGACCCAATCGTCTATTTTACACACAAATTAACACTAGAATTGTTTAATTGTGGTAGGTGTCATCGGCCCAAGCAAGGAATTAAACAATCAATTGTTTTATAAAAATATAAAAATCATTGATAGTTGCAGTAATATATTATTACGTTTTTGAGCTATATCATGACAAAACTTTGACTATATGAAACAGGCTGTCATGTTAATTGTTTTTGCATTTCAACAAATTGTAAGTTGTTATTTAGTAATTAACATGACAACCTGTTTCATATTGTCAAAGTTTTGTCATGATTTAGCTCAACTTAATAAAATATTACTGCAACTATTAATAATTTTTTTATTTTTATAAATGTATTGTTTAATTACTTGAAATTGAAACTCATGGCCATTGGCTTTTCTTTTCCAAATTGAACGTTAATTGCCTTGTCTTGTGGCATTTTAAAATCAAACACCAATAGTTTACTGTGTTGACCAAGGTGATCATTTGAAACTATCACTTGTGATGCTACTATCTACAAGACGTAAAGTCGTTTACCTTGGAGACGAGCCGTCAATCCGTGAGCATTATCGGGGCATTTCTCGTCATGCGGGCACAAAGATTTCTTCAGGCGACTTCTAATTTGAGTTTGTTTTAGTCGTTTCTAGTTGTTAAATTTCGTACTTTGTATTTCTAATATAGTTACTTTTAGTCCAACCCTTTGTTGTTTGATTTTTCCTTTAAAAATTGCACATCCGCGCAACCTGGTGCTAACAGTGTATACTAAAAACAAGAAGTTTAAACGTTTGACAAATGATAATCGAGATAAATATCTGATTTTCTCTCAAATGTATTAATTATTGTTTGTGTTTTCATTCCACAACCGCACAACGTTTAATAGTATGGCTCAAATTTTAGTTTCATACTTGGTTTATTATAGCTCGTTACTACTTAGTATTCTTGTAGAACAACTTAATTATCTTCGAAATAAAATAATGAAAATTAAAATAAGCAGGGATGCATCAGATAATTAACAAGTTATTCATACATGAAGATATCAATTTCAATCCCATACAATAATGATAATACAAACTAACTGTAAACCATATACATGATGAATAGGCGTTGCTGCTTTCTCAGTTTGCTTTAAGACGGTGGAATAACGAATATGAAATAATAAATTAACTATGAACCCTAAACGTTTAATTAAAGTAAATATTTATATATTGCTTTCAATCATGATAATAAGGTAAATAATAATCTGTTGCAAGGTAATTTTATTTTCTTTTGGAGGAATTATATGAAAAAAATAAACTACTTATATAAAGGTAAGTTTATATTTTTGTTTAACTAGTGTATACTAGTAGACTTATATAACATTAATACATTATATATTATATTATGTTATTGCCCTTAATTTAATTAATTAGTAAGGATATTTTAGGCGAAATATACTTCGTAAATCAGGGCTCTTTTTAAAGAATAAATAAAGAATAAAAAATTTAAGAAGGGATGCTCCAAATGGCTCTCGTAATAAAAATCTGATATATCAAAAGTTCGGATACTTGAATTCATATTTCAAAACTCATGTTCAAAATATGAATTCAAGTATCCGAACTTTTGATATATCAGATTTTTATTACGAGAGCCATTTGGGGCATCCCTTCTTAAATTTTTTATTCTTTATTTATTTTTATGGGAAGAGAAAATAGCAGAGTTTGAATTCAGCTACTGCTTGGGTGTTGTCTTGGGGACAAATTTGTATTCGTTCGTTAATACTAGTATTTCGATTTTTCCTAACAATATCATATGGCGCAAGGATTATTAATACGTCCCCTAGGGGATGACCTAGTAGTAAAAGTGGGCACCTGAGACCGAAACCCATGACACGCCTATAGGTCGAGCCTGCCACACCTGTACTTGGGAAGTGTGGTTTACCTGCTCTGTGCTACTACACAAGAGACTACCAGTACGTACCAAAGGTAGCGGCTGCGGGTTTCCACGTCATCACAAGAAAAAAAAAACACGGATTATTAATACTATAGAAAAATAAAATTGGCTATATATATGTTGCAAACACATGAAGCAAGTTTAGAAATAGGAAAATTTGAGCATCAACTTAACATTGTTAGGAAATTAACACACACAATCACGAAAATAAAGAACACGAGAATTATTTACCCAGTTCGATACGATATGTATCTACGTCTGGGGGCGATGCCAAGCCAGGGTTTTCACTATATGATTTTCTGATACAATTTACAATGAGAGAACAACTATTTATATAACAACGAATTGAGCCATAATCCTAGCCCAACTAGGAAACCGTATCTGGGCCCAAAATATACTTGTACGGCAGCCCAAAATATAGTTGGATCGCCGGAATCGTGGCATGATTCACTTCCTTTCAGGCTCCATACTCCAACAAACATGAGTTTGAACTACTTAACCAAATTGAGAGCAGAAGAGAGAAAATGAACTATAAGAACTGAAATTGAAAGTTGGAACTCGCCAAATACTCCAGCTCTCCTGCTTCTCTTCTGTGCTTGGCTCTGCGTCTTGGATATACAACTCGAACATGAAGGTCTAGTTGCTCTCCTTGCAGATCCTCTTGTTCCTCTACCATCTTCTTAGCTGACAACACCAATGATTTAGCGCAATCTTGCAACACAATTGTTCTGAGCGTTGCTATGTCTCCCATTTCTGAAGGGATCTCCTTGAGATCTTCTAATTCTTCAAGATGAAGCTCCTCAAGAAGTGGAAAGTGGGAGCTCTCTGACACCATCAAGTTTTCCAGATCACCACACTCGGACAATCCTAAGACTTTGAGGCTGCGGAATTGGCCTTCGACTGTTTCCCATTGGCGTGTTCTGAAGACACCACCTATTAACATGAGTTCACGAAGAAGGGGTAACGAACCTATCTTTGGCAATATGTTTTCCCACTCGAAACATGAGCTATTGAGTGCCAACTTCTTGAGGGACTTTGGGAAGAAAATATTCTGCAGAAACTCATCAGCCCCATCCTGTGTAATGCAATATAAGGTTTCCAGTTTGCTCAGACATTCAAGATAGCTCATAAATGGTTGTTCCCCATCATACCCTGTTGGAGTATGGAGCCTGAAAGGAAGTGAATCATGCCACGATTCCTAGTTGGGCCCAGATGATTCAAACATTTTTTAGGCTGCCGTACAAGTATATTTTGGGCCCAGATGCGGTTTCCTAGTTGGGCTAGAATTAGGGCTCAATTCGTTGCTATATAAATAGTTGTTCTCTCATTGTAAATTATATCAGAAAATCATATAGTGAAAACCCTGGCTTGGCATCGCCCCAGACGTAGATACATATCGTATCGAACTGGGTAAACAATTCTCGTGTTCTTTGTTTTCGTGATTGTGTGTGTTAATTTCCTAACATACCTAGGTACAATTTCTTGATATTGGGAATTCTTTTAACCACCTCTTCATTAAGCTCCAGATTCAACACTCCTTTGAGCGAATGTAGATTTTCCATGATCACAAAATCATTGTCGCTGCTAGGAGGATCGGGGAGATGCAATTGGAAATTGTGGCACTCGAGATGCCTAAGTTGATGCATTTTCCAAATTCCAACTGGTGCACTAATAAGGTCCGAGCCACATGAAATAATAAGTGTTTGTAGATTCCAAAGCAGATTGATTGAAGAGGGGATTTTGTTGCCCGAAATAAGAACAGCAAGGTACCGTGAGTTCACATGTTGAAGCACTTGTTCTAGACTATATATTTGACCCCATGCATGTTTTTCTCTATGGAGTATACTACTCATTATTCTTAACAATCTAAAATACGGGAGGTGCACTTGCCCCCCGTCACTTAGAAAAGAACGAGCATGTAAACTAGATCCACGGAATGAAGCGTACTTCCGAAGAGTACAACGACGATGGCTATGCATATTATCTCCATCTTTTACTTCATGATAAAACCCTTGTTTTCTAGCTTCTTTCAAACATACATCTCTTAGTAAATCATGCATTTTGCAAGACTTTATGCTTGAAATCCGCCCGGACTCGTGAACTAGAATGAGATTTCTGTCGACTAACTCCTTGAGGTACTCTTCACCTATGGTTTCCAAACCTTTGTTATCTTTTGGTTTAACAAACCCTTCAGAAACCCATAGTTTCACGAGTGTTGAGACTTTAACTATACGATCTTCCTCAAACATTCCCATGTACAAAAAACAAGGCTTTAGACACACAGGCAAATGATTATAACTCGTTTTCAATATTCTCAGACAATACTCATCATTCTCTGAATTTACTACCGAAATTAAGTTTTCCCCTATGTGCTCCCATTGTTTCTGTGTATGTTGAGATTTTGCCAAAAGACCCCCAATCACAACAATTGCCAAAGGATGTCCTTTACAATTATTCACAATTTTATTTCCAATCGTTTGAAGATTGGAAGGAAAACTCTCTTCCCCAAAAACAGTTTTGGAAAACAAAGTCCAGCTACTTACTTCATCTAAGGATTTCATATTAAGGAGGCTATTGGGGTCGGTCAAGTGTGTGGCCAAGTTTAAGAGTCTGGTCGTTACCAATACTCGACTCCCATTATTGTACTCAGGAAAAAAAGATTTAATCTTATCCCACACCCCTATACTCCACATATCATCCATGATGATGAGATACCTCCTACCACATAAAATTTGATAAATCTTTTCTCCTAAATTCTTCTCACTCTTATCGACAGAGTCCCCTCTCACCTGAGAGAGAACTTCGGCAAGAGTTTGTCGAATATCATAATCTTGAGAAATGGTTGCCCACACACAAATATCAAAATGCTCCTTTGTAAGAGGGTTTTGAAACACATTTATAGCAAGAGTGGTCTTACCGATGCTGCCCATCCCTACAATAGGGATGATTTGGCGGCTGGATTCTCCTCCGGTGAGCCTAGCCAATAGCTCAAGTAGCAAGTCATCAAAGCCCACCATCCCACTCTTCCTCTCGCTGGAAATGGATCCGAAACCAGCATCACGGGAGACGACGTTTCTCTGCAGCTGAGCTTCCACTACACCTTTCTCTCCGGCCATCTTTGTCACCTCTCTTGCCACCAAATCCATCTCTTCTATCACTTTCTGCACATCTTCATAGAATGTGATGCAACTGATTTCATCATCATCATCATCATCATCATCATCAGCAGCAGCAGCAGCAGCAGCAGCAGCAGCAACGTCATCAGCAGCAGCAGCAACATCATCATCATCAGCAGCAGCAGCAGCAGCATCAGCATCATCGACATCATCATCATCATCATCAGCAGCAGCAGCAGCAGCAGCAGTATCGGCATCTTCAACAAACTTAATATTATCCACTACATATGACTCGATCACATCTTCAACGGCATAGGCTACATCTGCAATGCGCATCTCCAATGGATCTGCTTCGTCGCTGTAGCCGAAAGGGGAATTATATTGCTCAAGAAATTCTTGCAAGAAGGTAACAATTTCAGTGAGAGATTCAACTTGTTGCTTGTCGATGGAAATTGGAGGAAAAGGATGATTCTCGATCTGTATGATCTGCATGACAGAAACTAGAGCTGCATAAGCCGCCATGAATCTCTAAGAAATGAGGAGTTTGTGTAACATATTATTTTCTTTTGTAATTTAATATTTTGATGTTAATCATAATAATAATAATATGCTACAAATTTAAAATATGGAGGCAGTGGGACAGAAACAGAAAAGACAATATTTTTCAAATAAAACAGTAGTGTGATCTTCCCAAGATCAAATTAATGCTTAAAAAATACTAGTAAAAATTCATAAACAAATTAGCATCAAGTTCTGGCTCGACTAATTACACAAAATGATGACACTAATTATGGTTGTTACAACTTTTTATTTTATTATTACCAACTTGTTGTAATGCAAAAACAATTAGCATGACAGGCTGTTTTTACATTGTTAATTGTACATTATTCAGCCATTTGTTTGTTGAAATGTAAAAACAATTAAGGGATGATAGAAGATGGGATGAGAGATGGAGTGTGCACAAATAAAGAGAAGAGAGAATAAATTTTAGTCAATTACAATTTTCGGGGGCCGAAAAGTCTTTAATCTGTGTTGTTCATAGGTTTCTCTTGTAGATTTATCAATTTAGGTTTCTTGTTTAGAATTGGTGGAAAGTAAATGAGAGATAATGGACTTTTCCCCCGTTTTTGTACAAGGCTGGAAAAAAAAAAATTAAAGCCACATCATATGATCGGTCTCCAACTGGCCAGTGCACGCGCTAAAAAAATCCAATCGGGCTCATTCTCCATCATTTTGCAATTGAGCCTCGTCCTTTTTGTTGAACAATCTGTTGAAAGCCTCTCATATTTCTTTTTAATATTAAGAACTTCATATTGAAAGTCTCACAATGTTCCTCTATATGTTCCTATCACAACAATTGCCAAAGAATGTCCGTTTTATTTATTCACAATTTTCTTCCCGTTTTTTTCTAGGTCAAGATGAAAACTTTTCTTCTCGGAAAACAGTTTTGGAGAACAAATTCCAGCTACTAGCCGCATCTAAGGATTTCACATTAAGGATCGAGAGGCTCTATTACGGTACTAATATTCGACTCCCATTATTGTAATCAGGTAAGCTAGATCAATTGGCTACACAACAATTAGCAACCAGACTCTCAAACTTGGTTCTACTATATAGTCGAGTGTGTTCTTTGCAAGATCGATTTAAAGCTTAAATTAAAAAAGTGCTAGTCGATATTCATATATACAATTAGCATCACGTTCTGGCTTGATGTGGACAAATAATGATATTAATTATGAAAGGTGGTTGTTACAACTTGTTGACATGCAAAATACAATTAACATGACTGCCTGTTTCATATTGTCAAAGTTTTGCAAAATATATATTTAGTATGTTTAAATTTTATAATAAGGAGGAAAATTGGAAACAACATAATGTAAGGAAAGAGGAGGGAGAGAAAGAGAGAGATAATATAATAAGAATGAGAAATTAATATGTTAATTTTATTATCTAAGCCAATGGATTTGATAAGTATAGACTATAGAATTAGACTTACTAATCTGATAAATTTCAATTCAACGATCTATATACCTAATATAAAAGAGCGGATTCTTATAAAAGTTATTTTGCCTAATATATCCTTCTTATAATATTTATTTTAAGAACAAAAATATAAATTTAGATTATTAATTGAAGAATCCTAATTATATTAGAAGTCCACTCGAAAATTCTAATTCTGAAAAAACAAAATTAAGTGAGTTGATAAGTTTAACCTTTTTCCTTTTTACTTAATCTGAAATTAAGTGTCGAATTATATGTTTGTATTTTATCCTAAGTAGCTAGAGAAGTTTGATTCAACTTGTTATAAATAAATAATTTACTTAGTTGTAGTATTATATTATCTGGCGGCTTCACACTAATAGGAGGAATTAACGAAACTCAACAAAAAAATAAAATAATAATAATAATAATAATAATAATAATAATTAACAAATATATTATTTTGAGAATGAGGAAGTAGTTTTCACACATACACATGGTAATGCAAATTTCACACATATATGGTAATATAGTTGGGAATGGAGAAAATCATTATATTATAAAATTTATTAATTTATCGAATTAATATTTGAAGGACAATAATACAGTCGGCACCTGAGAGATGTTATTAATTAATTGAGTATTAATATAATATGTTACATTGCAACATGTAAAATGATAGGTTATACGTACAACACACATAATTTTCCGCTAGTATATTTAAATGAACATATAACTTCACCTATTAATTTAAATAAAGTCTCAACTTATTATTAATTAACTGAATTCAACTACTTGGATCAATTCAGATAATGACATGCTCTCTAATCTAACCGTTGGAATTTGAGTATGAAATTGAAACGAAAACTCAAATGATCCAATTAGTGCACCCTCCGTTTTGGTATTGATGGTTTGTTTTCTATTTTAGAGTGTCCCTCTATTGATGATTACTTTGCTTTTTTGGACTAAATTAGAATCTAATTAAATTTCTTAATTATCCTACATCGTTACCTAAACCCTATATTATTCACCCTCTCGCTCCCAACTTCCTTACTTAAAATCACTTTATGGACCTATAAAACACTTTATGGACTTATTAATGACTTTATTAACAAGAATTAAGTATTTCATAAAATTACACTAAACATGTAGGCCACCACTTTTTATCCCTAATTTTCTTCTCCTTAATATTTATGTCGAAAGGTAATGAGTCATTAATACCGGAACGGAGGGAGTACATTTTTTATTCAAGCACGATACATTTACTAATCAAATATTCATCATTTAATTTGGGCCCGGTTATGTGGCTCAAAATGGATTTAATTTAGGCCAATATAAAAGTGGAGCCCCAAGCTAGGAGTTGGAGTTGAGAAAGCTAATCTGCCTAAACGGACCGTAATTTTTCAATTTTTGGCAAAAATGACATTTTTGAACGGCACTGAAAAAAAGTATCATAACTTTTTTTTCCGCAATTTTGCCCCTTTTTGAGCCTGAAGTGAGCAAAATTGCTTATTTGACATGTGCACGTGTACATGACGTGTCAAAAAGCCCATTAAATTCACTTCGGGCCGAACGGCTCCCTACCTACCATAGGCACCATTAACATATCCACTGATGATGTGGCGGTACCACATGAGCCGAGGATCCGACATTTAATTAACTGATTTCAACCTATTAAATAATCCACAATTAACTTATATAATCAAAAGCAAAAAACTGATTATTATCTTTAATATCTCAACTTTTGTTCAAGCTATATTGAGGCCAAAAAAGAAAGAAAGAAGAAAATGAAAATCCTCAACAATTCCACACAGTATTGTGTTGCTTCCATTCCATGTGTTTTCACCATTCCACAGAGCAACTAGAGATTAAACATGACCTTGATAGCAGTACCGCCACGAGCGCTCGTTTCGAACGCGTCTTCGACTTCCTTCTGAGAGAATCCGAACCTATGAGTGATCAACGGCTTCACATCTATCTTCCCGCTCTGAAGAAACTCGATGCACAAAGGCCACGTGTTCTTGTACCGGAATATGCCCACCACGTCGACCTCCCTGAATGAAATATCGAGCAATATGGATGATGATATATAATCGCACGACTGGAATTTGATTAGACGAGGAAAAAAGTGAGTCGAGAGATACCTGACTGCAGCCGGCGCAAGGGGAACGGTCATTTCTGTGTGGCCCATACCGACAAGGCAAACCTTTCCACCCGATGATGTGGCAGCTAGAGCCGTCGACATGGTTTTGCTAAAACCAGCACAGTCGAGCGCTATCTCTATCGTAGCTCCCATTGCAGCCTTAATACGTTCGACTTCTGCACCTACATCCTGTTAGAAGTCGTCAGGGTATCCTCATTGTATTCTTAATACACAAGATTTAATGATCGATTAATAAAATTGGAAGCATTGATGAGAAAAAGAGACTTACATTGACATTAGTCGAAACTTTGACGATCTCATCTGCTCCAAGCTTCTTAGCAACTGATAGACGATGATCATCCACATCAACAATGACGATTCTCGGGGACCCGAAAGCACGAGCAGATAGCAATGTTACGAGTCCTATAGGTCCAGCTCCCATTATCAACACATTTGTCTCGGGACCAACATTGGCACGTCGACAAGCATGAACGCCGACACTCAAGGGCTCACACATCGCGCCCTCTTCCAAGCTCACGTTGTCGGGGAGTTTGAAACATAAATCCGCAGGATGGACAATCTGTTAGGAAGAGTCAAGAGAATATAGTTACATCAACATTCACAGAGTCGTAACAGAGAGATTCACGTGATGCATTTGATGATAACCGAACTAAACTACAAACAACGTCATATGAACTACTCGACTCTCTAAAAATCTTGGCCCACAGAACTAAACAGGATATATGATACATCATTACAACATTATGAGTACCAAGTGGCAAAAAAGTTTACAAATTTGTTCCACGTAGCCTCGTACTTTCACTGTCTAAACTAGAGGAGTATACAAATTCATAAAACTAACCAATAATTTCGGAAGAAAGCAGTTCAATAGCCATTCTTGAAACAAAATATTACTAAAACAAATATATAAAATGGAGAAAACTTAATTTCAAGAAACACAGCTCGAGTAAACCTGATTTGCAAGGGAACCATGAACGGGAGGAGTAGCGAAGAATTTCATCTCGGGGCACAGATTATATCTTCCGTCCTTGCACAGATTACACCGCCAACAGCTTATTCCCGGTTCAATGGCAACACGATCACCAGGCACTAGGTGCTTCACTTGAGCTCCTACTTCCTCAACAATACCGGCACACTCATGCCCAATCACCATCGGCTCCGTCACAACAAAATCGGCTAACCTCATTTCCTGAAGCACGGTAAGGCCACCACTTAAGAATTATCAAGGTCATTTATATAGAAGATCCATTACCTTCACACTTATTTATTTTCACTATCTTTGCTTCCTCTTCTTCTTCTTGTTATTTTTTCTTTTCCATTTCCCCATTTAGTTTTGATTTAGCTTTCAAATTAGACACTTCAAAACATATTGTCAAATATTCATTCAAAATGATCATACACCTCCACATTTACTTTCATTGTGGCTACTTATATCAATCCAAAATAAAATTTATCATATTAATTTGACCAATTTGCAACCCAAACCAAAGGGTAATGACCAAAATAAGCTTATTATTCTAGAATGCAATACCAAAAAAGCCTAAAATTTAGTAATTAGAATATACTAAATGATCACAAGATTTTCACAAAGATATATAACAGGTACAAACATGGAAATAAGGGAAGAAGTGATTCAATTCAACATAGAAACACACACACACACACACATCACAAGAAATCTTGTCAATTTAGAAAGATGTGGAAATAAATTTCACCTTGAGATAGTGAACATCACTTCCACAGATACCCACAGCTTTCATTCTGATTCTAGCATCGTGAGGGCCTAAAATTAACAAAACTTATTAATTAATCTACAGACAGAGAGAGAGAGAGAGCGAGCGAGCGAGCGAGCGAGAGAGAGAGAGAGAGAGAGAGAGAGAGAGCGAGAGAGACCGAGAGGAGGGAGCTTAAAAGGAAGAATCTTGAGGTCGTTAACGCCAAGAAGCCAAGCTGCCATATTCTCTTCTTCTCCATGAGATCCCATGTCTCTAAACCCAAAATCCTTCTCGTTTGCAGAATGAAGTAATCAAGACTTCAAAGTTAGGGATGAAGATGATGATGAACAAGTTGCAGAAGAAGACGAGGTGGATAAAGCTTAAAATATTTTAGTCACAAAAATTAAGATACACGTGGCAATTATTTCTGTTAGTATTGAAATTTAAAGATTCTTTTTTAGGAGGCAAAATGATTTTTTTTCTCTGTATTATTAAAATTTAAAGATTCTTTTAGAAGAACAAAATGATTTTTTTTTAAGATTTTTTTTTGAGGTGAATTTGTTTTCAGATTTCATCTTTGGATTATGATAGTGATATATGGTTTCTACTTGATGGATGACGCCGGGGATACCATCATCAAATTATTACCGTTTATTGATTCGTTGTTCGACTTCAAATATAAAATTATCCGGAGTAGTAGTGTGTAAAGACTGACGTGTAATGAAGATAGAGACAGACTATTTCTATGAGATAGAGACAGACTGTTTCTATGAAGTGTCTCTATTTAATTAATTCATTAATTTTAAATATTAATTTTGCACTAATTTTAATTATAAAATTTTATTAATTAAAATATAAATAAAAATTGTATTAATTCGAAAATAAAAAACTATTAGTTTTTCTCTAAAAAACTAAAAAAATAAAAAAGAAAAGAAAAAAAGAACTGATGAAGAAGAAAATATAAGAAAAGAAAAAATTTAAAAATTGAAAGAAAAAAAAACTGAAGAAGAAAAAAATTGAGAAAATGAAAAAAAAGAAGAAGAAGAAAAGGATCGAGATTGTCTCTATGAGACGAGATTGTCTCGAGACAGTGAATGTTGCACTGGAATGTCTCCATAGATTGAGTGTTTCGAGACATTCATGAAGACAGTTACTACATATAGTTCAAATGGGTAACTATTTTTAAAATGTCCCAAACATTTGCCCAAAGTTGAATATGTCTTAATGTTTAAAAAAAATGTCATTTTGGTACCCAAAGTTTGGATATGAACAGCTAGAGATTATAGGGAATCGGAAAACATATATGAATAGCTTGAGATCGATGTCATTTTTATCATGTTTCGATTCTACAAAAAATTTTGTCTAAAAATATTAGATTCGAAACGTCTTACAAACGTACTTTTTCCATCCCGTTTATCTCATGTTTCGATTCTACAAAAAATTTCGTCTAAAAATATTAGACTCGAAACGTCTGACAAACGTACTTTTTCCATCCCGTTTATCTTAACTTGTATTCCTTTTGGGTCACTCACTCATCTTGATAGTTTCCTATTATGGAAACAATTAGGGTTCACTTAGAAAATCAATTTATTCATTTTAAAAACACTTTAAATCATTTTATTCACTACATTAAATACCATTTCTACATTTACTCTTATTCTTAATACTCGTACAAAAAAAGAACTGAGTCATGAAAAGAACATGAATGTGCTAACATACATAAACACACACTTCATGTTATGCCTTCGTTAGAGTGCAATATTATTCAAGTTAACAATGGGAAATTATTTTTATTCGTTATTATGTTCCACTGAAATTAAAAGGTCAACATACAAAATATATCATTATGCCATATAAAGAAAATATATGAAGGCCATTCTAATGAACAACTGAGTCCAAATATTTGATACAAATAACCCAAAACAAATGTTCCAAGAGCACAAAAACACAATACATTTAAGCCAAAATATCAAAAATTAAAAAAAAAAAAATGATAAATAAAGAGCTCACTAGTCACCTCACGTGAGCACCGATCATTGTTTATTCATGCTAGCATCGTGTTGGCATAAGCAGAGCTCGTATCGCGCTCAAAGTTTTGTGAGGCTGGAGTGAAGCATCGACTTTGAGTATTCCTTCCGATTCATCGTCCATCTCTAGCAAGTCCAGCTGTGATTTCAACAGGTTAGGCGGCATGAAATGCTTCCCTTGTGCTGCTCTTCTCTCCAATCGAGCAGCAACAACCTCTGCCTCGACACTCAAAAATACGAAGTGCACAGCACAAGAAGCATAATTAGAAGCGGGTATGTAGTGTGGGTCTGCACATCGAAGAATATCTCTGTAATGCTTCTGCAGAGCCGAACATCCAAGAATGACGGTCTCCCCGCTGACCAAGCTCTCTCTTAAGGTATCGCGCAGAGTTTGAAGCCAAGGGATTCGATCTTCATCTGACAGAGGGATGCCGGCCTTCATCTTGTCTGTTATAAACAGAGGAATTATGAATTATGCTATTGCAAACTAATAAACACAACACACGACACGACTCAACAAATCTAATCTAATACAATACTCTTTCCGTCCCAATAGCAAGGTCTCACTTCTTTGGGCATGAGTATTAAGAAACAAGAGTAAATAGATGAAAAGTGGTAGGCCCTACAGCTTTTGAAGAGTTAATTGTTTCCATTTTTGGAATGAGACATTGCTATTGAGACATCCTTAAAAGGAAAGCGAGACCTTGGTGTATCTAATAAGCATACATATGTACCTTTGTTTGACTGTGGGTGGTAGTCATCAGCATCAACGAAACGAGCATTCATGACCTGTGCCAGCATCGCGCCAATAGTTCTGCACGAATCAAACATGATGTGGTTAACTAAACTAATCTTAGGCCGACGATGACAATAACTAATCAATGATGATGATGATGATGATGAAGACGACTCACGATTTTCCAGCACCACTCACTCCCATAAGCACTATAGCTTTCCCTGCCCGATAATATTGAATCCGTAGACATGCATGACACATACAGTTAGTCTTACAGATCATCGAATGCAAATTGATCAATCTAGTAGTTATTTCAATTTTTTTTATTTATTATAACAAAAAAACAGATTCAACCAACCTTCGTCGGATGCCATCTGATAATCAATCAAATACAACAGGCAGGCACGCCGGCAAACGAGAGTTTCAAAAGAAAAGACCAAAAGAAATGGATTGAAGCCTACAAATCAAGTCAAGTGAAGGAAGGTGAGAATGATAAAACAATTTATTTATATTGGGAAAACGCAAAGAAAAAGTAAATAATTGTACTCCAATGAAGTGAATTAAATCTAGTGAGTGTGTGTATATAGTGTAGTGATGAAAGTATGTTCATGTCCACAAAATAAGGGCTAAACAATGGCAATGGCAATGGCAATGGCAATGGACGAACATAAATATTGCGTTGACTATTAATCAACCATACGATTCTATCAATATTATCTATCACATCCTCCAAACGAAACGATGCCTAAAATTACTCACCTTCACACTCAACTTTGTTTTGATCACTATCTTTGTTTCTTCAAATTCTTCTAGCTACTTTTCCCCTTTTCATTTTGTCATTTTCTTTTGATTTAGCTTTGAAATTCGACACTTCAAACTAAGCATAATGTTAATTTTCAAGAATATTTATTCAAAATGATCATAATTCATATACCTTGACATATACTTACATTTTCAAATCGGATTTCCTACTCCCATATCGTGTTTCATTCTCTACTCCGTTCATTGGTTGAACGACATGTGGCATTGACTAGGATTTATTCCACCCAAATATGGTATATAATTATATCCAAATCGCCAAATGTCAATAATCCAACGAATGAAATAGAGGATGAAACATCATAGGGAGTAGAAGATCCGAACTTTTACATTTTGGTCTCTTTATCATTTCCCCCCTTTATTTAGGCTAATTGCAAAAATATAACCTTATCTTTTGCTCAGATTGAAAAATTTTAGTTTTGTAGAATCCAACAACAAAATCCTCAAATTTATTTATTGGAAGACACTAAATGATCACAAGATCTTCACAAATGGAAATGGCTAAAGAGAAAGGTTGATTCAACATATAAATACACACATAAACACATATACATCCACCAATAATCACTTTCGATTCATTAAAACGTAAAAAATAAACAAATAATTCACCTTGAGATAGTGAAGATCACTTCCACAGATACCCAAAGCTCCAGCTTTCATTCTGATTATATTCAGAAAAATTGACAAAACTTATTAATCTACATAGCTCATATTCAGAAAAAGAATGAGAGAGAGAGAGAGAGAGAGTACCCAAACTCTGAAATTAGGGATTTTATTTAGAATTTTTTTTGATGATGATGATGACGACGATGAAGTTGCAGAAGAAGACGAGTTGGATAAAAACTTCCACTAATTTTTTTAGTCACAAAAGTTAGTTACATGTCATTTTTTCCTGCTATAAAATTTAAAGATTCTTTTTTTAAGAGAGAAAATAAATTTGTTTTTGGATTTCATGTCTGGATTGCGATAGTGATATTTATTGCAAATTGCAATAAACTTACTTCATTTCTCTCGTGGTAAGCATTCAATTTAAAATGAATCTAGCTAGTTCTTGAATAAATGTTCATTTCATGAACTCTTTTTTTTTTTAGGGATCTTCATTCATTATTAAATTTTTCATTTTACTCTCTTCTCATTGTAAATTCACTTTTTAAATTCCTTACAGTACAAATTGCATATAAAACATTCACCTTCTATCGAATTTTAATTATATCCATCCAATATATTTACGGGTTGGATGACTCAGCCTAAAAAATTTCGAGAGAGTCTTGCATGCAATCTGTCACATGTGACATGCGATCGGGTCGGGTCGAGTTGATCCAGTCAATTCAGATTTGATCCGTTGACTCAATTTTTTTTTAATTTTTTTTTAAATTTCAGTTTTTTTTTTCGTTTCCGCATTCGGCTCCAATTTTACGGCCCCGCCTTCGCTTCAATTGCTAATATAAGAATAATCGTCTGATAACAATTTGGACTTGTTCAGCTCGCTCCGAAACTTTCGGCTCCCCTTGCTCGAATTTTGACCAAAGAAGAAGCGGCAAACAAAAAAACGAAGAGACAAAAAAAAAGAGGAACAAAAAATCTGGAAATTAAAAAAAAAATGAAATTTTTTTTACAAATAATTAAAAATAATTAGATTTTATAACACAAATAAAAACGCTAAAAAATAATTAATAGGACACTTCTAAAAAGTATCCTAATAAGTCAGAAAAAAAGTTCGAAAAAAAAAGAAAAGACAGGCGCGTGAAAAGTGAGTGTAATATATGCATACCCATATAAAAATTTCACTTTCTCATAATATTAAACGGATAAGGACAAGTATCTTGCATATCTATTTTATCAGTATAAGATAAAATGATTCATTTTGATTTGATTTTGTGAAACAGTTAAGTGACGGCCAAAAGAAGATTAAGAAAAATAGTACTAGAAAATAAAAGATACTTTCATTACAAGCTAATTTATCTTAGTTTTTACAAAAGTGAGGCCAATTTATCTTGAGGAAAAATATTTTGTCACCCTTTTTGGAGTTGTGAAGTAATAAGGATTTCTAAAAAAGAAATGAAAAAACGATTTCTCTATCAAATTATTTTTACGGGTCGATTACGAAGCGCAGTTTAATAATACTCCCTCTGTCCCGCTTATTTTGTCTCCCTTTCTTTAAATGGACGTCTCACTCATTTTGTCTACATTCAAATATAGACATAATGAGTGGTTGTAAGAGTTTCTCTCTCATCCCCTTCCAATCTCATCCACTAGTTTATTAAACAAACAACTTTCCTTAATTTCCGTGCCCAATAGTAAGGAGACAAAATGAGCGGGACGGAGAGAGTAAGATATTTTTATTTTAATCAAGAAATCGACTCATGTTTGTGTATGTAAATTAAAAAATAAAATAAAATTATTGTTACGTGTTATTATCGGCCCGGCCCCGTACCACTGTTAATGCTCACCGTCCAACCAACTGCCATTTGCCCGCCACTATCGATCAACACACGTGTTAAAGAAAATTGGTATTATCAATTTAATATTCAATTGAATTGGATCACCGAAAGTAGTAACAAAATTAGGTCTCTTCCCGATTTCATTACATAAGTTATGAGCTAATTGTAAAACATTACATAAGTTATGAGTTAATTGTTAAAAAAAGAACAGTCACTTTTAGTATTTTTAAAAAGAAGATTATATATTACGAAATTTGAAAAGGAGTGGTATAATTTCCATTTTTACATTTCACTCCTATTTCGGGCTCAAAATTAATTATTTTGGTTTTTTAGTGACATCTAGAGCTCGTTGCTGACGTGGTCGTGCTTTGTTATCTTCTTAGCAAATTTTGTTTTCCCCTTTATTTATTATTATCAATTTTTTAGCATATTTGTTGTTATTGAAAGAAAAAAAAAAATTATCAAACTAATTACTTGCCACATTTGCAGTTTAAAATAAAAATAAGGACTTAAAATGAAACAAATTCGTCATTTCCGCCCGCCCAAAAGAAACTCGTCATTTTCTTTTTTTTTGGGGGGAGGGGGGGAGGGGAGGCTACAAATGTGACAAATAATTAGTTTCTTTCTTTGGATAATAATAAATATGCTAAAAAAATCGATAACAACAAAAAAAAGAATTTTTTTTCGCCAGAAAGGTGACATGATACGGCCTCGCCAGCAACAGACTCTAAGTGCCAATAAAAAGCTCAAATAATTGTGTGCGTGTATTAGCCAAGTGGTAGAGTGGTTAATATCCGGACCAAAGTTCACGGGTTCGAGTTCACCGTCATGCGGCCTTTAAATTTCTTATAATATTGTTCCAAAAAAAAAGTTCAAATAATTGATTTTTGCCCCAGAATAAGAGTGCAAATACAAAAAATAAAAATTATAATCCTCAATTTCAAATTTTTGTAATATATAATCTTTTTTTTCAAAATAGTGAAAGTTGTTTTAACAATTAGCTCCGTAAGTTATCATCATGAAATTGATAATCAGTTCTCGAAGATTCATGCCATCATTGGATAAATGCTTATGGTTGTCAACAAATTGACAATCAGATCTCAAAGATACGTGTCATCATTGAATAAAAACATTATGATTCAATGATGACTAGTCTAAGTGATAAAGTTTAATGTACATTAAGTGTTAATGATGTGGTATATGTGTATTAGAATTCTCTTCAATTGAGTATGTGGTATATATATATATATGTATTAACACAAACGAATTAAATAATGTGAAACTGATTTCATATATTATAGTATTATAATCTAGATGATGTACCTTTTAATTAATCTGCTGCAGACAATTTCAGCATGTTCTTTAAAAATTAAGGAACATGAAAAGAAAATTTCTTTTTTTCAAGCACACACCCTTTTACCCTCTAAGTTTCTAACCAAATGTCACAACTAGAATAAGATTCTAAACTAAAAATCCGCTCTCGAAACTCTCTTCACAATTTGATTATTTATTAAATTAAGTCTTCCACAAAAAAATATTTAAAATAAGTACGTCTTAGCAAAACTAATCGTTGAAATTAGTCCTTTTTAAATCAGTGAATCCTGAAATGTGAGAAAGTTACATTTTAATGCACTTTTATCACATTGATAACGCATATATTGCAGAAATATAATGCATACATATTTTAATGTATAAATTGATATACTACCGTTGGTCCCCAAGTTTCTTCCTATCTTTCCTTTTTGGGACGGTCCTCAAGTTTCTTCCTAGTTACTTTTGATTCGGGATTGTTCGCGCCGAAAATACCGGCGGAAATACTGGCGGAAATTCCGCCGGTGATTTACCAAGGGAATATTCCGCCGGTATTTTGATAATAAAATAAATAAAAAATTGGAATTACGAATCACCGACGGAATTTCCTATAGAACTATTTTTTAGTGAGTCATTGATCAACAAAGATCAAGAGCCAGATATATTATCATTTCTCACCTAATAAAGTGTTTCTCATCTCATCCTCCTCCTTCACCAATATATGTAGAATTTTATATAAATATATGAATTATTTATAAATGAAATGAAAATATATATCCCCAAAAACACGTTGGAATTATTTCTTTTTCCCCTCCACGCACGCCCCCACCCCCAGCCTCCACGCCACTAAATCCAATTCTTTTCCAAATGCTTTTATATAAATAAACACATCATCAAAACTACAAACATCTCTCTCTCTCCTCTCTCTCTCTCTCTCTCTCTCTCTCTCTCTCCATGGCTGATCTTTCCAACATAGCCACATACGTAAAGTCATCTCTCCCCAAAGCAGACGCATCGTCTTGGTACGGCGCCGTCGTCTTGCTAACCCTCATCCTCTTTGCCGGTTCCGTCACCCAAAACTATTCCGATCAAGAAACGGCGGCGATCGTAGCGAACCTCCGGCCGCCGTGCGACGAAATATACGTCGTCGGAGAAGGTGAAACTCTGCACACCATCAGCGACAAGTGCGGCGACTCCTTCATCGTAGAGAGGAATCCTCATATTCATGATCCCGACGATGTCTTCCCCGGTCTTGTAATCAAGATTACTCCCAATCCATATTAATTAATTTGTCACACACATATATATATATAGCATATGATTTTCAACATTTTCTTTTTCCTATTCTTCCATTTAGATATGTAAATTCTGTGTTTTATATATGTCACTTTGAGAATATTGAGTTGCCTGAAAATTAAAAGGTCTCATGTTTCAATCCAACCGATAACTCTATAAGTTGAGCATGTCACACTTGGTTTACCTGTCAGTGTGGTTCGCATTTTGCATGCTATTGCAGAGGGATTTTTTTTTTCACACGAGCGAAAAAAAAAATCTCTCTTATAATTAATTTAATTTATCCTCTATTAATAATTTAACTATTTTAGTAATATTTATATATTATACTTCCTCCATACACAAAATGGTTGTCATATTGTGGACGATACGAGTTTTAAAAAAATAGTAGGCAGTGGTAAATTATAGTGAGTATTGTTCTGAGTGAAGTAAAGGTCTCACAATAAATGTGAATGGAGTAACAAAAGTGATAACCATTTTGTGGACAAACTTAAGTAGCAAAAGTGACAACCATTTTGTGGATGAATGAGTATACTTTCGTAAAATCAAAAGTTGAGTATTAACAATAGCAACTCAAACCAACAACTAATATGGGTTAGACAAGTAAGCCGAAAAGCTCTATGGCCTAAATTTTAAGAAAAGTTTCAATGGACTAATGAAAGTCCAATTGAAATGCTCTCAAAAAAAAAAAAAAAGAAAAAAAAAAATCCAATTGAAATGCGATAATATCAAACGAAACTTTTAATGGGCTTCAAAGCCCGTTTAGAGTTCAATATGAATATTAATTTTCTATTCTAACGGATTTTATTTCTTGGAATTTCCATTGCTTTATTTTCTTTCTGATTCAGACGGGATTTATACGTTGGAATTTATGTTGGAGTTTTGCTCTCATTTTTGCTAGGAATTTTATCAATTGGAACTTTCATATTTTCTTGCAGTGAAAACAATTAATATGGTATCTATTTAGATTTTCATATTGTTTCTAGAAAGCTTGAGGCTACCTGCGTGTAGCATGATTCTTGATAATTGTGGCTTTTAAATATTGTTTCTAAAGATTTAAAGTAATGAAAGAAGTATTTTCCCGGAAGAAAAGCCCATGGAAACGGACGGAATTAGTAATATATTTGCGTAAATTTATCTTCTTTAATTAGTTGTTTTTTTTCTTCTTTTTCTTTTTGGTACCCCCTAATGACCAAAAGAATGAAAGGAGCCGCAGTAATTAATTGATGAGTGGAATTTCTCTTAGCAAATTTATTTCTTCTAGAAATTCAATCTAACATACAATTCATATTCTTTGTAATGTTATTGTGGAAAATAGAACAGGAAAAGCTTAAACAAGAATATCTATTCAAACACCAAATACTCATTTGCGGCAGGTCGCACCTCACGTGACCGCACGTGGGGCGCGTGGGGTGCATATGCCATATATTTTTAGAATTTCTTTTATATTTTCAGATTTTCTCTTTCTTTTTTTTTGTTTGCTTTTTCGTTTTATTGTTTGCAGCTTCTTCTTTGGTTAAGAGTCGAGTGAGGGGAGCCGAAGGATTCGGAACGAGCCAAATAAATCTAAATTGTTACACAATGATTATCCTTATATTAGTAATCGGAGCAAGGTTGAGCCGTATAATTAGAGTCGAAGGCTCCGTAAAAAAATCTAAAAAAAAAATTGCGCGTGCACCCCACGCGTCCCACACGTAGTCCCATAGGGTGTGGCAGGTTGCACAAGAGATCATCTCAATTTCTATGTATTCGTTGTCCATTATATATGCATGCAATTATTTTTATCTCTATAAACCTTTTAAAGATTTTGTAGATCTACATTTTCATTTTTTTTTAAAGGATGTGTTGTTCAAAGCCCATGTCATCAAGATAATAGGATGTTTTAATTTCACACAAATTTGTGCTAGATGGGTCAGATTTGTTACATTGCATGCTTATTCAAATAATTAAACATTCTCATGTTACACATCATTGTATGATATATTAACCAATTTATTTTGGATTTGAATGCGAAAATCATTTGACTTGATTTCCCCTCATAATCTTTTATTTTCTTTATTCATTTATTGAATCTAAATATCACGTGTAACTTATGTATATACACATTTCACAAGCTCTAATAATACTAGCTTGGTCTAATAGAAAAGTACAAGCCATACATTGCAACACTACCCCTAACCCTATCAAATATAGGAAACGTGCTAACCCAAATCTGCCAACCCTAGTTTTGGAATTAATAATTAAAAACTTATAATGCGCTAATATATAACAACACGTTAATTGATTAGTACAAAAAATATATTGTTGCTTTGCCACCAATTTCTCTTTCCTTGATATATTTTTTCATAAATAAAAGATGTTTAACATAAGTAGTTCCTTCTTCACATATTTTATGGCATGATTCTGAAATATATGATGGCCATAGCATTTGGAAAATGGATTGCTATTTTTGCAGCTTCTCTTTTCATTATCTTCTTCAATGTTCCTTCTTTTGCTGAAAAAGGTCTCTCTCTCTCTCTCTCTCTCTCTCTCTCTCTCTCTCTCTCTCTCTCTCTCTCTCTCTCTCTCTCTCCATATATGTACTGTGACAGTATAACGTGCATCTAATTTAATCATGCAAGACAATTGAATGTTGATGATATTAATTTAAACTAAATAATTTAATTTATTCCACAATTTATTACTACTTTTCTAATTAAAAATTATTGATTTCATGACTTTTAATTATGATTTAACAGCTCCATATAAGTCTTTTGCAAAGGACGCCACATTAGCTCCGGCAACAGGGAACTACGACTACATCATAATCGGCGGCGGAACCGCCGGCTGTCCGCTAGCGGCGACGCTCTCCGCCGCCGCAAAGGTACTCCTCCTCGAGAGGGGCGGCCTCCCCTACAACAACCCCAGCATAACGAACCTATCCGAATTTCCGAAATCGATGCAAGAAACCTCGCCGGCCTCCGCCCGGCACGTGTTCGTCTCCACCGACGGCGTTTTCAACCAACGCGGCCGCGTATTGGGCGGCAGCTCCGCCATCAACGCGGGATTCTACTCGCACGCCCACAGCGCGTTCGTGCTGAGGGCGGGGTGGGACCCACGGCTCGTGAACGAGTCGTACGAGTGGGTGGAAGAGAAAGTGGTGTTCCGGCCGCCGCTGCCGCCGTGGCAGGCGACGGCGAGGGACGGCTTTCTAGAAGCCGGATTGTTGCCGGATAATGGTTTTACGTACGATCATTTGCATGGGACTAAAACTGGTGGCTCAATTTTTGATGAGAATGGAATTAGGCATAGTGCTGCTGATTTATTGGAGTATGCAAATTCTACTAATATTATTGTTTACTTGCATGCAGTGGTTCACCAAATCTTATTTACGACGGCATCCGGTCAGTATTGCTCGTATCGTATTCAAATTTATATTTAATGACATAGTTATTATTTTTAATATCGATTTTTACTACATATATGATGAGAATTTGTGTTAGGGGTATTAAGATATAATAATTTTATCCTGACACACACTGTCGTCGTCGACCTTACGTATTAAAAGGGGAAGTTATTATAAAAATAATTTAGATTCCCCAATTAGATGTGTCCTAAAAACATTACCCTCAAGAATAATAACAAATAAAAATAAAATAATGTTGACTAGATCAAGAATTCAATAAATTAATTACAATTTTGATAAAGTTTTGATGCACATTCAAAATTAACAATACGACAAAATTACCTTATAATATTTTACTCGTTTTTTTTTAAACTTGATTTGATAAGAAAAAAAAATAGCAGTTTAAGCTTATTTAAATATGAAATCAATTTCATTTATGTAGGAATTCGTTTTACTTTGGAACGATTTTTAGTTATTAATCATGCTCATTAATTAAAAACAAATACATAACACTAAAGAGATACTAATATATATAATATTAGAATTAAAAATAATTTTTGTTTCTCAGATAATGTATCATGATATAATATTAGAAAAATGGTATTTGAATTAAAAATATTTTTTGTTTCTTAGATAATGTATCATCATGAGCAACACTACTAACTAGACAAATAAATCCCTGTCTTCCTAGGAGGATAATGATATTTTGATACATTGTGGCCAGCCACACAAGCTAAAATGATAATATAGGTTTTGAAATGGAAATATACCCTAATTGAAAAGCATAAACCCTGGGAGGAAATGTGATTATTTTCATTTTCACAATTAATTTTTCTTTTTTTACGCGTGTAACTAGCCACCGTGTGTCCGAATATCATTATCGTTCCTAAAAAAAGTTTCCATTCTTTCTTTATTGAGTTCAAACACGTTTCCATCTTGAATTGAAGTTTGAAGATGCTTGGATCAATTTATTGTAGGGCAAAAACCGAAAGCATATGGAGTAATGTTCAAAGACTCTAATGGTGAAAAACACGTGGCATACCTGAAAAATGGGACCCTAAATGAGATAATTGTTTCAGCTGGTGCAATAGGAAGCCCACAACTTTTAATGTTGAGTGGTATTGGGCCGGCCCAAAAACTACAGGCCCAAGGAATAAGTGTAGTACTGGACCAGCCCATGGTGGGACAAGGCATGGCTGATAATCCACGAAATGGTTTGACAATACCTTCACGAGGTAAGCAAGTCGATATCTCCCTAGTTCAAGTAGTGGGCATAAACGACGTCGTTGGAAGCTACATAGAACCTGGATATAGTGGATTCATCGAGTCGTATCCGCTCCACAAATATACAAACAAGGTAAACTAGGTCGCTTATTCAATAATAAGTACGTACTTTCTCCGATTCATTGATATTGTCATATTATTGTTCGGCATGAAAATTAAGAATAAGAGTAAGAAGATAGAAAGTGGGTATGTCCATCACTTTTAATGGATTTTAAAGGGTTAAAATTTTTCTTATCTGGAAGATGACAATATGAATGAAACACCTAAATAAGGAAATGATGATCATATGAGTGGGTCGGAGGGAGTACAATTAGACATTAGGATATTTTTGGGAAGAGAAGGTCTCCCCTGCGACTTGCCGCCGCCATGCGACCAGGTCAGGTTGGGTTAACTCGGTCAACCCGGGTTTGACCCGTTGACCCGAACAACTTTTTTTTTTTTTTAATTTATGCTTTTTTTTTCCGACTCCGCCTTTACTCCGATTACTAATATAAGGATAATCGTCGGACAACAATTTGGACTTTTTCGGCTCGCTCCGCAGCCTTCGGCTCCCTTCGCTCGAATTTTGACCAAAGAAGAAGCGGCAAACAAAAAAACGAAGAGACAAACAAAAAAAAGGTGGACACAAAATGTGGAATTTAAAAAAAAAATTGAAATAAAATCTGAAAAAAAAAGAAACAGAAATTCAGAAAAACGAAATTAATGAAAACTGGAAAAAACAAATCGGAAAATATATATATATATACTGGCGCGTGTATTACATACGCCACGCACTGGTCAGATGCCAAGCGACCGGTCGCATTCAAGTTATTGCCTTTTAGAAAATGTATAAAAATTCTGACAACAATATCGTACATTTTTTCAATACTGAATGTTATGCAACATGCAGAGTATCGAGTCCTTGACAATCCCTACCAACCAAGCCATGGCAAGAACCCTAAACGGATCTGAAACTGGATCCTTCTCTTCAAAGGTGATCGGACCTTTCTCAACCGGGTATATGGAGCTTCAAAGTAGGGATCCGAATGAGAATCCAAAAATTACATTTAACTATTTCAAAGATGGAAGAGACTTGCTGAGGTGCGTGGAAGGCATGAAAATAATGAAAAAGGTTGTCGAGTCACCATCCATTTCTGCGTTTCGAATGCTCAATACATCCTTTGAATCCCTACTAGAGTTGATGTTGTCAATTCCCATCAACCTAAGGACGAAGCATCGCAATGCAACTCATTCCCTTGAACAGTTTTGCATAGACACTGTGAACACTTGGTGGCATTATCATGGAGGATGCCACGTGGACCGCGTTGTTGATCGTGGTTATAAGGTGGTTGGTGTTGATTCGTTGCGCGTTGTCGATGGCTCCACCTTTCACGAGTCGCCGGGAACTAACCCTCAGGCCACACTTATGATGCTTGGAAGGTAATATATATGTGCAAGTTTAGGGTTTTCATTTCATTTTTTTTTTTTTTTTTTAATGAACTGATGACTTCTTCCATTTTGTGATGTAGGTATATGGGCATGAAAATCCTAAAGGACAGAAATTCTCAAGGGAATAAATAAATAATTAAATTATTTATATTTGGAATGAATAATATACAACCACATATTCGTAGAAGACGCAGATTTTTATTTTTACATTATTTTATTGTATGAGTAGTACTACATTCGTAACATTTCCACTCAAACCATTTTAATTATGAGTATTGATATTTGGACAAAGTGTTATATTCGTAATTAAATATTCTTTCAATTTTTTCCAATAATTAATATAATTAGTGTTTTGTTTATAACACCCTTTTTCACTTAATTGTATGCTAATTTTTAATATTAACTAAAATAAATTAATATCATGCACAAATTTTTGAAAATTCGAAATATTAATTAAATTTAAAGATTAACATATAATTAGCTGGGAAAGAGTATTATAGACAAAACACTATTTATATTAATTATTTAAATAATCAAAAGATTATTTAAATACGAATATTATACCGTTGTCCGGACAACTGTTGTCCAAATGTCTTTATTCTTTAATTATATATTGTAATTAGTCGATTTATGTGATTCGCATTGAAATTCAAATTAATTATATATATGTGTTTATAAAGGATGGAGTATATTTATAGAAGTAGGTATAGATCAATCAATAGTGGAATGTCAATTTATACGACGAGAGATAAACGTGATCATACATTGATATAGTTTCGAAATCGATTTTTGGTAAATTAAATATAAATGAGGTGTTGAATGTGGGTGTTGTTAATGTAGGCTAGCTACACTTAATTTAATGAAGTACTCCCTCTGTTCCGTTCAATAAGTCTTATTTTGCCATTTCGAGTGTCCCACTCAATAAGTCGCATTTTCTTATTTGGCAAAGATTAATACACTAAAATTTACTTTATGTCACACTCAAACGTGAATAGTATTGTTTACTTTATTGTACATTATTTTTTCACTCGACTCACTTTAACGTCGACAATAAAATACTACCTTAATCACAATCTTTATCATCAAACTATCTTTTTCTTAATCTCCGTGCCCATCCCAAATGAGACTGATTGAACAGAACGGAGGGAGTAATAAGTTAACATAGGAAAAAGAATCATTGTTTATAAATAGAGTTAAAAACTTGAATTCTTAGTGCATGTTTGGTAGGCATATTACCCTCTACTATATTATTAGTATGGGCGAATTAATGGGCTAATTGAAGGGCAATTTAGGATTTGATGAATAAAAAAATAGAGAGAATTTTTTTTAGAAATGAACAGACTGGAAACGATGAAGTTTTTATTGAGTATTGGGCACATGGATTTTGGGCAAAATTATGAATCTAGTACTTTCAATTTCAATTATGATTTTTCTTATATTGATTAATGCCTCACGTTCGCGATTATCTCGACTTCATGAGTGAAACTAGCATCTCCTGAAGTAGAGCAGTTCTTTAACCTTTTTAAGGCACCTTCAGAACCATCTGGTAATAATAGTTTTATGGTCTGCATCCCAAAAGATTCTGCCCTGCTACAGAATGCCAAATACTATCAATTTTGCATTTGTAGTTCTTTCACCAATTTCGCAGAAGAAACAATGTTCAGAGGAATATAACCTAATTCCATTTGTTTGTTGATATATTTATTTATAAATATTCCAATTGTATTTGTATACATTACGCATTTTTCATGCACATGAAAAAATAATTTGTCTGAGCTAATTAATTAATGTGTTGCGATGATCGATCGAAACTAGGGGACGACGCGGAGGCGGCGCAGAGCAATAATAGTGTAAGCCCATTGCGAATCAAACGCAAAGACAGATACAAAGCCACCTCTTTCATATACGGTAAACGCTCTCTCTCTCTCTACATTCTCTCTCTTGTTCTTTATTCAGCCAATGTACAGATGGGTTGAAGGGCAAAATTTTAGGATTTGATGAATCTGATAATAGAGAGATTTTTTTTAGAAATGAACTGACTGATAGGAAACGACGAAGTTTTTATCTTATCATTGGGCTCATGGATTTTGGGCAAAATTATGAATGTAATCCATTCAATTTCAGTTATGATTTTTCTAATATTGATTTTTCATGCTGCATTTCATGATTTTCATGGATTTTTTTTTTTTTGGTTTTTTTATAATTGAATATGATATTATGATTTTTGGTTTCAATTTGCATATGGGTTTATATCTACTTGGTACATTGCATGACTATGTTTCCTTCTACAAGGTTGTCAACAATTTGTGTGTAATAATAGGTGTGCCCACTATCTCAAACATGCTCAATCTGTGATTATTGGCCGATTATATTGAATACTTGCATTCTTTTTTTTTTATTTGATATCGTGGGAACCCGCAGCCGCTACCTTTGGTGCGCACTGGGTAAACCCCCGTCCCTTATGCAGTAGCCTGCAAACCACACAGGGCAGGTAAACCACACTTTCCAAGTACAGGTGTGGCAGGCTCGACCTATAGAGGCGCTTCATGAGGTTCGAACCTGAAACCTCTCAGCCTCAGGCGCTCACTTTTACCACTAGGCCATCCCCAATACTTGCATTCTGTTGTTTCGAAGTTTGGTATATTTGTATAGCTTGTTGATATAACTTGTTGATCTTTGTATCATCTCATCTAAACATGGGATATTTGCACCATTGTATGTGTATATACATCCATACCTAGTCTATTATAATCATAAGACTTGGAAGAGTTAACTAAGTACATATTTGTGCATAAGGAGTAACAAGGAAATTACCTCATAGGAAGGCTTTGGAAAGTAGAAAAGGAGGGAATGGAAGGTCAATATCGTCATAATATTTAGGGTCTGGTTTTGTGCTTCTTCTTTTGCAAAAACTTCATTTGCGATGAGATGATTATTAATCCCATAGAGCATCAATTTGAGGCTATGGACTCTCCCGAGTGGAATGGAGAGACGAAATGGCTCAAACAATGTGGTTGGATGCAGTAGGCGGATTTGAATATAACAAAGTGATTGTAATTTTTTCAATACCTTCTACCTTTGTAATTTTTCAGATTCATTATTGGATTGTTGTAATTTTATGCTAAGATGTTTTATTTTCCCATCTTCTTAAGTTATATGTATGTTAAGATTTTATTTTTCCATCTTTTTAAGTTATATGTGGTTTGGACTTAATTGTTATTGATTATGCAGATGTATTTGGTGTGTTTGTATTAATTATGCAATTGTATTTCACGTGTTTGTTTTGAACTTAATATGTGTTTGTATAAAATAAAAACTAACATTAATAAATAAAAACGGAAAACTAAAAAACTAACTGAAAATGTATAAAAAAAGCAAAAATTTGAAGGAAAAAAGCAAAAATGGACAAAAATGAAAAATGGGCAAAAACACAAAAATGAGCAAAAAAAGAAAATGGGGAAAAACAAAAAATGGGGAAAACACAAAATGGACAAGAGGTTATATTTGGAAAGTGAAAGTTAATATTGAAGATAATAGAGGCTACCAAACATCAAAACTTGATATATGAAAGGTAATATTGAAATTAATATGGACTACCAAACACTTATCCTATATTAATTTATCTTACACATCAATATTATTTGTGTTGATATTATTTGTATTGAGTAATATAATATGGAGTGGGCTGGCTATTTCGGCAATTAGGCAATTAGTTGATGTTTGGTTCCATGTAACCAAAAGATCGCTGACAATGTAATTATTTGCCCCCGTTTTTCCTAGAATAATACTCTACGTGTTCACGGTATTGTTGTCCTTTTTTTGACACAATTTTTAAGAAGAAGGTAAAAAGATAGAAAATAAATAAGTTATACCATTTTTGAAGAATGGATAATTTATTTTTTTTGGAAATAGGACAGTGAGACATACAAAAAGGAAGCATGAAAACAATATCGAGACGATGGAGTATAAGAAATTGTGAATTAGTCGAATTGGTTATCCATCTTTTCTCAAATGCGACATTGACACATATTGGAAGTGAAATTGAGTTGAGCCGAATAATAAATGCTAAGTTGAAGTTGTACTCCTTTATTTGTTGAATTGTGTCTGACCAATTAACATTATCAAATCGTTGACAAATATTGGATCTCAATTAATCATAATAAAGTTAAACTATTGCCCTTAAAATAAATGTAATAATATGGATATATTTAGATAAACTAAATTTAATTTTGTAAGAATTACGTATAGATTTGGTTTAATTTATTGAAAAATTACATAGACACGACTCCTATCAAATATAGGGAGGCACATGCATACCTAAAATTTGCTGCCTTTGCAGAAAGAAGTATATTGCTGCCTATATAAAGAGAAGGCGAAAGCATATATATATATTTGCATGTTCAGATTTAAATATAAATCGTATGATTCTGAAATATATTATGGCCATAGTTTTTGGAAAATGGATTGCTACTTTTGTAGCTTTTCTTAGCATTAGCTTCTTCAATGTTCCTTCTTTTGCAGAAAAAGGTCTCTCTCTCTCTCTCTCTCTCTCTCTCTCTCTCTCTCTCTCTCTCTCTCTCTCTCACACACACACACACATTGATTTCATGACATTTGAACAGCTCCTTATAAGTCTTTCGCAAAGAACGCAACGTCAGCTCCGGCGAGAGGGTATTACGACTACATTGTAATCGGCGGCGGAACCGCCGGATGCCCGCTAGCGGCGACGCTCTCGGCCGCCGCGAAGGTACTCCTCCTCGAGCGGGGCGGCTTGCCGTACAACAACCCCAACCTAACCACCATTGCAGGTTTTCGGAATGCACTGCAAGACACGTCGCCGGCCTCCGCCGCGCAGATGTTCATTCCGACAGACGGCGTTTTCCTGCTCCGCGGCCGTGTATTGGGCGGCACCTCAGCCATCAACGGCGGGTTCTACTCACGCGCCCAAAGCGAGTTCGTGGATGAGGTGGGGTGGGACCCGCAGCTCGTGAACGAGTCGTATGTGTGGGTGGAAGAGAAGGTGGTGTTCCGGCCGCGGCTGCGGCCGTGGCAGGCGACGGCGAGGGACGGCCTTCTAGAAGCCGGGTTGTTGCCGGATAATGGTTTTACGTTCGATCATTTGCAAGGGACCAAAATTGGTGGTACAATATTTGATGAGAATGGGATTAGGCATAGTGCTGCTGATTTATTGGAGTATGCAGATCCTACTAATATTAATGTTTACTTGCATGCAATGGTGCACCAAATCTTGTTTACGACTGCACGAGGTTAGTATTGTACGTATCATATCCAAATTCATATCTATTGACATATTTATTGAAATATAGTGTAATACTACCTCCGGTCCCCAAGTGGAAGTGACACGGGTATTAAGAAAAAAGTTGATGAGTTGATTGTTAGTGAAGAAAAAGTGATTAAATTTATTTTGAGTGGAGAAAGGATCCCACATTGAGGGTAGTGATATATTAATTAATTGAGATAGTGGTGAGCCATATGTGGTATTTTAGGTAAATAAGTTGATAAAGTAAGGGTAAGTGATAATAATTTGTGGTGGGTTAATGTCCCAAAATGGTTAGGAAAAAACTTGGGGATCATCCCAAAAAGGAAAGATAGGAAGAAACTTGGGGATCGAAGGTAGTATGTTTCTAAAATAATATACGATCGTTACCAACTATGCACACTTACACTAATTATGATGCAATTAATTCATCGGTTTGAGATATTCCAATTCGAGTTCGAATCTGGTCTGATCTTGCGTTGTTTTCCAGCATATTCGACGTGGATCATATCAAGTGGTATTCAGAGATAGTTTCAGTCGGGCAGACTTTTCTGGTCCAAAATTTGTTTTCTGAATTCTGATGTTTGTTTAGATTCGTTTCCGATTCCCTTCTGATTTGTTTCAATAGTTCAAAAATTTTTCAACTTCGTGGATCCTATTTTGTCAACTCTTCTCTATCAAGCTAGGGTTTCCGAGTATCTATCTGAACTAACCCTACTCTGATTATGGTCCGACTTGATACGATTCCTGTTGGATTTACGGGAAAATGATGCAAGATCTGACAAAATCGAACTCAGAAGTGGAATATCTCGAACCGATGGAGTAATTAGAAAATAAAATTAATCATTGTTTTCAAAATATATTCCATCTGGAATTGAAATTTGAAGTTGCTTGAATCAATTTCTTGTAGGGGGGAAACCCAAAGCATATGGCATTGTGTTCAAAGACTCGAAAGGTCAAAAACACGTGGCACATTTGAATAGTGGGGCCCGAAATGAGATAATTGTATGTGCTGGTGCAATAGGCAGCCCACAACTTTTAATGTTGAGTGGTATTGGGCCGGCCCAACAACTTCAAGCCCAAGGAATAAGTGTGGTACTGGACCAGCCCTTGGTGGGCCAAGACTTGGCTGATAATCCACGAAACACTTTGATAGTGCCTTCACGTGGTGGGCCCGTTGATTACTCCCTTCTTCAAGTAGTGGGCATAAACGACGCCGTTGGGAGCTACATAGAAATTCCATATAGTGGATTTGTCGAGTCGTATCCGATCGAAGACTATGCATATCTTGTAAATAAGGTCAGTTCATCTATCCTTATCTTAAATTAAATTTATTTGTATAATTATATCAATATAAACTAATAAAATTGTATGGTCCAAAGTTACTAAAATTTTATGTAGAGTTTTACAATAAAACTATTCGATCACACGGTGGTCAGCCACACGCATAAGAAAAAAGTAAAATTAACTGTAAAAATGGATCATATTTCTCCCCAGAGTTTATGTTACCCCAATTCGGGTATTTTCATTTTCAAAACCTATATTACCATTTTAACTTGTATGATCGGCCATAGTGTGTCCAAATAATACAAATTAGCATTTAAGAGACTAATAGAAATTTTGTAACCGAAAATCTCTACGAAAACTAAATAAATATAAATCAACATATCGACATGAAATTCTATATATCTTTCATTTATATTTTCATAAACTCTTCGATTAGTGTCTGCTAAAAATACTACTCATATCACATTAAATTTAATGTATGAATAAATAACTAAATAAAGAAAAAAAAATCCTAAACATGTAAATATATTTTTATCGGCCTTTGGCTAAGATTAGAGATATCAATTTACTATAAACCAACAATACGATTCAAATAGATATAAAAAGAATATTTTTTACTAATTTTAGTTAATAGTAGTATTAACTTTGTGAAGTTCAGATTTTTGTCGAGTACTATTAGCCAATAGGTTTGCGACAGTCATATACAATAAAGTGTAGAAAAATTTTAAACAAATTTAAATTTAAAATTACATAAGTTCAGGCCAACGAGACGATTCAAACCAGCAAGATAATTTAAATAGACATAATTTTATTTTTTTTTGCAAATGTAAATATATCTTTCTTTGCCTTTGGCTAAGATCAGATATATCACTTTATCATCAACCAACAAGATGATTCAAATAAACATAAAAAGAACTATTTTGACTAATTTTGGTTGATATTATCTTTATAGTGTTCAGATTTTTATCGAGTACTCCCCAACAGGTCTGCGATGGTATATACAATAAAGTCACAAATTAAATGGAGATGCAGAAAAATTCTAAACAAATTTAGATTTGAAAAATAAAGAATGAAAATGCAAATATATTTATCTCGGATTTGGGCTAAGATTAGAGATATCAATGTAGTATAAACCAACGAGACGATTTAAATAGACATAAAAATAAGAATTTTTGCTATTTTTGTTAATATTAACTTTGGTAGTGTTCAGATTTTTATCGAGTACTATTACCCAACAGGTTTACGACGAGTATATACAATAAGTAACTATTTTAATCGAGATGTAAAAAAAATTCTAAACAAATTTAGATTTGAAAAATACATGATGAATAAGTATATGATTTCTTGTCATTCATAATTCTAAATTTTGATACGTGAAATATAATTAATTTACTAAGTTTGGTTTATAATTAACGTAAACAACATAACAACTTCTAAATAAAATATAAAATTATTTTTAAATATAAGTCAGTCTCTGGAGAAAAAGTCTAGAGAGAGTGAGGGGGAACGGTGCCCCCTCCACGATGCTCCATTCTAATTTTCCTTTATTCTCGTGATTTTGCATTATTAATTCGTAATAATACACATATATTACTTATTATATTCAAATAATAATTTTTCATGCATCATGTATATTTGTTATTACTATTGTTATCTCTATTCTTCACACTCTTTGTATATTATTAATTAATAATATTATGCTAAAAACATTCATAACATCAATATTATATACTATATCTCAATTTTTAAATACAAATTATATAACTTATTTTAAATATTAATTATATGTTTAATAATTATGAAAAGTAAAAATTAATTTTTAAGTTAGTCTACACATATATTACTTATTATATTAATATAATAATTTCTCATGTCTCATGCATATCTGTTATTACTAACTTTATCTATATTCTTCACAATTTTTAAAAGTTTTGTGTAGTATTAATTCATAATATTATATTATATGTATGATACATCTTAATTCTTAATAGATATATATTCTCAATTTCTAAATACAACCTATTTTCATTATTACTTATATATTTAATAATTATGAAAAGTAAAATTATTTTTTAAGTTAGTCTACAAGTAGCGTCAATAATTAACTTTAAAGCAACAAAATAAGAAAATTAACATTTAAGAGGCCAATAGAAATTTTGTAATTGAAAATTTCTATGAAAACTAAATAAATATATTTAATCAATATATCTACATAGAATTCTCTTTATCTTTCTCTTCATATTTTATTTTTTTCTAAAATCTTCGATTAGTGCTTGCTAGAAAATACTACTCATATTACATTTTATCTAACGTATGAATAGATAGCTAAAACAACAACTTGAAAATGTAAATATATCTTTGTTGGCATTTGGCTAAAATTAGAGATATCAATTTACCATAAACCAACGAGACGATTCAAAAATCTACAAGACGATTCAAATAGACATAAAAGAAGAATTTTTACCAATTTAAATTAATATTAACTTTGTAGTGTTCCGATTTTTATCGAGTATTACCCAATAGGTTTTCGATGGAAATATACAGTAAAGTCACTGTTTTAATCGAGATTAGGATGAGAATATGTAGAAAAATTCTAAACAAATTTAGATTTGAAAATACTTAATGAATGAGTATTTGGTTTATTGTAATTTATAATTATAAGTTTAGAATAATAATGTACATCCATCTCATAATAATTATGAATCAATACAACCTAATAAATTGGTTAAACCAAATCACGTCGAGTCAAAGACATTGCGCCATTCTCATCAAGCAACAGGTATGTCTTCTCCCACAATCCTTTTTTTTTAATACTTTAACTAATTATACTTGTAGTTGCAATTAATTGTACCATATGAGATATGAACGCATTAATTGTTCATGGTGAGGTATTTCAAAGTATAAATTGGCGAGACGGTTCAATAGATAAAAGAAGGACTTTTACTAATTTTAATTAATAATATTAACTTTTTAGCGATTTTTATCGAGTAAACCAATGAGACGGTTCAAATAGACAAAAGAATTTTTTACTTAATTGATACTATTAGCTTTGTAGGTTCAGATTTTTATCGAGTATTACCCAACGTGTGATGATTTAACATAAACCAACGAGACGGTTCAAATAGACAAAAGAATGATTTTTACTAATTTAAATTAATATATTAACTTGTAGTATTTAGATTTTTATCAAGTATTTTCCTAACGAATTTGAGACGGGAATGTACAATAAATTAATATTTTAATCGCGATTAGGACGAGAACATGTAGAAAATTCGAAAAAAAAATTGATTTGTGGAAATACTTAATGAATGAGTACCACCATATCCATAATCATTCGTACTTATAAGTTTATATGTGAAATAAAATTATTTTCCTAAGTTTGATTTACAATTAACTTGATCAACATCACGAGTTCTAAGTAAGATACACGTTTAATATTTTTTATTCTTAAGCCAAGTGATAGTGTAGTTAATGTCCAGACCAAAGGTCACGGGTTTGAGTCCAACGTCACGCAGTATTTAAATTTCCTTATAATGTTTGTAATTTTTTTTTTCTCAAGAAGTATACACATAAATTAAAATTGTCAAGTCTCGACGGGCTACTTACTAGTCACTAATTTAATATGAAAACCTTGCCAATTTTCAGATATTGTGAAAATATGACTTGAGACATTTTTGTTATATAACTTTAACATTGAGTACAAAAATAATGCAATTTCGAATATTACCTTAACATTGAGTGCAAAAATGTTGCAACGTGTAGAGCGTTGAGTCCTTGACAATTCCGACCAACCAAACCGTAAACGGATCTGAAATCGGAGCCATCGGTCAAAAGGTAGTCGGGCCTTTCTCAATCGGGTATATGGAGCTCCTCAGCAAGGACCCGAATGAGAATCCAAGAGTAACATTCAACTACTACGAGGATGTTAGAGACTTGCAGAGGTGCGTGGAAGGCATGAAAATATTGAGAAGATTTGTCGAGTCGCCATCGATCTCTGCGTTTCGAAGGCTCAATACAACCTTTGAATCTCTGCTAGGGTTAATATTGTCACTTCCACTCAACTTGAGGGAGAAGCATCCCAATGCAACTCATTCATTGGAGCAGTTTTGCATAGACACTGTGAACACGTGGTGGCATTATCATGGAGGTTGCCGCATGGATCGCGTCGTCGATCGTGATCTCAAGGTGATTGGTGTGGATTCGTTGCGCGTCGTTGATGGCTCCACCTTTTTTATGTCGCCGGGAACTAACCCTCAGGCCACACTTATGATGCTTGGAAGGTAATATATATGCATGCTTAATTAGGGTTTAATTTCATGTAATTAATCTTATTTTCAATATTGTGGTTTTCTTGAAATTTTATTCCATCTTGTGATGCAGGTATATGGGTACAAAAATCCTACAGCAGAGAAATTATGATTAGGAAAGCGTCCAAAAAATTACAATTATGTATACAAATAAATTCTAGAGGTTGATCGAGCCTCTTATGAACTACAAGTACCTTTGTTTTATTGTGTAACTATAATACTACTAATCATTATACGGCACATTGTTTTTAGGAAATATTATGTAGACATATTAATTGTGTATAATAATGGAGTTCCTAATGATGTTGGAATTATCCATGGAGTATGTAATGTTTGTCAAATATGGACAGGAATACATTGGATCGGTTAAGCATTTCTTTTGGATTTGGATTCGTTTAAAACTAGTGTGTAACCTGTCGAAAAAATCGACGGGATATTATTAGATGCAATTTGCTTGGTAGTTATATAAACTTAGTTTGAAAGTGAAATTCTTTAGTACATAATTAAATTAAAGATAATTATGTCGCAATTATCCCGTCTTCATTTACTATTATTGATCGTTTTAATTTAATTTAATCCACATGCTTCACTAAGATTCAAGATAATTGTTATGCGATTCTCCCGTCTTCGTTACTATTTTTGATCTTTTTTTGTTCAATTTTAATCCACATAATGTGTGTCAAGTATATGAGCATGTAATATACTCCCTCCGTCCACATTTCAAAGTCCCATTTGGGTGGTGGCACGGAAATTAAGAAAAGCTGAAAAAGTGAAGTTAGTGGGAGAAAAGGGTATTGTTAATGATATTGAGTTACTTTTGCTAATTATTGGATTAAGGAAACACCTTTTCACCTTTTTAATTCAAATTGATTTATTTTTCATAGGTATTTTAGGGTGTATTTAAATGTGATTAATTACATTAATCACACAACATTATTTGCTTGAAAATTAAATATAGCAACACTGTGCCAAGACATTAATACCGCCAACATCACAAATTTTCATGCGTGTATTGAACACTTGCATTGTGGAATTACTTCTGCATTTCCTAAAATAATTGAACAAAAGCTGATTGAAAATGGATTTAAATGTGTTTTAAAAAAAACGTGCAGCTTATTTTTTGGAGGCAAACAGATTTCACTTTGGAGGCAAAACAAGAAATTTGAGTTAAAAAAAAGCCTCAAAACAGGTTGCACTTCATTAAATTAATGGTGGAAATGTACATTGATGTGATCAAAAAGTTGGAGGGAATTTTAAAGCTAACTTAATTCTCAAAAACCACAATAAATACACCATACCACTCCCAAATCCTGCTCTCAACCACTCATACAACAAAAATTCAGAACAATAAATACAATGGCAGAGACAGAAAAAAGATGGCCTAAACTATCCGAAGGCAGCAAAAATCTGATTGCACAGTGGTTGCTTCAAATTTCCAGCAATGGCAAGCTTCACTATGGTGCAAAACAAGAAGCTGCACACAAATTTCAGGTTTCTTTGAGGACAATCTGGAGGATTTGGCAGGCCTTATTAGCTCAGCAAGCTTTGGGAGTACCCGTGCATCTACAATCAAAGAGAATAGGTAAGTCTTACAAAAACAAGAAACCACTTGATGAGGAAAAAGTGAGGAATCTGCCTCTGCAACAAAGAACATCTTTGAGAGTGATGGCAAGTAACATGGGTGTTAGCAAATCTCTAATTCACAAATGGGTGAAGGAGCATAAGCTTAAACCGCACACCAATGCCATAAAATCATTTATAACCCCTAAAAACAGGCTGTCCAGACTAAGATGGAGTCTTAGTCAAACCCTCAGAATTCATCACAGATTCAGAATTCATCACATAGATATAGGCACCATGATCAAACCCTCTGAATTAGGCAGCATATTCAGAATTCATCATAGATTCACAGAGGTATAGGCATCATCACAAGAATTCATAACAGAGAATTCTGAAAATTTCACAAAGATATAGGCATCATTACAGAATTCATCACAGAGAATTCTGAAAATTTCACAGAGATATAGGCATCATCACAGGAATAAAGCAGAATTCATCAGAGAGATTCCATTTAATTTCACAAGCATCATAAAAACAGTTGGATTTCATTTCACAGAGATATATGCATCATCACATGAATGCACAGATTCCTCACATAAAAGGAAAGATTAACCAACAATGGCATCACCAGCCGTCCCCCTCAAAAATTAACCAACAATGGCATCACCAGCCACCCACTCGAAGCCAAGAAAGATTAGAAATTCATCACCCGTTTCACAGGACAGAGGCAGCAACTTCCATCTCCTTTCTTTTTTTTTTTCGAAATTTTGCGCATTCACTCAGCAGGAAGTAGTACGGATCGGTAGGCAACATATTCTCCACCATCTCGTCTAGAGCGGCCCCCGAAGATGATGGGGTTTTCGGCACCGGAAAATCAGGACCCCCAGAACAAGGTGGAGTCGAAGAACTGCTCTCCAATGGGATTTGAGGAATTTCAGAACCACATTTCTCGTCAAAAGGGACTTTTGGAGACAATGACGTTTCCGGCACCAGAAAAGCAGAAAACTCAGAAAGTGGAGTCGAAGAAGACAGACCGACTACAGTGTCGAAAAACTCCGACCCAGTTGGTGGAATATCAAAATTGACCACCATTAGGGAGGAATCAAGCACCAAGGCGGAACCATCATTCGATTTCACCGGCGTCACAGAAAGACATGGGGATTCAGGGACCAAATCGATGGAACTGAACTCCATTTCAGAGGAATTCTCCTTTTCAGAGCGAGGTATCGGGATTTTCACAGATGTCGGCAGTAGATTAGGGATAGATCTAGGGTTTGAATGCACGAGATCGAGAGCAATCGAAGAACGAAGATGGAATCAGCCCGACAAAAACAAACAATGGAGGAAAATGGTGATGTCGACGGTAGATCTAGGGTTTGGATCTGCACATGAAAGAGAAGCTTGAAGAAGGGTTGTGAGGAATGAAAACGGCAGAGAGTATGAAGTCGAAGACAATAGAGATAGAAACAGATGGGATGTTAGGGTTTGGGTGGGATTTTTAATTTAATTGGGTGTAATAATTAGCAAAATAATTAGGGAATAAATTAATCTTTGTTTAAGTTGTGGGATTTTTAATTAATGGTGAAGGGTAGTAAATAAGAAAAAGAAGGGAGAGTATTCATGTCCAAAAAGTGGAATGAGATTTTAAATTGTGGACAGTTTTTAAAGGGTAAGTGGGACTTTAAAATGTGGACGGAGGGAGTAATATTTTAATGTAACAAAGAAGTTGAATTTCGTAATTTATAAATATTGAATTGTTAGTGAACTTAGTTAACCAATAAAAGTTAGGCTATTGACCGAGGGACATTTGTGGAATGATACGTGCTTGTATTTGCAATTTTGTTTTATTTTTATCGTAATTTTTAATTGAAAATCTATACACATATTTAAATTTACTTATTTAATATAGAAAAATAATGCTTTATCTTAATCTTAGTCAAAAGACCAAATAATCAAGTGCGTTCATTCCATTTCTTGTACAAAATGTAGTACTCTCCACAGAAAAATTATCTCGCAAGAACCGATACCAGAACCATAACACACGTTCTTGTTCAAAAATATAATAAAGGAAATACAAAGATTTTTTATCAAAGAAAATGAGAAAAAAATATATATTCCCTCCGTCCCACTCAACAAATCCCATTTGAGATATGCACGTAGATTAAGAAAAAGAGGGTTAGAGTATGATTAAGGTAATATTTTATTGTTGATGTTAAAGTGTGCTGAGTGGAAAAACACTGTACAATAAAGTAAACAAACACTGTTCACGTCTGAGTGTGACATAAAGTGAGTTTTAGTGTGTTAATCTTTGCCAAATAAGGAAATGAGACTTATTGAGTGGGACATCCAAAATGGCAAAATGAGACTTATTGAACGAAACAGAGGGAGTATATACAATAATTATGATAGAATTTAAGTCAAAAATATAAACACTAACATAAAATACATAATTATACTTTTTTATATGAATCAAATATCTAAAAATATTGTCCCATTTTCACTTAATCGACCAAATTATGGCTGAAAACCTGATTTATGATATAATAATATATCGAATAATTAATTAGCTTTATAGAAAACCAGAAGGTTTAGCTAGGCTTTTAAAATGGAGGATTTTTGTCATTAGGTTTCTAATAAATTAATTTAAGGAAACCCACTGTCATATCCCGGTGTTCATAAGCCGAGACGCAACAAGGGAGAATAAAGAGGCGGGAAGGAAATAAACTTACTTTTTACACATATAATAATTTATTTATATATTTCATAGTATATAATAAGAATATTATTCAGAGTTGCACATATAAAATAACATGGCGAAAGCACAGCTACATCAACCTCTGCCTCAGCCTCGTATTCCATCACCTATCTTCCAACCTGAAAAAATATTTTGAAAACATTTGGGCTGAGTACTGTACTCAGTGGGCATGTGCCATTTTGAAAATACTTTTGAAATCATAACAGATTATCCATTTAACATGGTATGTCTTAGAGGGTTTTAAAATAGAAAACCACCCCTGACCATACAAAACATACTTTAGATGCAACTCAGACTAGGAACCATAGCTATGGTTACCATAGCCCATTTGACTTGTACTCAGGATAAAGTCCGTGAAGTAACAAAGTCAACATTAACACAAGTCATGAGTCTTAGCTCAAGACAACTAGCTACAGTACAATTGGAGATCAACCTATTACACTGCAACATGGTGCGCACAATACTCAGCTAGTACCTGTGTACTCACTAAGTATCTCGATCGATAAACATAGAGTATATCACATAGAACACACATGAAAACATTTTATGGATAATAGAATTTTCTTGCTATTCTAGAGTTCATTAACTCAAACATAGTTTTGGAAAAGATTCGCTTCCTCTTAGAGAACTTGAGTGGCAGTATAATTAGCCTTGAATTTTTTCATATTCGGAGAATCTCTACATGCCTCGTTTCAATATATAAGCTAGCTCCGTGGATTCAAATATTTGGTTGGGTTGATTTTCTTTTATTTTTTGGAGATATGTTTGTTTAGGAAGCAATGCAAATTCATGGTTGTATTTAATTCGTCTTTCCATGGGCTTGTGTTGTGTTGGGATTTCTTTCATACTTTGGTTTTGTTGAGTGATAATTTTGCAAGAGTTTTGGTCTTATTTTTTAATTTCTGCACAGCTCTTAATTTGTTACTTTTTTTTTTTTAATCTTTTTGTGTTTGCTACTCCACTTAACTTTACTATTTTTTTTTTCTCCTTAAATTACTAGTCAACATAATTATATTATTGGAAGATAGAAATTTTAAGATTGAGCCTAGCTTGTGTTGCATACTATATATACAGTCCAACTGTTTTGTGTTTTATGTTTCAAATCTCTGACGAATCTTCAAGTTAAAGACCGCATTTTGTATTATTTTAATTTCGTGTAATCGATGGTGTTACATGTTCAAATTTTTGAAAGTTTCATGCATGCAAAATTCCAAGGTAACGGAATGGGCAGAAAAATGTCACAACTAAAATCAATATTCATACATTATACATGCCTTTAGTTTCTTAAGCTAATCTCCTCACCAAGAGAAATTAATGAATATGAGTATCTTTTTCGTGGGATGCTAAATTTTAAGTTTTTGTAAAAAATTATACTCCCTCCGTCACTAAATATGGCTCACTCTTTTGTACACGAGATTAGAAACAAGGTGTAAAAAATAAAAATAAAAATAAAATTGGCGAGGTCGGAGGTTCACACTATTTTGAAGGGTTATTTTTGCAGTTTACTTTTTGTACACCAAATTAAGAATAAGGTGTAAAATAAAAACAAAAAATGGTGAGGTTCACACTATTTTGAAGGGTTAATTTTTGTACTTTTCAGATCGAGTCATATTTAACGGAACAATTCAGTAAGAAAATTGAGTATTAACAATCATATGGCCACATAAATAAGGAAATTGGATGATTTAAATGTCATAATATTAAAATCCTTATAAACATGCAATAAATATGTACGCATAAATATGTACACGTATGTGTTTCTCGGCTGTCATGTCAACTCGAAATTTGTCAGAAATTAATTCACGTGGCAAAATTCGACGAAAATAAAAATTTGAAAATTATGAGGTAATTTCTTTTTCCTGGTAAATATGTACACGTCTGCTTTCTCGGCTGCCATGTTAGCTCGAAATTTATCGAAAACCGAATCAGGTGACAAAATCAAACGAAACTAAAAATTTAAAAATTGTGAAATAAATTTATTTTCTAAAGAGCAAAATACGACAATTAGAAGATTTAAAAAATTTATAAACTGCCAACCCAATTAATTAATTTTAGGGTAATAATATTCAGACACACTGTAGCCAGCCACACGCGTAAAAAAAAAGAAAGTTGTCTGTAAAAATAGAAATAATCACATTTTTCTCTTAAAATTTATGTTTCTCAATTAAAATATGTTTTTATTTTCAAAACCTATATCATTACCCTTAATTTTATTCGCATCAAAAGTGGCTACCAATCCAATCCATAAGCAAAAAGTTGTATTTGGGCTTTTGTGAAAATGGCCCATTAATTCGGACCGACCCGATTAGAAACAGATATATCCGGCAGTGTTTGAACATGCACAAGTTTGGCTGCTCAAAATGTTGAGCGATTGTTTTCTTCTGTAAATTCTTTTTGCAATTCAGCAACTGTGCGTCGTCGTTTTACGCTACCGCACCGGAGGCCGTCGCGCCGACCAATTCCGCCGCTAACCGGTGAGATTTTATTGTTGTAATGATTCGATTCATGTCGAACGGATATTTGCCCTAATTTATGAATTTTTACAGTTTGTTTTTGGCTGTGATTGTTGTTGTTCGGAGTCGAAATTTCCTTATTCCTCTTACTTCTGCATCCCAGTTTGAATTTTAGCATGTGCAAGTAAGAATTGAAATTGAACTTCTCTAAAAGATTGGGATTTTCGTTCTTCGTTTTTTCAGCATTTCGAATTTCTGTTATTTGGTGCTTGGATAATACGGGGATTAGCTGGGGTTTTTTTTTTTTTTTTTTTTTTTCATGAAGTCATTAACGATGGTTTTTCCGATATGGATTTAGGTCTTGGATAACCCTAACTTTTTGGTTATTTTTTTCTTCTTAAAATTTATTTTCTGATGGGTCCGATTGTTGTTGCTATGGGTAACTTCACCTCTTCTCAAATTGGCCAGAGTTTGAGCATTCTCTGTTACCCCATTGAGGTAATGATGGAAAGGCTAAAGATGTAAATGCTTTTAGTTTATGGCCTTTTATCTTGTTTTTGCCAAAACCAGCCATTGGCTTTGATGTGCTTCTCTTTCATACCATGTTGGCTTTGGTAATGCATCAATGGGAGGTTTGATTTGATTACCCAAATAGTAAATCTGATGTGTCCCTGATCTGCTTTCTAATGAGTTTGTGCCTTTTACTATTTTTGTTTTTCTTTTGCATTTGTATATACTTTTGCTCCCCTATCGTGCAGGAAAGGAAATTGTCTGTTGCTGCATATGCTTATTGTGTAGAATACTGGCCATTGGCTTGAAGACCGATATTCAATTACTTGTAAGTGGAGAAAATCTAATTGCATAGTTATGTTTATGTTCTGTAATGCTCCATTCAAAAGTTGATGTTGTATGGGTTATTGGAATAGGTTTAACAAGTTTGGAATGTTTAGTCAGAACACTGATGAGAGGAGTGAGATATTAAAAATGAAAAGGATTAAGCAATAAAATGTTTTTTCCTGGTTTGTCGTATGCTTAGATATTTGATGATAATAAGCAATGTAAATATTGTTTTCCGTTGTTCATCCGTTCTATGTTGTGGTGAATTGCTAGTTAGATTGTGATGATAATGCATGATGTCTAAGCTATGGATGTCCCGGAGAAAATCTTTAGTCACTTTTGGTATATCTATGCCTGCAGAGTGCCTTGTGTATGAAGAATGCCTTGTGTATACAACCATCAGATATCATTTTTAGCAAATTCTATTTTATCTATACTTCTGGAAATTGTTTTTAGCTGTAGAAAAGCTATTGGATTTAACAGAGCCAACATAGCGTATTATGCTAGGAACTCAACTAATTAGTTAATACAAACTATTGTTTGTAGTAGAAACACTTCTTCCAATGAGAAGCTGCTGGATTATTCGTAGAAATTACCTCAATTGTTCGTGTCGAAACTTTTGGAAGCCGATTGTCTCAATTCTACATCTTACATTGCATATATGATTTGACACATGTAGGGAATTTTGCTCCAACTTTTTCAAACAAATACTCCCTCCCTCCCTCCCAGAAATTAGCCTCAGAGACCCCGACATACGGGGATTAGCTGGGCTTTTTTTTTTGTTTTCCTTCCATGAAGTCATTAACGATGGTTTTTCTGATATGGATTTAGGTCATTGATAAACCGTAACTTTTTGGTTATTTTTTTTTTCTTCTTAAAAATTATGTTTTGATGGGTCCGATTCTTGTTGCAATGGGTAACTTCACCTCTTCTCAAATTGGCCTGAGATTGAGCATTCTTTGTTGCCCCATTGAGCTAATGATGCAAAGGCTAAAGATGTAAATGTTTTTAGTTTTTGGTCTTTTATCTTGTTTTTTGCCAAAACCAGCCATTTGCTTTGATGTGCTTCTCTTTCATACCATGTTGGCTTTGGTAATGCATCAATGGGAGGTTTGATTAGATTACCCAAACAGTAAATATGATGTATCCCTAATCTGCTTTCTAATTAGTTTGCGCCTTTTACTATTTTTGTTTTTGTTTTGCATATGTATTTACTTTTGCTCCCTTGTCGCACAGGAAAGGAAATCGTCTGTTGCTGCATATGCTTATTGTGTAGAATACTGGCCATTGGCTTGAACACCGATATTCAAATACTTGTAAGTGGAGAAAATCTATTTGCATAGTTATGTTTATGTTCTGTAATGCTCCATTCAAAAGTTGATGCTGTATGGGTTATTGGAATAGGTTTAACAGGTTTGGAATGTTTAGTCAGAACACTGATGAGATGAGTGAGATTTAAAAAACGAAAAGGATTAAGCAATAAAATGTTTTTTCTTGGTTTTTCGCATGCTTAGATATTTGATGATAATAAGCAATGTAAATATTGTTTTCCGTTGTTCATCAGTTCTATGTTGTGGTGAATTGCTAGTTAGATATTTGATGATAATGCATGCTGTCTAAGCTATGGATGTTCCGGAGAAAATCTTTAGTCACTTTTGGTATATCTCTGCCTGCAGAGTGCCTTGTGTATACAACCTTCAGATATCATTTTTAGCAAATCTATTTTATCTATACTTCTGGAAATTGTTTTTAGCTGTAGAAAAGCTATTGGATTTAAAAGAGCCAACTTAGCGTATTATGCAGTTATGCTAGGAACTCAACTAATTAGTTAATACAAACTATTGTTTGTAGTAGAAACACTTCTTCCAATGAGAAGCTGCTGGATTATTCGTAGAAATTACCTCAATTGTTCGTGTCGAAACTTTTGGAAGCCGATTGTCTCAATTCTACGTCTTACATTGCATATATGATTTGACACGCGTAGGGAATTTTGCTCCAACTTTTTCAAACAAGTAGTCTCTCCCTCCCAGCAATTAGCCTCAGAGACCCCGATGTACACGGGTGTTATGAAATACTTGTTTATGATAAAATTGAAAAGATAAAGTAGCTTTATGGAGTATATTTCCTCAAATCATGAGTAACAGAGAGAAAACAATTTTTTTACATGGCATTTTATGTAATTTAGGAGTTATGTTGAAGGGTTTTGTAGTTTCTAATTTGGGTATAAGACTAATTTGTTGGGACGACTACATAGAGAAACTGAGACTAAATTCTTGGACGGAGGGAGTATTAATGGTTACGTCTCAATTATTACTTGCATAAATGATCTACCTAAAATTTTCCCATTTATGATTTGGCCTGTACCGAGGAGTTCTCTCATCAAATTCTAAAACTAATACTAACTTCTACCATTAAGCAAATTCTCCCAATTCCAGAACTTGCAATTTTCCAAAATCCCTAACAGTACATTATTTTGTATAAAAAGCTTTGATTTTCAGAATGCATCTTGAATCTCGATTCTAGGCTTCTAGCGATCTTTAAGTATTTACAATTCAAAAGCAAAGTCATTATTCAGCCATTTACTCCCAGTTATGGTTTTTTGAATATGCTCTTGAACATAATGTCAATGTGTGGTTGATTCTGTATTATGCCAGTATTGCTTGCAAATTCATGAATCGTTTGGTGCCCCTATATTGCTTGTTGATGATCTTTGTTTTTTGGTTCCAGACTCTACTTATTCGTTCTTTTTTTCTAACTACACTGAGAGATGCATGTTTACTCCACCTGATTTTCTATTATGTAGTTTGCTGAGTGGAAGTTGATGAACAGGGGTTCTCTGATGCTCTGAGCTTATTATGTTCATTTAAGAGACCTCATCTGTCTTCCTGAAAGACTTTTGGTGGAAGAATAGGAACTGCTTATGGCTAGTCACTTGACTGGTGAGCCCTCCAGTCATGGAGCACCTGATGGGATTTCGAAGGTGTCTCAGGAAAAACTAGAAGAAGTTGGTGGGAATTGGTATTTCTCGAGGAAGGAACTTGAAGAGAATTCCCCTTCTAGATTAGATGGCATTGATTTGAAGAAAGAAACTTACCTGCGCAAATCATATTGCACATTCTTACAAGATTTAGGCATGAGGCTTAAAGTGTAAGTTGTCTCCCGATGCTTTATCATCTTCATAGTTTTGTCATATGCATGAGCTCAATGTTCCTTGTTGGTGCCTGTAGAATTTTTATTTACATGATAGCTGCTGTTGCTCCTGTTATGTGTTGGCTTCTCCGTTTGTTTTAATTGTGAGGGGCATACGGTGCATCTCCTTGTTCCATTGGTAGGTCACTAAGTATTGTTGTGTCAAGTATTTTATCTCATTAATTATAAGCAGAATCAGTTGTTCTGAATTTTGTGCTACATAGTAAATGAATCTGTTAAGATTTTGGTTACCTTCAGTTTTTGTCACTTTGGTCCAGTCAAGGAATTTTAATATCAGGAGGTTTAGCTTCTTGTCATCTTTTTTATGTTATGTTTGCATGAATCCTCATAAAAGGAAACATATAAGCATATTATAATAGATCTCTGTACAGATAAATCTGTGGTGTTATAGTTATTCCGTTATTAGAATTAGAATGTGTTCTAGATCTGCAGTCAAATACTGCACTATCTCCGCAATCTTCTTAGTGCCCTTTTGGATCCTTCATGATGCAGGCCTCAGGTGACAATTGCTACTGCAATTATATTTTGTCATCGTTTCTTCCATCGCCAGTCTCATTTGAAAAATGATAGACGGGTGAGAGAATTTTTTTGTTCTTTAGATTATTTTTATAAAGATATGGGAACTTTATGCTAACTACTGCTGTTGGCCATTAATATATACATTGCATACGAGTATTCAGTCAGGCCAATCGAATATCTAGATATTATTTATTTATTCCAGTAAATTATTGCTTAGAGTTAGTTCTACTTTCAGAGTAAGAATATATAGTTGATATTCTCTTATTGTAAGTTTGGAATTGAAGCCATTTGTCTGCAATAGAAAAGCATAGTTCATGCCTTGTAAATATTTAACATTGTAAAACATTTGGGAGTTGCCAAAATTATCTGCAAACTGTTATTGTCAAATTGTTCTTTAAGTTTGCCGTACAAGTAATCATATTCATATGCTAAAATTCAGAGGAATACTTAGCTGATCTACTTTTTCTGTCTTCAGTGAGTTTTCTATAATCCAAACGTTATTGTCTCTAATCTCTTGTGTTTTTTCAGTGATTTGTTAGTGTGACCGCACATTCTTCTAATTATTTCTCTCTTTTCATATATATCTGGAAGGCACTCGTTCGCAGCTTGTTTTCAATGAGCTTATAGCATTCCAACTTCTCTTTTGTGGTAACTGAAGAATCATTTGGATAATTTTTGAGACGCACACAAAAATACATATGCATTCACATGAAGCATTTAAGTGAAAAAATACATTTGTAACTGTCAGAAATGGTTCTGGTGCTGATAATACTAAATTGTTTGATGCTGGCTTTCTGTAATATATAGATTTTGAAAGCTGATTTATCTAATAAATATTTTACCAGACCATTGCCACAGTATGTATGTTTCTAGCGGGTAAGGTTGAAGAAACTCCCCGTCCTTTAAAAGATGTAATTCTGGTGTCATATGAGATTTCTCACAAAAAAGATCCTGCTGCTGTGCAAAGGATCAAGCAAAAGGTACTTCACTTCGCTCATCTCTCTTGTTGGCTTGATACTGCTATGCTTGATATTTTTTCTTATTGCATTTGCCCTTTTATTATGCCATCGATATACTTATGTCTATAAGGTTGCGTTTACTTTGGTGGTTAAATTTATCATGAGAAGAGGGAAAACGAGGGAAAGAAAACTCTCACCCTTTAAATCCCTCCTTCCTTTTCCATCATTTTCCATAGACAAAGATTTCCCCCTGTTTTCTTCCTTCTTTTCACTCAGGAGGCGTTTACTAAATAGGATGGGATTGACTATTCTTATCTCATGATTTCTTCAATCCCACATGTGTAGTTCCAAATATGAACAATGATCATGTGTTATGAGATATTCTTGAATTTAATCATTAAAAGTAAATGTTTGATTAGCTTATATTATTTTTATTTATCCGGCTTAGTAAACACCCTCTCAGAGGATTAATAACCAAAGTAAATGCAGCCTAAGGGTCATATCTAATCTGCACACGCACACACACACGCACACACACATATTATAATACTACAAAGGGAATTTTGAAATTTTTGTTGTGCATCAATTATTTAATATTGGGTCCTTTGTACAGGATGTGTATGAGCAACAAAAGGAACTTATTCTATTGGGAGAAAGGGTTGTTCTTGGAACACTTGGTTATGATCTCAATGTACACCATCCTTATAAGCCCCTTGTTGAGGCTATTAAAAAATTCAAGGTTGCTCAAAATGCCCTAGCACAAGTTGCATGGAACTTTGTAAATGATGGGTATGCTGTACTCAACATAGTTATAAATTAGCCCTTATCCTTGGCCATCCTACCTTTTTCTCCATTTGACCCGAGAAAGCGGCATGCAGGCTTCGGACATCTTTGTGCTTGCAATTTAAGCCTCACCACATTGCAGCAGGTGCCATTTTTCTTGCTGCCAAGTTTCTTAAAGTAAAGCTTCCATCCGATGGTGAGAAGGTTTGGTGGCAGGAGTTTGATGTCACCCCACGCCAATTAGAGGGTTGGAGCCCTACCTGCCTCTGATTGCATGTATAGATTGGTTTCATGATGCTAAATGTTGTCAGCGTCATGCTATAAGTATACTGCTCCTCACTTTACTGAAAATTTTTAAATGTTTGAGATTAGTATGTGTATCTAGTTTTGCATGCTTCTGTTTTTCAGGAATAAATGGAGAAAAAAGGTTAGGGTCAAGTATGATTTAATTGGTTGCAGTGATTTTGTATGTCTTCTGATTTGTGGGGTCATACCCATTAATATATGATGTTACATTTTTGATTGAAGATTTTTTCCTTGCAGAGGTTAGCAACCAGATGTTGGAATTGTATGAACAAACCAGAGTGCCACCATCACAGGCTAGTGAAGCAGAGGGCAGTGGTGGAGACGGTCAACGACCCCCATCTAAAGCTCTTGCTAATGAAGAACATTTTACCAGTAAAAATTCCTCCCATGGAGCTACTTCAAAGACGCCGTCCTTGAAGCCAGCACCATCAAGGCTGGGCTTGGATGGACACCATATCGATAATCACAGTGGACCTCCTAGGATTACTCACGCACGGAATACGGAAAAAGGGAGTTCTGAAAATAATAGTATTCCACATCACTGGGGAGAAGATGAGATTCATGAGCGAGAGGTCACGCCTCAACAAGGGAACTCAGGGGAGACTCGGAATAAAGCAAAACTTGGGCATGGAGAAGATGATCATGAAAGAGATGCAATAGAACCAAAGGACAAATATCACGGAAGAAATGTTTCTAACAAGGATGACTCAGCTGGTCAGTTGCCTCAAGATGCTACTAAAAAGCTGGACATGGAGAGGCTTAAAGCTGCCCGCGAAAGAAGGAAGGCTCAGGGAGATATAACCCGTAAAATAGATCATTTGGATGAGCTTGAGAGAGAACTGGAAGATGTGGAAGTCCCATGCGACAGCGATAAGAGTGAAAGAAAGCAAACCTGGCCCAAGCCTTCAAGGCCAGAGCATAGCGATGAGGCTGGAGAGAAGATGAAAGGGCCATCCTCGCAGGAAGACGATCTTGGTATTGTTGAAGAAGGGGAAATTGAACTATCAGAAGAAGTTGACAGGGAACATCGGTCAGCGAAGTCAAACCGCAAAAGGAAGCGTGATAGCCCCTTGGATAGAAATGGGTCGGGGAGGCATGGAAATTCCGATAAAGACCACAAATGACACGCAAAAGGAAGCATGTTTGAAGTGATGTTGATGTTGTGCGTGCCGTTGCTGGTCACATTGGGCTGTTCTTGTTCTCGATATGATTACTGAAGACGGAACATAGAAAGAGTTTCTGCGACGGCTTGAACGAGCAATCAGTTACATAGGTGAAAATCTGGCTCCTTGATTGTTTGGAGCAGTTGAAGTTCCAAATTATATGGACCAGGTAAAATTATTTATTATGTTGTTTAGAGAGAAGATGCTAGATTCAGTGCAACCATTTAAGGTGATGAGAGATTACCTCAGCTGTATTTGACTTGTAAGGAAAACAAGAAAAAAAGAAAAAAAAAACCAAAAAAAAAAAAGAGGAATTTTTGCGGGCTGTTGAGACATTCTGTCTTGTTTTACACATTCCCTTAGCTGCATTAGTTGATTTCCTTGGTGACTTGTCATGGACCTCTTAGAATTCGAAACGCTGTCGTTTTATCCTGCAATATTTTCTGCAGTTAGGAATGTTTGATATGGGATTCTGCTTTTCTGATTATGCCTTATAATAAAGAGAGCGAAATATTGTAGTCTGGTAAAGATTAATGGGGAACTTTTTGTAAAACAATATGATATACTAATACTTTGTATATAGCCCATAATTTGAAATCAAGATTTGTGTAAAAGTAGTAGCACTTGGTATCCTAGCTCCATTCCAATTTTGGTGTATCAATTCCATGTCTCACTACAATTTTTGTTAAGTATTAATTCTTTTTTCTTCAATTCCAATCTTTAATTTGTATTTTAGTTTAATTTTATGATTATTAATCAGCTGGTGTTCGTTCATCCAGTTAGACTTTATAACTATTTTATTATATTTAAATTGCAGTTTCAATTAAAAATTAATTAATTAGTAGGATTGATAAACCAAACATATGGTATATAATATTTAAAATCTTACTCCCTCCGTCCCAATTGTAAGGTCTCGCTTTCCTTTTAGGGATGTCCCAATAGCAAGGTTTCATTCAAAAAATGAAAACAATTAACTTTTCAAAAGCTATAGGATCCACTACTTTTCCTCCATTTACTCTTGTTTCTTAATATTCGTACCCAAAGAAATGAGACCATGCTATTGGGACGGAGTGAGTATTTTATAAGTCAATTGTCATTCATTATGTAATACTTAAACTTAGTTTTATATGATTATATAAACCCATTGACCAAAAATCATAGGGCATTTGTAGTTTCATTAAATTTTGAACTAATTAAGTAATTCTAACTTTTTGTCCATTATGTAGTTTTCATCTTTTATTTACTAAATATGGATTGTGTCATTAAGAATAATTTACTACTTAATGAAGGTCAAATTGGGCAGAATTACTTTATATTAATATTTGTGATAAAGCTTAGGATGACATATACATAGGAGGGGGTAAAATACAAAGTGAGAACTATGAAAAAGAAATAATGCAATTGAATAGATGCAATTTTTCCATATTCAATTAATGTTATGGTGAGGTCAATCTCACGTAGATCCACCTATATAATTTTTCTTCTAGAAAAAAATAAAATTTTAGGCAATATTTCCGCTCATTAATTAATTATTATTTTTTTGAATAGCCGCTCATTAATTAATTACTCATGCTAGTTGCTACTTTCTTTCTTTAGTTCATTATTAGGCGTGAAGAAAAGAATAAAATATTTCATCGTCTTCTCAAATCTATCCACTACAATAAATAATGTAAACACAAATAGTCAGAGTAATTAATGAAACTATAAAAGAGAATATACTCCCTCCATCCCACTCAAAAAGTCCCATTTGAGATATGAACGTAGATTAAGAAAAAGAGGGTTAGAGTATGATTAAGGTAGTATTTTATTATTGATGTTAAAGTGTACTAAGTGGAAAAACACTGTACAATAAAGTAAACAACACTGTTCATGTCTGAGTATGATATAAAGTGAGTTTTAGTGTGTTAATCTTTGCCAAATAAGTAAATGAGACTTTATTGAGTAGAACACCCAAAATGGCAAAATGAGATTTATTGAACGGGACAAATGGAGTATTATTTAAGGGCATCCGGTGACGATATTACACAAAACGCCAAATAAAAAGTAAATATTAAAGAAACCAAAGACGATAATTAAAAAAAACATTGCAGTTAGAACGTAAAAAGAGTAAGAATTTTTTTTTAACAGTAACCAATAGCGTGGTTGTTAAGAGAAGGGCCGATCCAGACAATTTGGGAGTTTTTACCATTTATACGAACCTTCACTACTTGCTTTTTCCATTCTGCATACATTTCGTTTTAACAAAATAACATTATGATATCCATCTAAGTCACTTAACATAATATCATGTACTAGTGCTAATTTAATCATGTTTCTCTCCCTCCTACACAAAAACAAAGCAACTATTTATTCATATTAATGCATGAACATATATCTTGATCTTTTTGCAATATTGTTTGCGTTGACATTAATACGTATATCTTCTTTAGCATTGAAGGATTGTAGAATTAAATTTACGTTTAAAAGTTATGTTGAGTTCTCGCAATGTTTTAATGTTTTATGTACAATTTGATATGATTTAATGCTCTTATTAATCAACATCATTTTTTTTTATGTCGCTGTCGCTGCTTGATTTGGATCATTCTCTTCATAAGCAATATCAAAATAATTATTAAGTTAAGTTTTAAAATTTAAGCATAGGGGTCGGCCCTGATAATTTTTTTCGGGTTATTTTGCACGTGAGACGGTCGTGACATGACAAGTGGAGCCCGAGAGTGATGTGGACGCCACATAATAGCCAAATCATCTCTTAGTTGCCATAGCCCTTAAAGTGCATGGATATTCAAATTGATTTTGTGTTTCACACAATTGTATGAAACAAAATTCACACTAATTAATCTTTATTTGGTAATTCATATATTTAAAATTATGGTTTCATTGAGAAATATAACCATAATACACCACTCCTATCAAATAGAGGGAAGGCAAATGCTTACCTAAATCTGTCCACCCTTTGCACAAAGAATGTATTGCTGCCTACATAAAGAAAGGCTTTCAATAGAAATAATATATAGTTACACACGTTCAAATATTATATCGTATGATTCTGAAATATATGATGGCTTTAGGTTTTGGAAAATGGGTTGCTATTTTTGCAGCTTTTCTTGGCATTATCTTCTTCAATGTTCCTTCTTTTGCTGAAAAAGGTCTCTCTCTCTCTCTCTCTCTCTCTCTCTCTCTCTCGAATGCAGACCTTTAATATATTTTATTTTCCTTTTACGAACAATGATCTAAATTTGAAATATTTAAGACTAATTGTTAGTACTTTACTACTAGTCATGATAATTGGTACATTACATAAAATCAGACCCATGTAGCTAGATATTTGATTTATTTAGAAAGTACAAGTATATATCTTATGTTACGTACGGTTATATTCTTAATTTAAATTCAGTCATAATTAATGTATATATATTTCACTCTCATTCTTTGCACAAAAAAATGATCTGTATTCTTTCTATTTTATTCATCTAAATTTATTTTGCATCAAAATTAAAATATATCAAGATAAATCTGAAGAAACTAAAAATTTAAAATATAAAAAATCACTTATGATCAAGAATTTTAAGTCAACTAATTTTTTTCATTGGATTAATTTATGACCGGTCACAATGTGGTTGTACAAATTATTACTAAAATTTATCAATTTCATGACATTTAACAGCTCCTTATAAGTCTTTCGCAAGGAACGCAACATTAGCTCCGCCGATAGGGTTTTACGACTACATTATAATCGGCGGCGGAACCGCCGGCTGCCCGCTAGCGGCGACGCTCTCCTCCGCCGCAAAGGTACTCCTCCTCGAGCGCGGCGGCCTCCCCTACGACAACCCCAACATAACCAACCGAGCAGGTTTTGTGCTTACACTTAGTGACAACTCGCCGACCACCGCCGCGCAGAAATTCCTTCCGACCGACGGCGTTTTAAATGTCCGCGCCCGCGTCTTGGGCGGCGGCTCCGCCATCAACGGGGGATTCTACTCGCGCGCCCAAAATGAGTTAGTGGAGAAGGCGGGGTGGGACCCGAAGCTCGTGAACGAGTCGTATGTATGGGTGGAAGAGAAGGTGGCGTTCCGGCCGCAGCTGGCGCCGTGGCAGGCGACGGCGAGAGACGGCCTTCTAGAAGCCGGATATTTACCGGATAATGGATTTACATATGATCACCTGCAGGGGACCAAAACTGGGGGATCAATATTTGATGAGAATGGGATTAGGCATACTGCTGCTGATTTATTGGAGTATGCAGATCCTACTAATATTAATGTTTACTTGCATGCAATGGTGCATCAAATCCTATTTACGACGGTACGAGGTCAGTATTGCTCGTATCGTATTTAAATTTATATCCGTTGACATAATTATCATACATATATTAATGTTTGCATGTAATGGTGCACCAAATCCTATTTACGACGGTACGAGGTCATTATTGCTCGTATCATATTTAAATTTATATCCGTTGACATAATTATCATACACATATTAATGTTTGCATGCAATGGTGCACCAAATCCTATTTACGACGGTACGAGGTCATTATTGCTCGTATCATATTTAAATTTATATCCGTTGACATAATTATCATACACATATTAATGTTTGCATGCAATATTGGTGCACCAAATCCTATTTACGACGGTACGAGATCAGTATTGCTCGTATCGTATCTAAATTTATATCGGTTGACATAATTATCATACACATATTAATATTTGCATGCAATGGTGCACCAAATCCTATTTACGACTACACGGGTCAGTATTGCTCGTGTCGTATCTAAATTTATATCGGTTGACATAACTATTATGTGTATGAGATTCTAGTTTATATGATCCACATGTTCTAACGAAATGATAAATTTTTAAACTTAACTTTGAAATATAAAATCAATTCCATTTTTTGTATTTGGAGAAAAGGGAGCGGTGAAGTTTAATTCAGCCTTGTACGTCTCTGCTTATATAAGAGAATTCACTAACGTAAAAACGGAGTATTCTATTTATTTAGGGAAAAAGTATTGATGTTGAACGAGTTCAAATTTTCATGCAATTAATTCCCTTAATTAAGTCAAGCTAAGTTACCTTTTGGATGTAAGGTCAAAAATAAAAAGATAACACTAAAATTAAGTCCTAAAATTTGGATCAAGCATTGAAAATTGTACTCGCTCCGTCCGAATCAAATATCTACTTATTTATATTTTTTTGTCAAAATTCAAATGCTTATTTACCTTTTTTTTTTTTTTTTTTTTAATTTGAACAACATTATAAGAAAATTTAAATACCGCGTGACGGTGGACTCGAAGCCGTGACCTTTGTGCAACTATACCTTCCTATTTTTCTTTTATTTATTATTCTTTGCCATTGATGACCTCCTCACAACAAGTTTATTCCTACAATAAAAAAGGGTAAGTGCTACCACTTTTAAAGTGTTGAGTGATTATTTTTTTTTTCCTTTAGAAACTTTAGACTAAATCAGTGAGACGTCCATTTAAGAAAAGATAAACATAATGAACAGGACAGAGGAAGTATATGATTGTAAAGAAGTAATACTCCCATTTCACTTAAAAATTATTTTTGTTTCCATAATAATAATTGTCATGGCGAACTATACACACCTACCCTAATTAGAAAAAGAAAATAATTAATTGTTTCCAAAATATGTTCCATATCTTGAATTGGATTTTGAAGTTAAATTTTTTGGATGAATCCTTCTAGGGCAAAAACCCAAAGCATATGGAGTTGTGTTCAAAGATTCGAATGGTAACAAACACGTGGCATATCTGAATATTGGGGCAAAAAATGAGATAATTGTATGTGCGGGTGCAATAGGAAGCCCACAACTTTTAATGTTGAGTGGTATTGGGCCGGCCCAAAAACTACAGGCCCAAGGAATAAGTGTAGTACTGGACCAGCCCATGGTGGGCCAAGGCATGGCTGATGACCCACGAAATAGTTTGATTGTGCCTTCACGAGGTAAGTTTGTTGATCGCTCCCTCCTTCAAGTAGTGGGCATAAACGACGTCGTTGGAAGCTACATAGAAATTCAAGGAAGTGGAGCCCTTGAGTCGTATCCGATCCAAGACTTTGCATATCTTTTTAATAAGGTGTGCTTATATCTATCCATATTCTCAATAATAAAATAATATTACCTCCGGTCCTCAAGTCTCTTCCTAGGAGGAAGTGACACGGGTATTAAGAAAAAAGTTGATGAGTTGGTTGTTAGTACAGAAAAAGTGATTAAATTTATTGTGAGTGGAGAAAGGGTTCCACATTGAGGTTAATGATATATTAATTAATTGAAATAGTGGTGGGCCATATATGGTATTTTAGGTAAATAAGTTGATAAAGTAAGGGTAAGAGATAATAATTTATTGTGGGGTAATGTCTAAAAATGGTTAAGAAGAAATTTGGGAACCATCCCAAAAAGAAAAGATAGGAAGAAACTTGGGGACCGAAGGTAGTAATAATTTCATTTCTCGAGTTAAGATTTAGTATTATTCTTATATTAGTAAATTTATAGCGATAACTCCATAGTCAATGAGTACAAAATATTTACAATATTTTCCTTGGACCATTTTCCGCGTCTGAAAACCACAGTTAACATGTTCGGTAGAGAACACTTAAACGGTGCGGAGTCAGTCGAACTCAACCGCCCCCCTCCTCGTGTCAAACAAACAAACAAACAAGTAATTGGCATAAAGAATTATTGAATTAGGGTGTTAGACAAGAAGTCATGGTTGGTTGTTTGATCTTCAATTTTGTCCATAATAGATATCGCACTTTTATTTATGTACCTTACATGAATATATATATTTTATTAGACATGCACAAATCTATTTAATTTTAATAAAATTTAAATGTACGTTTTAATTTTATCTAAAATTATATATATACTGAAATCGGAAAAACTCCTTAATTATAATTTATGGTTATATTAATATCACTCTAAACTTACACATATATTCCCATAGTGCAACATATGACTAGGAACATTTTTGGTTATGTTACCTCAACATTGAGCACAAAAATGTTGCACCATGTAGAGCATTGAGTCCCTGACAATTCCGAGCAACCAAACCATAAACGGATCCGAAATTGGGTATATCGGTCTAAAGGTAATCGGGCCTTTCTCAACCGGGTATTTGGAGCTCCTTAGCAAAGACCCGAATGATAATCCCAAAGTTACATTCAACTACTTCGAGGATGGTAGAGACTTGCAGAGGTGCGTGGAAGGCATGAAAATGATGAGAAAAGTAGTCGAGTCGCCATCCGTCTCTGCGTTTCGAAGGCTCAATACAACCTTTGAATCTCTACTAGGGTTAATATTGTCAGTTCCCCTCAACCTAAGGACAAAGCATGCCAATGCAACTTATTCATTGGAGCAGTTTTGCATAGACACTGTGAACACGTGGTGGCATTATCATGGAGGTTGCAATGTGGATCGCGTCGTTGATCGTGAGCTCAAGGTGATTGGTGTCGATTCGTTGCGCGTCATCGACGGCTCCACCTTTGATACTTCGCCGGGAACTAATCCTCAGGCCACACTTATGATGCTTGGAAGGTAATCTGCATGCTTAGGGTTTAGTTGCATATATATAATTTTATTTTTAATAATCGTGGTTTCAATTATTGAATTGTTTTTCCATCTTGTGATGCAGGTATATGGGTACAAAAATCCTACAGCAGAGAAAATGTGAATAGGAAAGTGACTATATTAATTTGCGTTTTTAATTTAATTTAATTTACTGAAAAAATACGAAATAATTCTATCGATCGATCGAGCCTCTTATGAACTATAACATGTACCCGTTTTAGTTTCACTGTCGAAATATAATAATACACTAATCATTCAACACTTTGTTTGTTCTACTTGATGACGTGGCGGTACCATCAAATTATTATTTTTTTAATTTTTCAGTTTTTTTTGTTATTTAATTAGTAAAATATTTTAAAATGTTCCGACATTTTAAAAAAAATGTTTAGTGATTGTTTCTAAATTAACATGCATATGTGGTATATGTATATGTTAAATTTTAGTGGTCTAAGGTAGCACATTAATTATTAAAGTTTAAATCATAAGAAATCGAATCATCTAAATATGTGTCAACTCCGCCATTGAGGCCTAGTTCAATTGGCTGGCTAAGATACCACAAGTCTCTCCTTAATAAGAGGTCTTGGGTTCAATCCCACTTGCAAGCGGTGTAGTTTATTTTCCATTTTATGGTGGAGTAGTTGTCCCACCAAAAGCGGTGTAGTGGCGGAGTGGTGGTGTAGTGGTCCGTTCCACATTGTGGTGTAGAGGTCTCACTTATATGGTGGTGTAACGATTTATTTGATTGTATAAAATATATACCTCATTGTAATTTTCTCAAATATATATATATATATATATATATATATATATATATATATATATATATATATATATATATATATATATATATATATATACGCGCGCGCGCGTGTGTCAACTCCCCATTAATAACTACCTTCAGTGAAGACTTTCTTTCTCGCATTACATAAAAAAATTCAGTAACACGCAATCTGAATAAGTCACAAATTTATGTACATATACTCACAAATATAAGTCTAAGTATAAAGGGTTAATTTCCAGTAAATACATTTAACCCAATCTATTTTTTCAAGAAAATACATAGAATTTGCTAAATAAGTCATTCAACCTCCCACAAAAGAAATTAAAACCTAAAACAACATAAAATATGGGCTGTTCATTATCAAATAATTGGATGTTGTAATGTTTCGCTGATTAAGAGGATTTTTTTTTTTTTTTTTTTTTTTATGATAGTTCATACTTAGAGGGAATCCATATTAACAAAAGGTTTCAATTTTCTTCTTTTTTGTTTCCTTAGAATTTTTGAGTTTTCAGAAGGAATTTAGATAGAGAAGAAAAGAAAAAAAAACAGACGAATGAAAGCACGAACCCTAGCTAGCCTGTGATCATTTTCTTTCTATTGAAATTTTATTTGGGTTGTACATACACATTTGTTGTGGGACTCTTATTCAACTCACAATAATAATATACTCACTATTATCCACTACTAGCCACTATTTTCTTAAAACCCGTATCGTCTACAACGTGGCAACCATATCGTGGACGGAAGAAGTAGTGAGAGGGGAGGAGAAATGAAGAGAAACAAGTTATCCCACGTTGGAAATTGATAGAAGAAAAAAGATAGTTTGTTATATAAAGGATGAGAGGAAATGTGGATTTCTATTCTCATTAAATTTGAATTTTATTTTTATTCTAATTACTAAATTTTGTTAATTATTAATATTAATATTATTTTAAAAAAAATTAAAAATATAAAATTATTCGGGGCGGATATCTATATCCCCATACCCGCCTCGCATCCGATCGGGTACGTATAGAAATTCATACCCATCCCCACCCCGCCTCCGGAATATTTGCCCCTATATATATACCTGCAGTACCCGATGGAAAACAGGTACCACAGGTATAATTGTCATCCCTATATACCAGCTCGTGCAGTCGTCTTGAAGATTACACGACTACATGACCAAACACAATATACTCCCTCCGTCCAGATAACAAGGCCCTTCTTTCCTTTTTCGTTTGTCCCAAAACATAGTCTATTTTGAAAATGAAAGCAATTAACTCTTCAAAAGTTGTGAAACTTACCACTTTTTATCTTTTTACTCTTATTTAATCAACATAGAGTTTCGACTCATGTGCCTTCCAGAACTTATTGTAAAGGTCTTCGAGCCTGCCACGTACGATTAGACAGCCTTGCAAGTCACCGGCCGGAAAAACCACTAGAATCAGTAGGAGTGGTGTTGCCGAGATATCACAAAACACATCAACGAACAACAACGAACAATTATGAAGCTAGCCTTCTAGATCCTATGTATGTCGCATTCTCTACCAATTTCTAATTTTTTTTCTTCAATTTCAATTTTGGCTATTTTAATTTAAATTTATATTTTAATTATGATTTATTACACCAATTCTTTACAGTTTTCAAAACAGACAGCGTTATTAAATGCTTTGGAGTCTTTTTCCTGGTCTTATATGTGCCCAAAAAAGGGGGTTGGTGAGAATTATTTATTGAAACGGCCTTTAGTTTGGTCATTCTATGTACTAAAAATGGCATAATATAAATTTGCATCGAAATATTATTAATACACATGCTAAAAAAATATTATGGCTATAATGACGAACTCAAAAAATTTCATTAGAGTTTTGTTCGGACTTTATACTACTAGAAAAATATAAATACATTACACAACTTAGATGACTCGTTTTTGACAAAGTGTCGTTATTAGTGTCCGTTCGATTGTGCATTGTTTGCGCAAAAAAGGCCCAAGGGCACGGGTGCGGGCACGAGTCAAGGCGAGGTGTTAGGGTTTAAGGCATGTGCATGTGGCTTACAAGCCACTTTCATGTTCAGGTTAAATGTTACATGTAACAATACTAATTAATGTAATAGCTTGTTAAACTAGCATAGTATTAAATATTTGCTGGTATATCGAAAATCTGATTTGAGATATACCCGAAACCTATAAATAATCTTTGCCATTTCATTAATTAATATTGGTCGAAGAAATAATCTTGTACTAGAATTAAATAGCCACAAAAAATTGGCCGAAGATAGACGTGTCTCACTTTATTTAACCAATTTCACACATTTAATTCATTAATGAATTCACATCTGACTGATTTTCGAAATTGAATTCACATATGACTAGTACAGAATTAAAAGGTAGCTAGGGAATTTTAAACTAAAAATCAATAAATGAAACTAAAACTTTCGAAAATCATGTTATAAATTAGGAGAAATTCTTGTAGGTGTACACCCACTATTCACATAACAATATTTTAATAATATTATATTATTAAAATATTTTCATGGATCGTGCAGTACATGTACACACATTCAAGAATTTCTTATAAATTAGATAACCCATCTGTTTTAAATATGTGTCCTCCACTGTCAAACACGCATATTAGGAAAGTTGATTAATTACTATTACGAAAGCTCTTGCTAATGAAGAACATTTTACCAGTAAAAATTCCTCCCATGGAGCTACTTCAAAGAATAATATTCTACATCACCGGGGAGAAGATGAGATTCATGAGCAAAACTTGGGCATGGAGAAGATGATCACGAAAGAGATGCAATAGAACTATTTATTCATTTTAAGTGCATGAACATATATCTTCTTTTTACGAGTATGTATTGTTTGCGTCGACATTAATACGTATATCTTCCTTAGCATTGAAGCATTAGAGAATTAGATTTACGCTTAAAAATTATGTTGATTTCTTGCAATGTTGTGATAGTGTGATTTAGTGTTCTCATTAATCAACATCATTCTTTTTTAAGAATAATTATTAAGTTAATTTTTAAAATTTGGGGTAGGCCTTTGCCCCTATTGGCCAAGTATAGGGACATGATAAGTGGACGCCACATAATAGTCAAATCATCTCTTAGTTGCCATAGCCGTTAAAGTGCATGTGCATTCAAATTCACTTTGTGTTTCACACAATTCTATGAAACAAAATTCAAATTAATTAATCTTTATTTGGTAATTCATATATTTAAAATTATGGTTTCATTGAGAAATATAATCATATATAATACACCACTCCTATCAAGGGGTGGGTCAGTACGGTATACCGTCAATTTTGTGTCATAATTTATACCTTACCGTAAATTTCGGTATGACAAATTTTATACCATTATTGTACTGTGTCTTACAGAATACCACAAATTCGATATTTTCGGTATTTTTCCGGTACTGTAAGGGTGGTATACCAGTTTTTCGATCGATATACCTACCCAGCCCTACTCCTATCAAATAGAGGGAAGGCAAATGCCTACCTAAATCTGCCCACCCTTTGCAAAAAAAATGTATTGCTGCCTATATAAAGAAAAGGCTTTGAATAGAAATAATACATAGTTACACGTTCAAGTATTAAATCGTATGATTCTGAAATATCTGATGGCCTTAGGTTTTGGAAAATGGGTTGCTATTTTTGCATCTTTTCTTGGCATTATCTTCTTCAATGTTCCTTCTTTTGCAGAAAAAGGTCTCTCTTTCTCTCTCTATCTCGAATGCAGACCTTTAATATATTTTCTTTTTCTTTTACGAACAATGATCTAAATTTGAAATATTCAAGACTAATAGTTAGTACTTGCTAATAAATATATTAATTAAATGATGTTATTCCACCATAATACGACCGGTCATGATAATTGATACATTAAGTAAAATCAAATCGATTTAATTAGATATTTGAATCATTTAGAAAGTACAAGTATATATCTTATTCTTATGTTACTGTTATATTTTTAACTTAAATTCGATCATGATTAATATATATATATATATATCTCGTTATTTGCACAAAATTAATCTTTGTATTCTTTCTACTGTACTCTTCCAAATTATCTTGCAATAAAATTAAAATATATCAAGATAAATTTGTATTAATTAAAAAATTTAAAATATTAAAAATGATTTAGAATCGAAAATTTTAAGTCAACTAATTTTTTTTTAAATAAATTAATTTATAACCGGTCACATTGTGGTTGTACAAATTATTGATATTTATCAATTTCATGACATTTAACAGCTCCTTATAAGTCTTTCGCAAGGAACGCAACATTAGCTCCGCCGATAGGGTTTTACGACTACATTATAATCGGCGGCGGAACCGCCGGCTGCCCACTAGCGGCGACGCTCTCCTCTGCCGCAAAGGTACTACTCCTCGAGCGCGGCGGCCTCCCCTACAACAACCCCAACATAACCAACCAAGCAGGTTTTGCGCTTACACTGAGTGACAACTCGCCAACCTCCGCCGCGCAGAAATTCCTTCCGACCGACGGCGTTTTCAATATCCGCGCCCGCGTCTTGGGCGGCGGCTCCGCCATCAACGGGGGATTCTACTCGCGCGCCCAAAATGAGTTAGTGGAGAAGGCGGGGTGGGACCCGAAGCTCGTGAACGAGTCGTATGTATGGGTGGAAGAGAAGGTGGCGTTCCGGCCGCGGCTGGCGCTGTGGCAGGCGACGGGGAGAGACGGCCTTCTAGAAGCCGGATATTTACCGGATAATGGATTTACATATGATCACTTGCAGGGGACTAAAACTGGGGGATCAATATTTGATGAGAATGGGATTAGGCATAGTGCTGCTGATTTATTGGAGTATGCAGATCCTACAAATATTAGAGTCTACTTGCATGCAGTGGTCCACCAAATCCTATTTACGACGCTACGAGGTCAGTATTGCTCGTATCGTATTAAAATTTGACAAAAACTTGGGTGCAACATTTGCACCGTGCAACACCCGCCCGCCAGCCCGACTCGACCCGACCCGTTTGACCCGGGTCAACCCCACCCTTTGACCAGTTTTTTTTTTTTTGACGCTTCTTCTTTGGTCAAGATTCAAGCGAGGGGAGCCGAAGGCCTCGAAGCGAGCCGAAAAAGTCCAAATTCTTGCCCGCCGATTATCCTTATTTTAGTAATCGGAGCGAAGGCTCCGCCGGGAAAAGAATCTGCAAATAAATAAAAAAAAAAAAAACAAAAACTGGGCTCGTGAAACCCACGCGCGGCGCGTGGATCTCACACGCGGGTCGGGGCTGGCGCGTGGACGGGTCGGGGCGGGTTATGCACCATACATAAGTATGCACCCAAGTGTTACTCTTTACATTTATATCCGTTGACATAATTATCATACACATATTAATGTTTGCATGCAATGGTGCACCAAATCCTATTTACGACTGCACGAGGTCAGTATTGTTGTTTCGTATTTAAATTTATATCCGTTGACATAATAATATAATTTATGTGTAAGTGATTCTAGTTTATATCCACATATATGATATCAGTTCCATTTTTTGGATTTGGGGAAGAGGAACGGTGAAGTTTAATTTGAGCTTTATACATCTCTAATTATATAAGAGATTTTCACTAACTTAAAAACAAATATTCCATTTATTTAGGCAAAAATATAATTCCCTTAAGTGAAACTAAGTTAGCTTTTGGATGTAAGGTAAAAAAAAAAATAAAAGATAACACTAACTTCAGTCCTAAAACTTGGAGCAAGTTAGATCACACTGATGAATTAAATATATACTACTCCCTCCATCCAATTCATTGTGTTTATACTATTGAGCACAAAGATTAAGAACAAAATGTAAAAAAGATAATGGTAGGCCCTATCACTTTTGAATTAAAATATTTTGAATAGTTAATTCTTTCGTTGTTTGAACAATAACAAGATGAATGAGCCGTCCATTTAAGAAACAATAGACATATTGAAAAGAACAGAGGGAGAATATGATTGTAAAACAAGTATCTTTCAATTAAAGTTTTTGTTTCCATAGCATGGCAAACTATACACACCAACACTAATTAGAAAAAGAAAATAATTGTTCCCAAATATGTTCCAAATCTTGAATGGGATTTTGAAGTTAAATTAATTGGATTAATCTTTCTAGGGCAAAAACCCAAAGCATATGAAATTATGTTCAAAGATTCGAATGGTAACAAACACGTGGCATATCTGAATATTGGGGCCCTAAATGAGATAATTGTATCTGCGGGTGCAATAGGAAGCCCACAACTTTTGATGTTGGCAGACCCAAAAACTACAAGCCCAAGGAATAAGTGATAATTCATTTGTTTTTGTTACAAATGCCTACTTACCTTTTTTTTTTAACAATATTATAAGAAAATTTAAATACCGTGTAACGGAGGACTCGAATCCATGACTTTTGGCTCGAGCATTAACCTCACCACCACTAGGCTAACACACACACACAGGAAATTGAAAATTTGCGTTAGACCACACTTATGAATTAATATATATAAAATATTACTCGCTCCGTCCCACCCATTATTTCTATGTAGCATTAAGCATGGAGATTAATAATAAAGGATAGGTCATACCACTTTTAAAGTGTTGAGTGATTAATTCTTTTTTCCCCCTTTTGAATATAGACAAAATGAGAGAGACATCTATTTAATAAAAAATAAACATAATGAGCGGGACAGAGGGTGTATATGATTGTAAAAAACTAATACTCCCATTTCACTTAAAAGTTATTTTTTTTTTCCATAATAATGAATTGTCATGGCGAACTATACACACCTACCCTAAATAGAAAAAGAAAATAACTAATTGTTTCCAAAATATGTTCCATATCTTGAATTGGATTTTGAAGTTAAATTATTTGGATTAATCCTTCTAGGGCAAAAACCCAAAGCATATGGAGTTGTGTTCAAAGATTCGAATGGTAACAAACACACGTGGCATATCTGAATATTGGGGCCCTAAATGAGATAATTGTATGTGCGGGTGCAATAGGAAGCCCACAACTTTTAATGTTGAGTGGTATTGGGCCGGCCCAACAACTACAGGCCCAAGGAATAAGTGTAGTACTGGACCAGCCCATGGTGGGCCAAGGCATGGCTGACAACCCACGAAATAGTTTGATTGTGCCTTCACGAGGTAAGTTTGTTGATTACTCCTTCCTACAAGTAGTGGGCATAAACGACGTCGTTGGAAGCTACATAGCAATTGAATTAAGTGGATTCCTTGAGTCGTATCTGATCCAAGACTTTGCATATCTTTTTAACAAGGTTAGCTTATCTATCCATCTCCTCACTCAAAAAATAATGATAATTTTATTTTCCCGAGTTAGGTTTTTGTGTTATTATTTATATCAATAAATTCATAGTGATAATTCCATACTCGATGAATACAAAATGTTCACATTTTTTACATTTTTTTCTTAGACCATTTTTCATTCCTGAAAAACAGTGTTGGCATGTCCCCTAGAAAATACCCAAACGGTGCAGTTTTATTTATGTATCATACATGAATATATTTTATTAGACATGCACGAATCTATTTAACTTTAATATATTGAATTTATTTTGTAAAATTTAATTGTACGTGTTAATTTTATCTAAAATTATATTTTTCAAGAAAAAACTCCTTAATTAGAATTTATCGTTATATTAATATCACTCTAAACTTATAAATATATTCCTATTGTGCAAAATATGAGTAGGAACATTTTTAGTTATATTACCTCAACATTGAGCACAAAAATGTTGCACCATGCAGAGCATTGAGTCCCTGACAATTCCGAGCAACCAAACCGTAAACGGATCCGAAATCGGAAGTATCAGTCTAAAGGTAATCGGGCCTTTCTCAACCGGGTATTTGGAGCTCCTTAGCAAAGACCCGAATGAGAATCCCAAAGTTACATTCAACTACTTCGAGGATGGTAGAGACCTGCACAGGTGCGTGGAAGGCATGAAAATGATGAGAAAAGTAGTCGAGTCGCCATCCGTCTCTGCATTTCGAAGGCTCAATACAACCTTTGAATCTCTACTAGGGTTAATGTTGTCAGTTCCCCTCAACCTGAGGACAAAGCATCCCAATGCAACTCATTCATTGGAGCAGTTTTGTATAGACACTGTGAAAACGTGGTGGCATTATCAAGGAGGTTGCAACGTGGATCGTGTTGTTGATCGTGAGCTCAAGGTGATTGGTGTGGATTCGTTGCGCGTCATCGATGGCTCCACTTTTGATACTTCGCCGGGAACTAATCCTCAGGCCACACTTATGATGCTTGGAAGGTAATCTGGATGCTTAGGGTTTTAATTTCATATAATTATTTTTTGAATTCGTGGGAACACGTAGCCGCTACTTTGATGCGCACTGGGTGAACCCACGTCCTTGTGCAGTAGCATGTAAACCACACAAGGCAGGTAAACCATACCTTCCAATTACAGGTGTGATAGACTCGACCTATAGAGGCGTTAGGGGGGATTCTTGAGACCTCTCAGTCTCAGGCAGCCCACTCTACCATTAGGCCATCCCTAAGGGGACTTAATTTCATATAATTTTATTTATATTAATTGTTGTTTTAATTCTTGAATTATTTTTCCATCTTGTGATGCAGGTATATGGGTACAAAAATCCTACAACAGAGGAAACGTGAATAGGGAAGTGACTATATAATTACTATTACGATACACGAAATAATTCTGGAGGTCGATCGATCGAGCCTATGAACTACAACATGTATCCTTTTAATTTTAATGTCGAAATATAACAATACTAATAATTCGATACATTGTGTTTAGTGATAGTTCACATCTTAGAGGGTAAATACATTGTATTTAGTGATACATCGTGTCGAAATATAACCCACATCTTAATATACTGGGTTATTGTGTTTAGTGATAGTTAAAATCTTATTAAAATAAAAGTGGGTAGAGAGAGTAAATGCATTGTATTTAATGATACATTGTGTCGAAATATAATCCACTTTTATTTCACTTTAATAAATCTACCAAATACACTTTTTCTCCCTAATTGTTTTTTCCTTAATTCCCATGCCCAAAAAAATTAGGACAAGTCTAGTGAGATGGAGGAAGTAGTACGCAGTATATTAGATTATTGGTTTTGTCTTAAATTCCAATTAAAGTTTATATAGTAGCATTATACGTTTTTTGTAGTCCTAATAAAAAAATATGTGATATAACTAAACGGATAAGTAGCCTTTTTCATACGACAAAGATGAAAAGTCGTAACTTCTTTAATTAAAAAAAAAAAAGCCAATGAGAACGCTGGTGAATGAGTGATTGCCCTTCTCCAATCTTTACTGCTCAACTTGAGAACGGACAGCTAGTACGTTCCACTTATTGAACAGGGTTCTATCGTCGGCCCGTGATCCCTAGATGCCGAGGCACCCTTGGGGTGATCTCATAAAATATATATTGTCTCCGTCCACAAAGATTGTAACTACTTTTCTTTTACTGTACGCGTCCGACCACGAAGATTATAGTTAGTTTTTCTTTTTTCACTCTATAACATAACCCACCACCATTACCTTAATTTTTAGATCCTTTCTCACCACTTACAATGAGTGAGTTCATTTTCCCATTCACTTAACATCTATCACACGTTTATTAAAACCCGTAGCACACAAAACTATCTACAATTTTAATGGACCGAGATCGTACATATCTAGGCCCAAAAAGTGCCAAACCCTTACCAAACTCAAGATCCAAGGCCCACGGTAGGGATAGGCAGTGGGCCAATGGCGATGCATGTGGGCTTACAAGCTCATAGCAGTGAAAGCTACTTTATAGTTACACAAGTAATAATGATTTCGAGACAATTATGTACCCAAAAAGCAGAATAATCCTACATCATTTAATTCACGATGAAATAAATCAATCAAACTGCTACCACCTCTGGTTTTTGCTTAGAGAGAGAGAGAGAGAGAGAGAGAGAGAGAGAGTCGTGAAGGGCATGGACGAGAAAAACAAATGAATACGAGAATTAAATGCCTAAATCAAACTATAGGGACTGCAGCCTAACTATCGATTTAACTCGAGACTTTTAATAAAGTGGGATATTTGTAGTAAGAATGTAGTATACCACTAAATAATAATTAGGTATCTTTGAAGCCAATAGCCTCATATATTTTGTTATGATATTTTATTATAATATTTCGGGCCCTTTTTTAGTTCAATATTCAACCATGAGATTCCTAGCGAGTACGTAGTCTAACCTAGACTAGAAGAGTGGGTGATGTTTTGATCAATGATTCAAATTACAAATCGATCACCAGTGTGATTGCGTAATAAGTTGTACAAAAAATTATACAAATTAATTAAATGGAATTAGTTTTGAACCTAAAATCAATAGGGTTAAGCAGCAAAAAACTTCCTAACGTAGTCGTCCTCGTGCAGAATTACTTCTAACGTAACATTAGGGACTGTCAGCACCCAATGTACGTATCCATAAGTGGTGCGGACTCCCCTCTTGTCTAACGGAAGTGCTTATGTTGTTTCTAAATATTCGAATTTTCAAGTTTTCTTTTATGTGAGCCCTACAAGTGTTCATCTCTCTCCACCACTTCATCTAATTTGCTATCTTTCTCTATCTTATTCTTCAAAAGCATAACCTCGATGAAGCTCGAGGCATCAAACATGGCTAAATTCGATACGTTAGATGGGAAACTGGGCCGTTTACAGTCGGGGTGAGTTCACACTTAAATGTCTACGTTAATTAACCCAAATTAATAATTAATTTCACTAGTGTAAAGAGTTGTACAAAACTTTATAGAAATTAAATGACATTACTTGGACCTCAATTTCTTCGCAATTATGGAACTAGCATTTTCTTTTTTTTTTTTGAAATTCAAGAAAATTTTAATAAAGGACACAAAACACATCAACGATCAACAACGAACAATTATGAAGCTAGCCTTCTAGATCCTATGTATGTCGCACTTCGCTACCAATTTTTAAATTTTTTATTCAATTTCAATTTTGTATATTTTAGTTTAATTTTAATTTATTAAATTATGATTTACTATTACACCAATTATATTTTATTTACAGTTTTCAAAACATACAACGCTATTAAATGCTTTAGAGTTTTTTTCCCGGTCTTATATGTGCCCAAAAAAGGTGGCTGGCCGGAATTATTTATTAAACGGCCTTTAGTTGGGTTATTCTATATACTAAAATTGGCATAATATTAATTTGAAACGAAATATTAGTGCACATGTATGCCGATCCGGAAATTAGCATAGCCAGAAATGTTTTTTATCCGGAGCTAATTTTTTAATTTCTTCTAAATGTTATTTTTTCATACGAATAGATTCTAGAACGGGGCTTATGCTACAAAAATTCACATAAAATATAAATAATTTAAAATTTTTATATAATAAAAAATCTAAAAATTTTGGTTTGCGAGGGTTTAAGCCCCTTTAAGCTCCTTAGTGACCGTGCATTGTTCGCGCAAAAAGGCCCAAGGGGACGGGTGCGGGCACGAGTCGAGGCGAGATGCTAGAGTTTAGGGTTTAAGGCATGTGCATGTGGCTTACAAGCCACATCTAACAATATTAATGTAATACAGCTTTTTTCTTTTGAAAGAATGTTAATAGCTTGTTAAACTAGCATAGTATTAAATATTTGCTGATATATCAAAAATCTGATTTGAGATATATACTTGCCATTTCGTTAATCCTTGTACTAGAATTAAATAGCCACAAAAAATTGGTCGAAGAAAGACATGTCTCACTTTAATTAGCCAATTTCACACATTTTTGAATTAATGAATTCACATGACCGGTTTTCGGGAAAGAAAAATGAATTCACATATCACTGGTTTTAGAAAAAAAATAAATAAAATGAATTCACATATGGCTAGTACAGTAGTAAACTAAAAGGTACAATAAGCTAAGGAAAACTAAAATCAATAAAATATATCAAAAACCATGTTATAAATTAAATTCACCGTCCGCTTTTAAATATGCGTCCTCCGCTGTCAAAATACATATATTGATTAATAATTTTCCTTACCTATAGTTATTGCATGAAAATTTTAAATAGTTACAAAACTTGCAACGATGAGAAGGATAAAATGGAAAATTTCTCACCATTTTCCTTCTACATTTTTGAAATGGACACGACTAACTAGGAAAAAAGATAAATTTCAAAATTGGACAAATTACAACTTACAAAAGATAAAGAGACAAAAATAAATAAAAAATACTTTCGAAACCCTAGGACCGGAAAAATCGAACCGGGTTTCAATTTCTAGTTAGTCCGATGTGAATTACTTTGACAGGTGAGAAACATCCGGTTACTTATCAACTAACTCTTTAATGAATGTCTGAAATCTTTATATGAAATAGTTGTGTCTATATATTTTAGTTGAACAATAATAATTTGCTCTCATTCCTTAGCCTCCTAGAGAAAAAGGAGTTGCAAAAATCTTTGTGCCAGAAAGATTATTTCTCGCCATTTTATACGCTGAGTTTTCTTTTCCTTTCTTGTTTATATAAAGAAGAGTTGTTCACTGATGTTTTTATGTCTAAAATATTATTCCCCACGTTCAAGAAACTGTTAGTTCATCGCCTTTTCTTTCAATTCTTATAATTCTTAAGCATATCATGGCTTCTGGCAATCGGCTTCGTGTTGCTGCGTTTTACCTTGCGACTTTCTTCCTCATCGTTTCTTCATTTGCAGAGAAAGGTCTCTCTCTCTCTCTCTCTCTCTCTCTCTCTCTCTCTCTCTCTCTCTCTCTCTCTCTCTCTCTCTCTCTCTCCCTCTCTCTAGAATGCATGCACTGTGATTCTATGGATTTGTTGCCAGAAATTTATTCTCGCTAGAGAATTAATTATCTCCAGAAATATTAATGGATATTCTTTATTGAAAAAGTCTTGATTTTGTTAATTCTAATGCAATCCGTGTGAAAATTACTAGTGCTACTATTTAATTGTGCTCGTGACATGTGGTGGTAGTAGTAATAGAGAAATTGTTAAATAATTAATTAACAATATCATTTACCTTGATATATGCTTTCACATTACGCAACTATAACATGACTTCAATGGTCGTAGCAATAAAATAAAAATAAATAAAAACACTTGCAGAAGCTAATTTTTTGAATTTTTCATGCGATTAAATTTGGGGGTGGTACCATAAATTTAGAAAATAACGTGAAAAGAACCACCGGTCTGAAAAATAAATCTATCACGTACTATCATAAAATTATGTATTCAAAAATTTAGATGTACCTATTATCTCCTCATATGTAATTAATTTTGATTTAATTCAGCAAATTGATATAAAATATAAAAAGATTAAAAAATATCTAGTTATAAACTATTTTTAATTCATAACTTTTAAGTGACAATTGCAAATGGCAAAATTAGCTAGTGAAATAAAAACGGAAAAGAACCTTAAATGCATTCAATTCAAGTGAAAGAAACAAAATTGAGTCACCAAATTCAAGCATCGTTTGCTAATCAATTATTTCTTGTTTTTTTTTTCCTTTTTCTTTTCTTGCATTAATTAGCTCCATACACCTCCTTTGCAAAAGATGCGACCTCCGCTCCACCAACGGACCACTACGACTACATCATCATCGGCGGCGGAACCGCCGGCTGCGCGCTGTCGGCGACACTCTCCGCCACCACAAAGGTACTCCTCCTCGAGCGGGGCGGCCTCCCGTACGACAACCCTAACGTCACCCAAATTACGGGCTTCGTCAAATTACTAGCCGACACGTCACCCTCCTCCGCCGCGCAGCTGTTCGTCTCCACCGACGGCGTGTTCAACCACCGCGCCCGCGTGCTCGGGGGCGGCTCTGCCATCAATGCCGGGTTCTACACCCGTGCCAGCCCCGAGTACGTGGACCGCGTGGGGTGGGACCCGCGGCTGGTCAACGCATCGTACGACTGGGTGGAGAGGAAGGTGGCCCACCGACCACAGATACGGCAGTGGCAGACGGCGGTCAGAGATGGCCTTCTGACCGCCGGCGTTACGCCGTATAATAATTTCACGTACGACCATTTGCATGGCACCAAAATTGGGGGTTCCATTTTCGATGAAAATGGGATTCGGCACACCGCCGCCGATTTATTGGAGTATGCGAATCCGGCCAACATTGTCGTTTATTTGCACGCGACGGTGCACCGCATCTTGTTCCGGACCTCACCAGGTTAGATATTCGAAATCGTGTTTCATCTTTTATTCTAATAATTAATATGACACGTAATATCATATCATATTATATGGATATAAGAAAATAATATAAAACGAGCCCCCCTCCGACTGCCTCGTCTCAAAGAAATGAATGTATAGGCTGCCTTCGCTTCACCAGTCCGGGACTAAAGAATCAATTGTCACTCGTTGCTTTGAGTTGGGGTTGCTGCTGCTATTAATTTTTCAATAATTTATTCTTTAATTTCAAGTCTTATATTTTAGTTTTCGTTTAATTTTACACTCATTCAATGAGAATACCTAATTTACAAATTCTTAGATAATAATTTATTATTACATAGTTTTTTTTTATCTCTTAGTATTATTTTTTAAGATTCATCATATAATATTTTTATTCAAATAGTGAAAATGGTGAAAAATAGTAACTAAATAAATCCGAGCAATAAAATTTCCGAGATTGCAAAATTCACGACTAAGGTCGAGATAGATTACTCCACTTACCATCTCTCTGTAATCCACATCGGGGCGACTCTAGGACACATTTTATTTTTTTAAATAACATTACAAGGAAATTTAAATACTGTGTAACGATGGATTCGAACCCGTAACCTTTGGCCCGAACATTAACCAAACTACCACTAGACTAACACACACCTAGAACACATTTTTAATGTGCTTGGAGAGCCTGTTAATATAATTTAATTAGGTCCTGTAGATACTCATACAACATTTCTTATTCATCGATCTGCGCTTGCCTTTATACAATTAGATACAAAATTATCTAGTTTTATTGTGGTTAATTGGTTACATTTTATTCATGAATGGCTTGGATTGATATTACTCTGGATACGGCAAAATCATTCTATTAGCTCAAATATATCTCCGTCATGATACAACAATTTCCGATCCCAAAAGTTGGAGCAATATATCATATTTTTTCATATTTGAAAATAATACCAATATCTCAACCTTTCAAAAAAAAAAAAGAAAAGAAAACAATATCTCAAACTTTCTTGGTTGCATGAATTCTTGCAGGGCAAAAACCTAAGGCTTATGGGGTTTTCTTCAAAGATTCAGAAGGCCTAAACCACATAGCATACTTAAACAGTGGAGCTGCAAATGAGATAATTCTATCAGCTGGGGCAATGGGAAGCCCACAACTTTTGATGTTGAGTGGAATTGGGCCGGCCCATGAGCTGCTGGCTCAAGGAATAAACGTAGTGTTAAACCAACCATTAGTAGGGCAAGGCATGTCGGATAATCCGATGAATGCGTTGCTCGTGCCTTCCCGCCGGCCCGTCGAAATCTCCCTCGTTCAAGTAGTGGGCATTTCCGAGGTCGGGAGCTACATCGAAGCAGCCAGTGGATTCATCGAGTTGTCTTCGCTCCATGGCATCGTTCGAGACTATGCGAATTTCGCGAACCAGGTCAGGCCATTGATCCGTACTACGGATCAAAAACTATCTTACATATCGTATTTCACTATTTTATGTTTAAATATACTATGTTTGTTTGTCACATTGTGGAATGGAAGTACAAAGTATAGAATGGAAGTGTTAGTAGTGAAAATTACTCACTTGCACAAGTTTAATGAAGCATATAAATATTACCCAAAACTAAAGGTAAATTGACAAATTTACCCTTTAGTAAATTAAAAAATATAGATATAATTTATAGGGGAAATATACTCATTTAGCCTTATAACAGGATTAAGTGACCGTTTTAGCCCTTTATTGACTAGGTATTTTGTCTTTTACTATAGTAAGAGTGCGTTTACTTTAATGGAAAATGGTAAAAAATAAATATTTTCACATTTCCATCATTTTCATATGTTTATTAGAATTGTTAATTTTCATCTTTTTCCATCATTTTTCATCCTTTTTCACTCCAATTGTAGAAAATATTAACATTCGGAGAGATGTGTGAAAATATCCAAACTTTTTTTCCTACATTTTCTTTCGTTCATTTTCCATATTATCAAAGTAAATGCACCCTTAGTAGATATACGTATCGTTTAGTTTCAACGAAATGAAAATGTTAGCCAATGCGCAGAGCGTGGAGGCCTTCACGATCCCGACCAGCCAAACGTTCCAAGACATAGTGCAAGGATCCGTGACAAACCAGGGTCGGAGCCCTAAATTGGCAGTAGTATTGCAGAAGATAATGGGGCCTTTCTCGACCGGATATTTGGAGCTCGAGAGCAAGGATCCGAACGCAAACCCGAGAGTAACATTCAACTACTTCAAGGACTCAAGGGACCTTGCGAGGTGCGTGGGAGGCATGGAGATCTTAAGGAAAGTGGTCCAATCACGGGCCGTGTCGGAATTCCTATATCCGTTAAGCTCATTCGAGACCCTTCAGAAGTTCATGTTATCTGTGCCTATTAACCTTCGTGGGAAACACGTAACCGCTACTTATTCCATGGAACAGTACTGCAGAGATACTGTGATGACCCTATGGCATTACCATGGGGGCTGCCAAGTGGGCCGGGTCGTTGACCATGATTACCGCGTCATTGGCGTTGACTCATTGCGTGTCATTGATGGGTCCACATTTTATTACTCACCGGGGACTAACCCTCAGGCCACAGTTATGATGCTTGGGAGGTTATAAGTTTTCTACTCTTTTGTCAATGGCATATTTATTTATATTGTTGGATGTTACAAAATTAATGTTTATTAACATCGTTGTATCTTGTTATGATGCAGGTATATGGGGCTGAGAATTCTGCAGCAAAGAATTTAATTCTTAAAGAGGGAATTCGATATAGCAGTTTGATTAATTTGTGCTCGAATACAATGAGAGTTGTGGTGTTTATTTGAATTTAATTTCATTGTATTTTGTATGAGATAATTACTAGTGAGATGTAATTTGGAGTAAACTTGTTCTCTATTTTGCTTTTTTTTTTTTTTTTTAATTTTCTTAAATAACTTTATACATTGAGGGAAATATTCTTTTTTAGGAAAATATTGAGGGAATTGTTGTATTAACATTACAAATGAATTGCATCAGCACTGTTTAAATCAATTTATCACATTCTACTATTTGTCATGCAAATAAGTTATGCTTTGATTACTTTGTTCTGTTTTCCATATTAAAAAAAAAAAAAATAATAATAATAAAAAGATGCGTTTTCTGCATTAAGTCTGTTCTCTCTTTAGTGAGCTTCGTTGGCTCGGGGTAGAGGACGACCAAAGAAGGTTTTCAACAGCGGAATCAAAAACACTAACCAGAAAGTAAAGACATCTGAAGGAAAATCTTTACAAACTCAAGGGACAGGGGTTTTGACGAAGATCATCGATGGAACAGTGGTTTTGGGAGAATATGGTTCTGGGGGAACATCACAAGCGTCGAGCTCCAGATCTATTCCGCCACAGCAGAATCATGAGGATCCACAACAGAATCTAGATCTGGAGGTACTCATTGAGGAGGTAGCAAGTATGGAATCGGAATTCTCCTCAGCGACCAAAGAGGATAGCGTTGCTTCTGAAATTCCGGCCAGAAAATCAAACCGAGGTATGAAACTTGACTTTGTCTCTCCTACTGTGAAAGATGGTGTGCCTATTGCTTGTTTAGATAAGCGAGATACTGAGATTGAAGCAGCAAAATGGGCAAATGCAGTAATTCTTTATGTTATAAGGGAATCACCATCTATTAAGTTTTTATCTGTCTATTTGGAGAAGCAATGTCTTGTGTTGGATCCTGAAATCTTTTACCATCAAGAGGGGTATTTTGTAGTTCGTTTCAAAACAAGAGAGGATAGAAATGCAGTACTATATGAAGGACCACACACTATTGCAAACAGGCCTGTGATTGTTACAGCATGGGAACCAGATTTTAATTTTGAAAAAGAAGTGTTGAAAGTAGTCCCATTATGGATCCAACTTCCAAACTTGCCACTGAATTGCTGGGTGCTAACTCATTGAGCCGTATTGGTAGTATCCTTGGGAAACCATTATATGCGGATGAGTTCACTACTAATCAAAATCGCATATCATATGCAAGAATGCTAGTGGAAATCGATGTCACTCAACCTATCCAGTATAGAGTTATGATTGAAGATGATAAAGGAAGAAGAGTGGAACATCAAGTGTTGTACGATTGGATCCCTCCATTCTGTAAAAAATGCCAAGTGGCAGGGCACAATTGCAATGCAAACATCAGGGTAAAAGTTCCACAAGGAAATCAGCAGAAATGGATTCCAAAACAGCAACAAAATCCTGTTCTGCATCCAGCTCCTCCTCAGTCAAAAGAACTAGGAAATAATGACATTCAGTTAGCTCCAAAGCCTTCATATTCTCAAATACTAGTTGGAGAATGCACTTTGAGTCTTAATAAAGAGAAATCACCAAGGCAGAAACAAACTCATGTAGTGATTCACTCAGGAAATCAAAGCAAGGGCGGGGACCTTATCCCCTCAGTGATAAAATGAAGCTCATCCTCTGGAATGTGAGGGGTTGTAATAAACCCCTCAAGCATAAAGAGCTAAGACTCTTTATGCAACGAAACAAAGTTGATATTATGGCTTTTTTGGAAACAAGAGCTAAAGCTGGGAAATTTGGAGTTATCACACATAAACTAAGTAAGAAATGGAGCTTTATCAATAATTACTCCCATGCATACAATGGGAGAATATGGATAGGTTGGAATCCAAGCAAGGTGATGGTTAATTGTTTAAATACCTCGGCTCAAGGAATACACTGTGAGGTGCAAGATAAGACTGAAGGTTTTTCTTTTCAGCTGATTGCAGTGTATGCATATAATACTGTGGAATTGAGAAGGGATCTTTGGGAGTTTATTACAAGCATAGCTGCTACTGTCAATACCCCACTAGTCATTGGAGGTGACTTTAATACAATTCTGAGCCCAGAAGACATATTTCAAGGAGCTCCAGTCTTAGAATCTGATATTAGAGATTTCAAATCTTGTCTAACTCTGAATGAATTGTATCAGATCAGGATGTGTGGAGATGACTACACATGGTGTAATAATCAGGATGGGGATAATAGAATCCTAACTTTGATAGATAGATGTGTTGCAAATCAAGCTTGGTGATCATAGCCCCTTGCTATTGGAAATAGGCCATAACCAGGTAAGAAGACAACCACCTTTCAGATTTTTTGATGTTTTAGCTGAGCATGAAGATTTTTTGCCGAGCTTAAACCAAGTATGGGCTCAAACCTGCCATACCAACAAACTTCTAAATATTTGGAGAAAGTTGAAAATGTTGAAATCCCCACTTAAGCATATAAACACCTGTCAGTACAAGCAGCTGCATGGGAAATTATCTGATTTGAGACAAAGGTTGAGTACAGTTCAAAAGCTTTTGATTCTAGATAGACTAAACACTAGTCTTATATCTGAAGAGAGAACAGTCTTATCTGAAATTGAAAAATGGAGTGCTGTGGAAGAGAACATTTGGAAACAAAAAGCTAGAATCGATTGGATAAAGCTTGGAGATGGAAATTCCAAGTTTTTTCATGCATATGCTAAATCTAGACAAGCAGGCCAAACAATCTCTCTTCTTATCAGAGGGGATGGTACAAGATGTACAACTCACCAAGAAATCAAAGAAGAGGTCACAGAGTTTTATGTGCAACTAATGGGGACTGCAACCCCTTCACTTCCAATGATAGATAAGGAGGTTGTTCAGAGAGGATACACATTAGTCTCCCATCAAAAGCAAGATTTATGTGCTGAGTTTACTGCTGAGGAGATTAAATTGGCCATCTTTTCCATGGATGCTCATAAAGCTCCAGGAATAGATGGATTTAATGCATATTTCTTCCAGAAAACATGGCAAATTATTCAAGGAGAGGTATGTGAAGCAGTGCAGGAATTCTGGAGGACAGGCTTTCTCCCAAAAGCTATAAATTATGCTTTAATCTCTCTGTTGCCAAAGAAGCCTAATGCTAACAACATAAGGGAGTACAGGCCTATTGCATGCTGCTCGGTGCTCTACAAAATCATCTCCAAAGTACTTGCCAATAGAGTTCAAAGAGTTCTACCTATGCTGATAAGTGAAACATAGGCTACTTTTGTGAAAGGAAGATCACTCTTTGATAATATATTGCTGGGACATAAACTCATTAAAGGGTACAGCAGGAAGGGTATTTCACCAAGAAGTATGGTGAAAATTGATATTCAAAAGGCATATGATACAGTCGAATGGCCATTTGTGAAGTATCTTATGCTAGAGATGGGATTTCCAGAGAGATTTGTGAACTGGATTACTACTTGTTTATCCACAGTATCATATGTTATAAATATTAATGGAGATATTACAGTTCCATTTGCAGCAAAGAGAGGACTGAGGCAAGGTGACCCGATATCCCCTTACCTCTTTGTTATCTGTATGGAGTATTTGCACAGAAATTTGCTGGAGCTAAAACAAAACAGGGCATTCAAATTCCATCCAAGGTGCAAAAGATTTGACTTAATTCAGTTGAGCTTTGCGGATGACCTACTTCTCTTTTGCAGGGGAGATCTTCAATCTATGAGAGAAATGCTAAACATCTTCCAAAAGTTCTCTGATGTATCTGGTTTACGAGCAAACCAAACCAAAAGTAGTATATACTTTGGGGGGGGATGGGGTACCAAGAGTTGTACAAGAAGCAATTCTGCAGGAATTTAATATGGTCAAAGGAGATTTGCCTTTTAAATATCTTGGGGTACCATTATCATCAAGGAAATTATCAGTAATCCAATGCCAACCCCTAGTCCAAAAGATCCTTGCTCGAGTTGATAATTGGTCAGCAAAATTACTGTCTTATGCGGGAAGAATACAGCTTATAAAGTCTGTTTTATTTGGTATGCAGTCATTTTGGTGTCAGATATTTCCTATTCCACAGAAAGTGATACATATCACTCAGTCAACATGTAGAGTATTCTTGTGGACTAGGAAATCTGGGGTTTCAAAACGTGCATTGGTAGCTTGGGATCAACTCCAGCTCCCAAAAGTTGCAGGAGGATGAAATGTTATCAACATGAGGATATGGAATCAAGGTGCATTGTGTAAACTGCTTTGGGGGCTTTCACAAACTAAGGAGAGGCTATGGGTAAGATGGATCCATGGATACTACATCAAAAACCAACCACTCTTGTCTATGAATGTACCAAAAACAGCATCATGGGTGGTTCAGAGAATCATTGCAGCTCGGAAATATGTGGCATCCAATAGTGAAGGTCAGAGTTTCCTTTTTAACCCTACCTTCTCTATTAAGCGGATGTATCTATGTCTTAGAGGAGCCATACAAAAAGTGGGTTGGAATAAGATTCTTAGTAGTAATCTAGCTCCTCCAAAATGTACCTTCATCACGTGGATGGCTATACTTGGGAGACTGGTGACATGCGACAACCTAGCTAAGATTGGTGTGATAGTGGATCCAAGTTGTAGTTTGTGTGGCGCTGCTGATGAAACCATTGACCATCTGTATTTTAGTTGTGCATTTACAACATGAGTTTGGCATAGTATGAAAGTTTGGAGCAAAATCAGGAGAACAACAGTTGCATGGAGGAGGAGAAACAGTTTTTATCTCAACACTGTGGCTCCAAAACCAGCTCTCAACAGCTCTATAGGTTGGTTTTATCTGTGGTGGTCTACCAAATTTGGAAAGAGAGGAATGCAAGAAAATTCCAAGCTTGTGAGTGTAGCGAGGAACAGGTGGTAAGGTGGTGTCAAGTAATGGTTGTTGTTAGATGTCGATTAAATCCTAAGCTCGATAGAATATTTATGTCTTTGCATTGATAGGGTGATGTGTTTCTTGCTTTTGTAAGCTGTGAGATCTTAGCCTTTTGGCTCATGGTAATAAAATCCAATTACCAAAAAAAAAAAAAAAAAAAAAATAATAATAATAATAATACTCCATCCAAAGTATGGTTAATTTGCCATTTTAGGACATCCACCAAAATATGGTTTGTAGATCATTTTCCTGTAAGAAATGAAAAGCGATATGGACCATTGATGTTCAAAGATCTATAATTGTGATTCAACGGTGCATTATAATTGAAAAATAAGCGAAAAACACATTACTATAACAATGTATTGTAATAACACATTATACAATATATTATTTTAGTACATAAAATGCATTATTATTATTATTATTATTATTATTATTATTATTATGATGATGATGATGATGATGATGGAAAAAAGTGTTTTTTATGTGAGCGAACCCCTTGGTATACATATATTTCAAACCTTTTTGTTGGGTTCAATTAAATAGCAAAATTATCAAACTTTCACAATTATATTTCAAACTATCAAAAATTGCAACCTAATGACCAAACTATCAAAATTTTCACAATAATGTGCTAGCCATAATTTTTCGGCAAATCATGTCCGACGTAGTACCGAAAGTATGACATGGATTTAGAAAATAATATATATTTTTTTAACTTGTCTAGATCACATCCCCAACAAACTAATTTAACATTTCGAATCTTCAAAACCAAGAACGGAACAAAAGAATATTGTACTTTTTGGAATCTTCAAAACCAATAAATCTTGGTCTTCAATATTCACAATAGTAACAAGTGATAAAATTCAAGAGGCTAACATCGTTCCAATACCTAAATTAATTGAGTGTTTTTGTTCACAATATTCACACAGATGAATGTTTTTGTTCTAATTTTTTTGCTTGTTGTGGGTTGAAGTTGTTTTTGAAAGCAGGGCTGATAAATGACGATTATGGTGGTTTTATTTTAGTGTGCTTTTACCTATTTTGATTGTTACATGAAGAGTATAAAAAAATATTTTCTTTATTGCTTTGTAAATCCACATCACACATAAATCCACGTCGACATACTTATGGCGTGCCATCATATCGGATATGATTTGCCAGAAAATAGTGACTAGCTAGCACATTATTGTGAAAAATCCGATACTTTGACTATTAAATTGCAATTTTTGATAATTTTGAATATAATTGTAAAAGTTTATTATTGACTATATTGAAAATTGCCATTTTCACTGGAGGCAGCCACGTGTCATCTCTAGTTCCATTCCTTTTTAACCAAAAAAATTAAATTAAGTATCTAAGTTTAACTACATATTCTATCAAAAGAAAAGTCCTAACAATATATAGGAAAAATATTTGCATCAATACATGATAGCATACTCTAGTAACTCTACGGCTCCACCTATACTTTATATTTACGTGAATATAAAATATGCACGTTGTAAACAATCTAGCCATGTTTCTACATATATTCATTTATTTATTGCAATTTTCAACAAATTAGGTTTACTATTTTCGTTTGAGTTGCCAAATTATGTTTTACTTGACGTCGCATTAAAGTTCTTTCGTGGTCCTTTCCAAAACAAGGAAGAGCCGCAATTAATAAATGAGGATGCCGTCACATTTCACTTTTTAAATAATAGACATCTATACGTTGTATATTTCACTTTTGATGTTCCCACTTAGACCCTTAGACTATCCGCAATGAGGTATTTTTACGTGACGTCTCTATGAGGTATGATGGAGATAGAGACACTGAGCTGCAGTAGTACTGTCCTTATGGGGTGTCTCTATCTAATTTTCGAAAATGTGTTTTGCATTAATTTTAATTAAAAAGTTCGATAATTTTATTAATTTAAATAAAATGAAAATAATACATTACTAGAAATAAAAAAAAATTTACTAGAATAAAAAAAATATATTGTTAGGGAAAAAAAATATAAGCCCATCCTCGATGTTGCTTGACCTCGGCAACCATCATCATGTGCAGTTGGTACTGCTCCGGCGTCATGTGCGACGTATCGGTGGAGATGATCTTCAGGTCGGTTGGGGGGGTGGGGGGGGGGGGTGACGGCAGCGAAGGTGAGATCGGCTCGTGCCTTGCCTTTGCCTTTAGCCGCCCTCTTGCGACTCGTGGTGGCCGGTGTCGGCTCCTTTTTTCGGTCAGGCGCGTGCAATGCACGTGCCAGATTAAAAAAAATTACTTGCACGCGTCAGATCGAGACTGTCTCGAGTGAGCGAGATGGGCTCGAGATGGAGGGAGCTGCAGTGGGGTGTCTCGTGGGCGTGGGTGTCTCGAGCCACCCCAACGAGACACCCACTGCGGGCAGTCTTATACTGTATCTCACTTCTGAAAAATTTGAATCTTTTCCTCAATTTTAATTTATTTTATTAGTTACTTTTTAAATTTCAATTAGGCTTGATTATTCCAAATTAGGATGTATAATATATTTTTTTAATTTTTATGTTCATTTTTCCGTTAGTAGTTGATTAATTATTAGGATTTGGTTGTTTTATGACTATTGTATATAATTTTCTTAAACATCAAATTTTTAGTAATAAATACTTAATTAATTATGGTTTATTATATAATTTTCTTATTGATCCAAGTTTTAGTAATAAATACTTAAATAATTATGGTTAATTATATTATCATAATTTTAATTTCTATAATGTTTTTAAAATGGTCCATTATTAAATACTTTTACGAGTATCATACATTAATATTGAGACAGACGATACGAACCTCATATACATAACTACTATCAGTACATTATGCATGCATGCCCCAAACTAACACCTAGCTATATCCCTATATTGAGAACTATGCAATTAGCTCTTTACCTTTTAATGGAAAGGTGAAATTTGTAAAATGAAACGAATAATATATATAGACATCAAACGGTTGGCTTATTTCTTGATTGCCATCATCTTCTAATTTTAATTTGAAATATGGTGGCTTCCGGAAATTTTTTTCCTTTTGTTCTAGTTGCCCTAGAAATTTTATTCTTGATTGTTTCTTCCTTTGCCGAGAAAGGTTCTCTCTCTCTCTCTCTCTCTCTCTCACACACACACACACACACACGCACACACACACACATTTGAATTTGATGCATTGTTTGTATAATTACCAGCTCCATACAGTTCGTTTGCGAAAAACGCAACATCAGCTCCGGCGAGAGGGTACTACGACTACATAATCATCGGCGGCGGCGTCGCCGGATGCCCACTGGCGGCAACACTCTCCGCCGCCGCGAGGGTACTACTCCTCGAGAGGGGCGGCCTTCCCTACGACAACCCCAACGTGGTCCACGCCGCCAATTTCACCAACTCGTTGACGGACTTGTCGTCGACCTCCGCCGCGCAGATGTTCGTCTCCAACGACGGCGTGTTCAACCACCGCGGCCGCGTGCTGGGCGGCGGCTCCGCCGTGAACGCCGGGTTCTACTCACGCGCCGACGACGAGTACGTGAGGCGGGCGGGGTGGGACCTGCGGCTGGCGAAGGCGTCGTACGGGTGGGTGGAGCGGAAGGTGGCGTTCCGGCCGCGGCTGCGGAATTGGCAGGCGGCGGTGAGGGACGGGTTGCTGGCGGCGGGGGTGGCGCCGTACAATGGGTTTACGTACGAGCATCTGCATGGGACCAAAACCGGGGGTATAATCTTTGATGCGAATGGTATTAGGCATACTGCTGCGGATTTATTGGAGTATGCTAATCCAACAAATATTAGTGTTTATTTGTATGCAACGGCACACCAAATTTTGTTCAACACCTCCCCAGGTTAGAGCTTAATTTCCCCTTGAATTTGAGGTTATTTTGGTCATTTCACATTTTAATATTTTAATGTTTGAATTTTTTAAACTGTATTTTCCAATTGTCACTTGATTTTCGTCAACATATTTTAATTTGATTTAATATCTTTAGTTCTTTGGTATATAATTTGTTTTAAATATTACTCCCTCCGTCCCGTCGAATACGGCCTGGTTCATATAGACACGGAGACTAAGAAAAATGATATTATGTATAAAGAAAGTGTTTAGTATAGTGTGAATCAAATATTTTATAATGTTAATAAAGTTATAGATGAGATGATTGAGTGTGTAGTGAAAGTAGGTTAGTAGGGTTTAGATGAGATGGTGAACCATGTATATATACTAATTGTTTACTTTAAAGAAAACATGACCAAATATTTTGGGACGTCCCAAAATGGAAAACAGGCCGTATTCGGTGAGACATATGGAGTATTTAGAGCGACTTGTTGTTTGAGGTTTAGATTTCACTTCATTTTACCTTCGATGAATACATTCTATTTTTTTTTCCCCACGTAATTGTGTTGTATTACGGTTGACAAACGTTACAAATCTATTTTTTCATCGTATTTTTATCAGGATATACTAGTAGTTGATTGAATAAATTAACATTTATGATTTTTTGTGTTCTTATATGTTAAGCTTGACATTGTAAATATTTAAACTCGTTTTCTTTTTTCGTACATAATTGAATACTTTTACATAAATATATCCCTATTTGTCGAGGCAGCTTTTGGGCCACCTAGTGCAAGTTGACTTATACGGCTACTTCTTCTATCTTAATCATCATTAAAACTATGTCTTCTTAAAAAAAAAAAAAATTTTGTTTTTACATTCTATTTTTTTTCTTAGTTATTCCTCCCTACATCATATATGAAGCATCCACTTTTACAATTTTACTATTTTGTACTTTAATATGTAACTAAATAAATAAAAATTACTAGTTTGTAAATTAATATCCAATCTTTAGTGTCTTTTGCAATTTAGACCCAATCTCTACACAAATGTGACCTATCCCGATTTTTTCGATCTCCAGCATGATGATTTTGTGCATTCCATTATGACGTGAACAAGGGTTCTTTCTACATCTGCGATGTCATCATTAATCTTTTAAAACGATGTCGTTTCGTATCTAAAGATGGAAACTCTCAAAATTATAAATAAAAACTCTTATTTATCGACCACTTCTTCCAAAATAACGTGATTTGAAAAACGGGTTAGATCAGAAAAGTCATAAAATACGTACCAAATTTCCATGCTACCCACGTGCCAAAACAGCTGTCGGAGGCCGAAAAAATATGAGTTAGGTCAGTTTTACGAAAATCATGAAGATATATTCCCTCCGTCCCCAATTAGTAGGAATATGTTTGGTAGGAATATTTTAAGTGGAGGATGAGACCCATTTAGATGTGTTGTTAATTTCTTAGTGGATGCAGAAACTTTATAGAAGTAAATATATTGAACTTTTTAAGGGTAAAAAGGTAAAAGATATATCCTAAAAAGGAAACACCATACTAATCTGGTATGATTAAGAAAGTAAAGTAACCATACTAACTTGGGACATGGGGAGTAATATTTATTTGCAACATGTCAAAGTAGTGTAATCTAAGATTAACCCTACAAAATACATAGAATTTTTTTTTTTTTGTGGGTACATAAATATGTGTAACTTGATTAGTTTGATGAAAGATTTGCAGGGCCAAGACCCAAGGCATATGGAGTTTTGTACAAAGACTCAAAAGGCAGCACACATATAGCATACTTAAATAATGGGAATAAAAATGAGATAATTTTGTCAGCGGGTGCATTGGGCAGCCCACAACTTTTAATGCTGAGTGGTATTGGGCCGGCCCATAAACTTAAGGCCCAAAAAATAAAAGTAGTATTGGACCAACCAATGGTGGGCCAGGGGATGTCGGACAACCCATTAAATGTTGTAATAATTCCTACTCGCAAGCATGTGGAGCCCTCTCTCGTTGAAATAGTTGGTATAACTAATGTGGGAGTGTTCATTGAAGCAGCAAGTGGACAATTCGACCCCTATTCTTTTCTTGGAATGCCTCAAGAGTATGAAACTGCTAGAGCCCAGGTTAGTGACTACTCCATCATGCATGCATGGATTTTTTGTTTACGAATTATTCTTTCGTCCCGTTCAATATGGTCTAGTTTTTTTAGATATAGAGACTAAGAAGAATGAAATTAAGTATAAGAAAGTGTTAATAAAGTATCTTTCTAGTCAATAAAGTGCTAAGAGCATTCCCAACAGAAATTTCAAAATTTTGTTCCTAAATTTGATTTTAAATGTTCCACTATGCTATTTCTATCCCCTATTTTACAAATGTATATAATAGTTCTCCTATTTTACATTAATCGTTTTATAAAATTTGTGGGCGCAACTCAATTTATGAGATAAAGAATGATTTAGGGAGGTATAAATTTGGGGAAGATTTAGGAGAATGTAATTATTTTTGTAGGATCCACCTAATTTGAGAGATATGCTGGATACACTTTTTTTTTTTTGGTAAATAAAATAGTTTTATTTCACCAGTAAACTTTACAAGCTCAACTCTCTCAACAAACAAACCATCCACACCAACAAACTCACAACTCTATGCAAATTAAGGAAGTAAGCGAGCTATTCTATGGTTTTTCCTGCTACTCAACGCGATCTGTAAAATGCAATGCCGTTGTAGCTCTTGTGTGTTCCTTCTTTTTTGCTGAAATCTTCTTCAATTCCTCTCTTGCCACACATGGTAAACCACTATCGTAAGCATTAATCGATATAGCATTTGGGGTCCCCCTTTTGCATGGCATTGAGTTTCCTTAAAGATCTTCTCACACCCCCACTCCACTGCTATTCTAGGCATCCCACACTATGTTGTCACTCCATTCCAGATAGCAGCTCCATACTCGGAGTAAAAAAATAGATGATCGATCGACTCATTCTCTTTTTCACACAAACAACACACCTGTTCCACTTAAATCCCAATTTGGGCTAAGTTATCACATGTAGCCAATTTTCCTAGTACCATCAACCACATAATAAAGACATTCTTTGGAGGAGCTATGTTGTTGCAAATTAGCTTCTTCCATGTGACTTTTGGTAATCTCCCTCTTAGCTCTATGTAAAGCTTACGAATAGAACAAAAAGGCTGGGTAAGGAAAGACATACCTGTAGCCATTCCGCTCCCCAAATCTCTGGCCCCATGATTTTTCTTATCATCCAAGATGCCTGCATAGGAATATTCAATTTTTATCTCAATGTTTAGTTATTTTAGCCTGAATTTTCAATTAAAATTGATTTTAAGAGATGTGTTCTAATAAAGTGCTTTTTAAGCATTCTTTCCATAAAAGGAAACAAACCATATTGAATGAGACAATTCTAAAAAGGAAAACATACTTATATTGAACGGGACAAAAGGAGTAAATGGTATGTGTTTATATTATTTGAATGATAAGTTCTAATAGTATGATGCGGAGTTGTTAAAATGTTATGCAAATCCAAATAAACTATTGATTTTCATGATAACATATAGTAATAGGGTGAATACTGTATATTGCAGTAACATTTGGCCGCTTTTGCAATAGTATCATAGATTTATATACTATGGTTCAGTACTTTTGCAATAGTGTCGTGAAGTCTAAAATACTTTATGATCCTATGATCGTATCAAATGGATCTTAGTATTAAAAAAAAATTCTACGACCAAATCATCGAAATAGAAACTATCATGATATAGTGAATATATTTATAGTAGTTGCCTTTAAGTCTTCAACTCAAGTATGTAAAATAGGCAAAGTCAATTTTGTCGAGGAACGTAATTTTGTACTATAGTAACAATAATTGATTGATTTGTTTATACGATATCTAGACATGAATATGAAATAAAATACGAAATTGGAACAGAGGACCCGACCGAAGTCGAGCAACGAGCATGGAATTATAATGCAAAAGGTAACGGGACCTTTCTCAAGAGGGTTCATGGAGCTTGATAGCAAGGACCCCAATGACAATCCAAGTGTGACATTCAATTATTTCAATGACTCTAGGGACTTACATAGGTGTGTCCAAGGCATGAAAATCATGAAAAAAGTTGTGGAATCAAAATCAATCTCCGAATTTCTATATCCCAATAGCACAATGCAATCCCTACTAAAGAATATGTTGTCGATTTCTATGAATCTGAGGGACAAACACAAGTCGACAGCTTATAACATGGAGCGGTATTGCAAAGACACGGTGACGACAATATGGCATTACCATGGAGGTTGTCAAGTGAAGCGGGTCGTTGATCGCAATTATAAGGTTCTCGGTGTGGATTCATTGCGCGTTATTGATGGCTCAACGTTTGACTACTCCCCCGGAACTAATCCTCAGGCCACAGTTATGATGCTCGGAAGGTGATCTAACTAGGACTATATATAGTTATCAATATTAAAAATTTTACTTGAAATAACTCGACTAACTTATTTCTACTTTGTGATGCAGGTATATGGGCAAGAAAATTCTAAGGCATAGACACAGTTTGCTTAAGAAGTAACTACAGTACTATTGTTTACAAAATAAAAAAAAAAATGCATTTAAATATATTTGAAGCTAGCATTATTTTGAGAAGTTTTTATGGCGACTTTAAGCGAGGCTATACATATAATCCTGTAATACTATTCAACTTGTAATACTCCATATATATTTAAATTTTATTAACCAGTTTATTTTATTATAAATGTCACTTGTGAATGTTAAATGTTCTTTTAAATTCTTTATTTCACTATAATTTTGTCGGTTAGGCTACGAATTGAATTAATTTGATTTTTGAATAACAATTTTGTGTAGCTTGCGGGCGGGTTTGGGTCGGGGATTGCTTTCCCATCCCCATATCCGCCTCCATACCCGTTTAAATTGGGGCGGGTTCGGTGTGGGGATTATCCGGTGGGAACGGGTATCCATCGGGTATCCATTTAAAGTATATGTATCGTCCAAAATTTAAAACTTTTATTAAAATTAAATCCTAAAAATTAATTAGGAAAAAATAGTACATGAAGTCAAAGCATGGAGACAATCTTATTTATAAGTCAACTCTTCTTTTCCTCTCATTCGATATGGGATACAAAATAATGAGAGGGGATCGAGGAGAAATAAAGAGAAACAAGTTGTTTCACATTGAAAATGGATGGAAGAAAAAAAAATAGTTGAGTTATATAAAGGATAAGAGGAAGTAATGTACATGTATCTACTTAACGTGGATTTTCGATTGTCATTAAATTTGAATTTTCATACTAATTAGTAAATTTTGGTAATTATAAATATTAGTATTATTTTAAAAAATACAAATGTTATTCGGGGTAGGTTCGGGGCGGATATGTATATTCCCGTACCTGTCCCAAATCCGATCGGGTATAGAAATGCATATCCGTCCCCGCCCCGTTTCCTAAATATTGATTCCTATACCCGTCCTATTAGGGACGGGTACCCACTGGAATACGGGTCCGCGGGTATTATTGCCATCCCTAAACTTGATATGAAATCTAGCACGTCGAATTGTATAGTTTGAGTACTTCAATATCTAGTAATGATACAATAATATAGTAATAAATTTCGTATATGCTAATTGACGGGTAATATATCGCATGCAATTAGTGTCGATTTTTAAGGGAAAAGTTTGAGGATTAAGACTTAAATTAACTTAATAACCGTACGTAGTATATAACGCTTCCAAGTAGCAAAACAATTTTCTTTTATAACACCAATATATATTATTGAGAAGAGGTTTTTTTTAGGACGGTAACTTTAACTATTTTTCAATTATAGGTCAAAATTTTGCGGGTTTTCAATTTTAGGACAATATTTAAAATATTAATCAATTTTAGGACGATATCTAAAATATTAATCGATTTTAGGACAAAATTGAGCCCGATCGGGCTAAGTTGTACTTCACTCTCACGTGAACTCAAATCTTTGGCCCGATTCCCACTTCGCTGCTAGCTAGGCGGTCCATTCATTGATTGTATATATTATAATTACAAACAAAAATTAATTATTCACCCTACAAAGTAAACTCGTCCAGAAAAAGAAAACAAAAACATACAACAACCACCCCAAAGCTGAAGAACCCTAGTCACAATCGATTGCTGTTGGGAAATTTATAAGTATAAGTTTTGATGAATTCCAAAACCAACTGACCCCAACCGAGTAGATGTTGCCAGTTCCTAATGTTAGATGTTAGGCTCGCTGTTTGAGCAAAGTTAAGATTTTATCTTTACAGGTCTCCAGCTGAAGATGGCAACAAGGCATCACTAAGACAGAACATCAGTTGTCAAGAAATACAACTGAGAGCTCATTGTTCAGATGCAAAGAGGGGGAAGTCTTCAGAACATCAGTTGTCAAGGAAATCAACTGAGCGTTCATCATATGAGAGTGAAGGGAAAGAGAACATCAGATAAAAAGGAAGTCATCTGAGAACTCGAACCCAACTGATCAAATACTAGGAAGACAACTGAGTGTTCAGTTTTAGAACATCAGTTGTAGAACTTAACCAAGAAGATCAACAGCGTGAAATTCAAAGACAGCTGAGAGTTCAACGGTTCAGTCAGAACATCAGCTGAAGACCACTCAGATGAAGATCAAGATTTTCAACCGACTAACCAAGGTTGAATGTCAAAAGGGTTTGAATTTGAATTTCAAAAGAAGTCACATGAGGGTTTGACCGTTCAGTCATTACCCCATTTGGCCCAACACAAGGCTGTCTCAAATGGAAAGCAGAAGAGCACAAATGCCATATCGGGAAAGTCTGCAGAAATGAGAGACAAGCCATCGCTTTCAACAATCAGAGATCAACAGCTCCTGCAACGGCTAGTTGATACTCTCTGCCTATAAATAGAGGCATTCATTCATTCGAAGAAAAGAGACAGAGAAGTGCACTCACGAGAGAAACAAGCGCAAGAAAAATCTGCAAAAAAAAAAATCACATTCTAAGAGCATCAGCAGCTGAGAGTTCAAGAGTGATAGAACATTAGTAGCTGAGGATTCATAGAGTTATAATCTGTCTTAGATCTTAGTTTGAGTGTTCATTCATTCAAGCCATAGATCCAGCTCTCCTTCGTGATCGAGCTGTAGTTGGAAAACCCACCCACATTCACACCCTAAAAAGTGTTTGTTAGGATCATACTCTTCCTGTAATGGAGTAGTTAGGTTGTCAAGTACTCGCAAACTTGTCATAAGTTGTTAAGTACCCGCAAACTTAACTGTAAAGGTTGATAAGTACCCGAAAACTTATTGCAACGGTTGCACAGCCCGGGTAAGCTGTGTGGAACTATCCAGAAGAAATTGGACTGAGGTGTGAGGACTCACATCTCCCCGTGGACGTAGGAGGGTTATCTCCGAACCACGTTAAATCTGTGTGTCTGTTTTTATTCAGTTACTTATTGCATTTTCAACTGGCCATACTAATCGGCATACAAACTGCATATCTGCACATTCTCAACTGTTTTGGTTTTGACCAACCGAGCATAAAAGCGTGAGTTGTTTTAACGAGTTTGAATTTCCACCACATTCCGCACAGGCTCACTCTTCCAGCTGAGGTCGCTTACTCAGCTGAGAGATTCCAACTGAGTCCGATTTACTCGGTTGAAGTAATTTTTAAGGGTTAAGTTTTAAAATCTCAACTGGTGTATTCCCCCCCCATACACCAGTAACTCGTTTCGGGACCATCAAGCAAATCAGAATTTTTACTGCCCGAACTAAATGTAATTGACATAATCAACTCTTGGGGCGGCTGCGGTGTGGTTTTGTTTTCTTTTTCTGGACGAGTTTACTTTGTAGGGTGAATAATTGATTTTTGTTTGTAATAATAATATATATAATTGATGAATGGACCACCTAGTTGGCAGCAAAGTGGGAATCGGGCCGAAGATTTGACTTCACGTGAGAGTGAAGTGCGACTTAGCCTGATCGAGCTCAATTTTGTCCTAAAATTAATCAATATTTTAGATATTGTCCTAAAATTGAAAGCCCGCAAAATTTTGGCCTATAATTGAAAAACAGTAAAAGTTACTGTCCTAAAAAAATGTTTTTCTCATATATTATTATACAAGAGAATGGACTTGGGTGGAGACATCTCCACCATGGAGATGGGTTGACCCGACCCGGTCAACCCGGTTAAACCCGGGTCAACGCCTTTTGCCCATTTTTTTTTTCAATTTTTTTTTCGGCTCCGCGTTTTCTCCGATTACTAATATAAGGATAATTGCCGGACAACAATTTAGATTTTTCGGCTCGCTCTGAGGCCTTTAGCTTCCCTCGCTCGAATCTTGACCGAAGAAGAAGTGGCAGATAAAAAATGAAGAGACAAACAACAAAAAAAGAGGAAAGAAAACTGGAAAAAAAATCTGAAAATAAAGGGGGAGGGGGGGGGGGGGGGGGGGGGAGGGGGGGGAGGGAGGGGGCGTGAGGTCCACGCACTGCACGTGGACTTCATGCACGGATCGGGTCGGCACGTCACTCAAGTTCGGGTGCAGATTGTGTATCGGCACCGTGCAAAATCTGCACCCAAATTTTAGTCATTATACAAACTACAAAGCACTACACACCACAGCAAAAAGACGAGATTACTACACCGAATATTGTTAGAATGGAACCATTATGAATACAAAGATGAGACCATATATAAAAGTTGCAAATCATTAGATATTTTCAAAAATTAACTTAATAAAGCTCTATTAACCTATTATCTACTCTCTCTGTCCACGAAAATGGTTGCCATATTTTGGACGGCACAGGTTTTAAAAAAATGGTAAGTAGTAGTAGAGGTGGCCAAATTCGGTTTGGGTTTCGAACCGAAACCAGAACCGACGGTTCTCGGTTCTACTACGGAGGAACCGGAATCGAACCGCCTACCTCTTCAGTTTTTTGGATCCGAAGGTTTCAGTTTCAGTTCGTTTTTTTGGTTCTCGATTCCAAATTGGAACCGAAGTTTTAATTATATGTATTTTTTTTCTTCATATTTTGCTACTTTTTTCTTCTATAAATGGATATTTATGCATTCAAATATTAGTATTTAGGTGATATAATATGAATTATGATATAAATGCAAATAAAAACAAAAATAAAAAATAATATAAAGGAGGAACTGTCGGTTCGGAACCTGAACCAAACCGAAACCGGCGGTTCTCGGTTCCACATTCTTGGAACCGGAGCCGAACCACCTCGACGACGGTTCTCGGTTCCAAAAAGGAACTGGCGCTTCGGTTTCGATTCCACTGGTTCCAGTTATTTTGGCCACCTCTAAGTAGTAGTGGATAATAATGGGTATTGTTGTGAGTGGAGTAAGGATCCCATAATAAATGGGAGTGAAGTAGTGAGAAATATAAAGTTAAATATAATATATTATGTGGGTCCTACTACTATAAATGGAAGTGACAATTATTTTGTGGACCGACTTAAATGACAAAAGTGATAACAATTTCGTAGACGGATGGAGTATTAACCTAATACGTAAGTATCGTATTTTTAGCTATGCTAGGTTTTGTTAGCTCATTTTCCCTAAAAAAAAGGCTTTGTTAGGTAATCAATTTTATTATTCTTTTTTTTTTGATACCGTGGGAACTCACAGCTGCTATCTTCGATGCGCACTGGATAAATCCCCGTCCTTTGTGCAGTAACCTACAAACCACATAGGGCAGATAAACCATACTTTCCAATATTCTTAATTTCATAGACCACGATGAATTTGAAACCGATAACTTTAACCCCTAAACGAACATGTGCACATTGTTAGTTTTCAGTTTGTTATTTATGTCTGTCACAGTAACGTGTGATGTATGAATGATGATGCCTCCTGCATGTGATTAGGTGACCATATGTTTCATAGAATTTAATAAGCCATTTTGCTATAAAACTATGCAAAAGTAACGATATTACATGAAAATAATAAATATATCAATATTACGTATAATTTTATATGAGTATAATTTCTTTTGTGCCATAAATTTTATTTTTTCTTTACTTTCTAGAAAAAAAATGGCTCATCAAATGTTGTCATTTTTAAATTTTAGAACGATAATTTCATTGTCTTAGTTTTCTTTTGTCTTCTTCAGTGGTCAGACAATTGAAATCATATTCCAAGGAATCATCAAATTAATTATTTAACTATACAGATCTGACCTATTCTATTGATGTAGAAACTAAATCGTGTTTCATTCTCAATTCTTTATTGGTTAAGTGACATATATTATAATTGTATTTATTAATTCACCCAAGTAGAGAATATAATTATCCTCAAATCACTGAAGGTCAATAATCCAAGGAGTGAAATAGATCGGATAAAACACAATCGGGAGTAAATGATCCTAGTTGGTGAGAAACATGAACTAAGTTTGTTAATTAATAGTTACATATTTGCGATGTATTATAATTACTTCAATTGTAAATTAATTGACAACTGCATGCAAATTATTTTTGGTACTTGTTTGTGATAAATATTTGTCAAATAGGAGTACTAATATAATTTTATTTTATTTTATTTTAGTTGGGGAAGAAGGGAGTGATGCAGTAATCCAAGACCTTTCTTGTTTTATGTAAGAAATTTGAATTTCGAGTAAATTATTATATTATGATACTTGTTTTAAATTAAATATAATAGAAATATGTAATAAATTGTCACCAGAGATACTCAAGCGCTACAACTTCCGTTTACAAATAAACTAGCATATAACCCATCGAAAATCGACAGGAAATTATAAAAATTAATAAAATTATTAAATAGTACTAATATGTGATAGATTAAAAAAAATATTATTTGTTAATTATTTTAGCGTTAAATAATTCGATTATGCAATCTACTAAACTCGCTTAGAATTTATATCCCTTGAACACATCTCAAATTCAATTAAAAAGTAATATTACCACATGTTTACGTCTCAAACCCATATAGTTATGTTTGTTAAAAATTATAACTAATATATTCTCATTACTTTCGATAATTGTTAAATATCTGTTCTTCTACAAAACCGATGGGGGCAACAATATATATTTCTCTCTCAAAAGAAAGCGACTCTTAAGCTGAATTTTTTAGCTTTTTATGAAGATAAAGAGGCAAGAGAAGGAGCGTGTAGTGAGAGAGAGAGAAGAGATATATAGATAGCGAATAATACTATAGATGTTAAGATTGTCTATAAGATGAAAGTGACCATAAATACCCCACATTATGAATTCAACACAAGATTAAGAAAAAAAATAAGTTAAACCACCGCTTCACAATCATCCCGTCTACCCCGACGGTTCCAACCTGGAACCGACATATTGACTACAATACTGATTTTAAATTATATAAATAATCATCTTAAAAATATATTCACAAAAAAATTAAAGATGAAATTTGTTTTCTTTTTACCTGAAATTAATATTTTATTTATAGAAAAATAAATGATGACATTCGTTTTCTTTTTTACCAGCTTCGAGAATAACTTTTTTAATTGAGAATAGAACTTCAAGAATAGTTTCACTATATACTTGGTAGTTTTTCCTTTTTACAAAACTTTATGTGGAATGATTATCATTCATAAAATTACTTAGTCAATGATATAAGATAAAAGTTGACCATAAATATTCTTAATTTTATGAGTTCAAAATTATATAATATATTAAAACAAAAGTTATCCCGCAAGTACTAAATTGGCTCATCTACGCGCACGATTATTGGTCGAAATTGACTCGTTGATATAAATTGTTAGTAATTTTTCTGCCAATTTTCCTACATATTCTACGTTTTCCAATGGAGACGATTAATTAAACAATTTGAGATGATGTGTTTAGGATTATTCAAACTTGTTTAAAATTTATATACTCGTACTTGTTTAAAATCCGATTAAAAAATTAGTCATTTGTGTTCCATTCTGAAAAAATCGGTATATTAGTCTACCGCCACAGTTCTGCGTCCTTACTGGCCCGTTGACCACGACTATGATTTATAAGTGCGTAATTTATAAAATTTATTTAGAATTTATACAGATCCAATATTTAATAAAAATAATGATTGTACTATTCGTTATCGTCCTTAATCGTATAGTAATATTCGTTAATTAAAAATATAAATTATGCAAAGCTGGAAACTCAACTACAAATAACGTAAAAATTATTTCATGGATGACGATCATAGATTTAGAAAGTACATGGGGAAAAAAGCATAAAATGAAAAATTTCTCGAGTGTCGGTTGGGAATTGGCTCGTCTACCGCCACTGTTCCGGATCAGAATTGACCCGTTGAAAATTATTTTGATTTATAAATGCACAATTTATGACGATTCTACATTTTAGAAAATATATGAAAAAAATGAATAAAATAAAAATTTTAAAATTAATAAGAATAATGAATAAAAATGTGTCACGTGGGATCCCGAGTGGAGGTACCCGTCAGTTGGAAATTGGCCCCGTCTACCTAATTAATTGACAAATTAGAAATTACTTATTTTTTATCAAATTAAATAAAAAAATATTAGACTATTTCCAAATTTAATTCGGTCAACCAATAAATTATCCAAACTATTTTGGAACCATTTATTTTGTCAACTAATAAATTGGTTCCCTAATAAAAATAATTATATTTTCGGCCAATTAATAAATTGACCAAATTAAATTAAATTAAACTATAAAAATATAGCAGTTATTTATTCGGCCGGTTAATAGATAAATTGGCCAAATAAAACTCCTACAAAAAATAATTATCTATTCCTTAATTAATAATTTGACCAAATTACATTAAATTAAACTATAAAATATAGTTATTTATTCGGCCGATTAATAAATAAATTGGCCAAATAAAACTGGTGGAGCAAAAGATGAGAAAATACACATTGATTCTCGGTATTTATAGTCTTTTCAATAGGTGAAGTATCATTGATAAATTGATTTGGGACACAAGATTTTTGTATAGATATTTAAAATCTATTATTTTACATTTAACTATTTTGGAACCATTTATTCTGTCAACTAATAAATTGGTTCCTTAATATGAATAATTATCTATTCGGCCAATTAATAAATAGATCAAATTAAATTAAATTAAACTATAAAAATATAGCAGTTATTTATTCGGCCGATTAATAAATAAATTGACCAAATAAAACTCCTACAAAAAATAATTATCTATTCGGCCAATTAATAAATTGACCAAATTAAATTAAATTAAACTATAAGATATAGTTATTTATTCGGCCGATTAATAAATAAATTGGTCAAATAAAATTGGTGGAGCAAAATATGAGAAAATACACATTGATTCTAGGCATTTATAGGTTTTTCAATAGGTGAAGTTTTATTGAGAAACCGATGTGGGACACAAGATTTTAGTATAGATATTTAAAATCTATTATTTTACATTTAAAAATTCAAAAATTTGAGAATTTAGATAAATATGAATTGAGGAATATAAGGGATGCCACGTAGGATTTTTTCAATGCAAAAATCGTTTTTCTTTTAGTAATATAATGACTAGTGTATAACCCGTCGAAAATCGACGGGAAATTATATTAATAAAAATTAATAAAATTATTAAATAGTAATATGTGATAGATTAAGAAAAATAGTACTATTTGTTAATTATTATAGGGTTAAATCATTCGATTATGCAATCTACTAAACTCACTCAAAATTTATATGCCTTTGAACATATATCATATTTAATTAAAAAGTAATTTCACCACATGCTTACATTTCAAATCCATATAGTTATTTCTATTAAAATTCTAATCTAATATATTCTCATTCCTTTCGATAATTTTCAAAGCTTTATTTTTCTACAAAATCGACGTGGGCAAAAATATATTTGTCTCTCTAAGAGATTGTCCTACGTCAATTTTGTATGAAAATTAAAATGGATCGTTTTCATTGCAAATACTCTTTGTCCCACATTGATTTAGAAAAAGAAAATAATGTTGAAGATTCTCTATAAGATGAAAGTGACCCTAAATATCATATATTATGAGTTCAACATAAGATTAAGAGAAAAAAAAGTTGAACCGCCGCTTCAATTTAATAAATAAAAATTCATATTATAGATTATAGTATTATATTGATCCGTCTACAACCACAGTTTCGGATCGGAATCGACCCGTTGACCACGGTTTGATTTATAAGTGCTTAATTTATAAAACACATTTAGAATTTATATAGAACCAAAACATAAGATAAATTATGTGTACTATTCTTTCTCACCTTAAATGTATAATAATATTTACTAATTACGATTATAAATTATGTAAAGTTGGAATCCTACTACAAATAACGTAAAAATCAATTCATAGATGACGATTTTAAATTTTAGAAAATACATGAAAAAATGAATAAAATGAAAAGTTTAAAATAAATAAGAATAAAGAATGGAAATGTGCCATGTGGGATCTCAAGTTGAGGTACCCGTTGTTGCGAATTGGCTCGTCTACCTAAGTAATTAAAAAATTAGAAATTAATTATTTATTTATCAAGTTAAAATAAAAAAATTAAAAGACTATTTCAAAATTTAATTCGGTCAACCAATAAATTTAATTAGCTAAATTATTTTGAAACCATTTATTCGTCTACTGATAAATTAGTTCCCTATACAAAAAATATAATTATCTATTTGGGAAACTAATAGATTGACCAAATTAAATTAAAATAAGTTATAAAAATATAGTTATTTATTCGGCCGACTAATAAATAAATTGGCCAAAAATAAAACTGGTGGAGCAAAATATGAGAAAATACACATTGATTCTAGGTATTTATAGGCTTTTCAATTGGTGAAATTTTAGTAGATACTAAAAGTCTATTATTTTATATTTAAAATTTCAAAAGTTCGAGATTTTAGATAAATAGAAATGAAGGATTAAGAAAGGTGCCACGTAGGATTTTTTCAAATCAAGAATCATTTTCCTCCAAAGGCTGAGAAAGATATATTATATTTTCAAGATGTGTTTTGTTTAGCTATATATTCATACATTAGATTCAATGTGATATGAGTATAACAGATACTATTCGAAGATTTTAAAAAAATATGAATGAAAGATAAAGAGAATTCCACGTAGATTTCTATCACATATTACATTTAATAATTTTATTATTTTAATTAAATAATAATTTCATTCGATTTTCGACGGGGTTCACACTAATTTTTATATATATAAAAATAAATAACTCACTTTTATCTATGTACAAAGTACAAACGGTTTTTTTATAGAATTAATGTTTTTTAAACTTTTATCATTATATTATTATTGGGAACTTTGGATTTTCTTTATATATATATATATATATATAGATAGATAGAATATTATATTAAAATATGATATATATTGATTTGAAAGTTTAATTTTGTTAAGATTTTGTTTGCATGTCATATATAATATATATAGAATATAAATATGATAAATATTGATTTTAAATTCAAAAAATTAGAGAATTTAGATAAATAAGAATGGATAAATATGAGAAGTGGCACATAAATTTTTTTTACGTAAAGTCGTTTTCGTTTATATAATAAATAGATAAACAATGAGATTTCTGGTCTATATCTCACCACACTCCCTTCTCATGTAAAAAAATAACTATAACAAATTAAATTATATTAATTAATTATTATAAAATAGAGCTCTGTCGTTTTGTATATAGTAGATTTGTTCCACACGCAAACCGATAATAATAAACTCTTGATGTTCCTTTTAGTCATTAATTGTCCTGTCCAAAATACAAAAGAGGGGCCGAAAATATTAAATGAGGTGGCTGTCACATATTCACATTTAACATTATTTATATTTTCATATTATTATTATATATTATTGTTATTATTATCGATGACGCTCATATAGTCAGGCCCGGTCCTGTGTTTGACAATGTCCTAGGCGAAAGAAAAAAGAGCAAAAACTCAAAATACCCCTTTTCAAACACAAAAGATAAATTATAGCTTTTTTTTTTTTTTTAAAAAACTCAAAATACCCTTTTGAGTTTGTTTAGGACTTTTATGCCCTCTATGTATACAAGAAGATTGCATTTAATTTGTATCATACATGAAGATTAATTTCTTGTATGAATTTCCGGCGAAATTTTCCGGCGACATTATCCGGCTAAAAAAATTCCGGTGAAATATTTCCGGCTAATTTTTCCGGCGAAAATTGAATCATACACGAAGCCTAACTTCATGTATGATGCATACATGAAATTATCTTCGTGTATGTATCATACATGAAAAATTATCTTTATGTATGATATAAATTTGATTTTTTTGGAGGCAAAATTTTCGTGTATGATGCATACATGAAAGTCAGTCTTCGTGTATGTATTATACATGAAAACTTATCTTCATGTATGTTACAAATTTGAACTTTTTGGAGGCAAAAATGTTCGTGTATGATGCATACACGAATTAGGCTTCTTGTATGATCTATACATGAATGTTAGTCTTCGTGTATGATGCATACATGAAGTTAGGCTTCATGTATGATTCGAATGTTTGACGGAAAAATTCGTCGGAAATTTTTAGCCTGAGAAATTCGCCGGAGAAATTTGCCGGAAGTTTTTCGCCGGAAAATTTCGCCGGAAGTTCATACATGAAATTAGTCTTCTTGTATGATTCAAATGAAAGTTAGCCTTCTTGTATACTCATTAAGGGTATATTAGATTTTACAACTCAAAGTGGTATTTTGCAACTTTTGTTTAAAAAAAGGGGTATTTCACCACATTCCCTCAAAAAAAAAAATGGGTCCTTATATATATATATATATTTTATAAAGTCTTAAAAGTTGAACCAGAATAAGTTGATCCACCTTTTTCCTTTTTTTCAACTTTTCCCTCCACAAAATGGTTGCTACTTCCATTTAATTTATAGTGACAAAGCCCACATAATACATTATATTTCTTACTACTTCACCCACATTTATTATAGGATCTTTACTCCACTCACAACAATACCCACTATTATTCACTATAGTATTTTCTTAAGACTCGTGCCGTCCACAATGTGTCAACTATTTCGTGGACGGAGGGAGTACTATATAAGTGCAGGTTTACATATACATTTTTTTTGAACAGAGGTTTACATAAACATTAGTTATATCTTTAATTGAAATCTGAAAATATGGCGACTTCCGCAAGGCCAATTCTCCTTGGGATTTTCTTCTTGATCGTTTCTTCCAATGCGGAGAAAGGTTCTCTCTCTCTCTCTCTCTCTCTCTCCGTTGCGATTTGAATTTCATGCATTATCTCTATTACCAGCTCCATACCGTTCATTTGCTAGAGAGGCGACATCAGCTCCATCAACAGGGTACTACGACTACATAATTATCGGCGGCGGAACCGCCGGATGCCCTCTAGCGGCGACGCTCTCCGCCGCTGCAAAAGTGCTCCTCCTTGAGAGGGGCGGCCTTCCGTACGACAACCCCGCCGTCGTCCACGCGGATGGTTTCTTTAAATCACTGACGGACTTGTCGCCCGCCTCGGCCGCGCAGAACTTCACCTCCACCGACGGCGTCCTCAACCACCGCGCGCGCGTGCTGGGCGGAGGCTCCGCCATCAACGCCGGGTTCTACTCACGCGCCGAGGACGATTTCACGAGCCGGGCGGGGTGGGACCCGCGGCTGGCGGAGGCGTCGTACGAGTGGGTGGAGCGGAAGGTGGTGTCCCGGCCGCGGCTGGCGCAGTGGCAGGCGGCGGTGAGGGACGGATTGCTGGCGGCGGGGGTGGCGCCGTACAATGGGTTTACGTACGAGCATCTGCATGGGACCAAAATCGGGGGTACAATCTTTGATGCGAATGGTACTAGGCATACTGCTGCGGATTTATTGGAGTATGCTAATCCACCCAATATTAATGTTTATTTGCATGCAACGGTGCAACGAATCTTGTTCAACACCCCCACAGGTCATAACTCTCTCCAACTTTGAAAAGCCACCATAAATCTTGTTTTATTTACGGAAGTAGCGGCTACGAGTTCCAATAATATCAATATATATTGCTTGCATGCAAATAATTCAAACTATCAAACTTTTTCAATTTGAAAAACGTTGGATAATCATCGACAAAATCGTTAATTTCTTTTCTGCTGACTTAGCCAAAGCACGACGACATAGCATCTCTCGCGAGGATGCAAAAATTTCGACCCATGATTGAGTCAACAGTAACATATCTGTCAATGAGAATCAAATAGATTTCTGATTAGAATAAAAGCTTAATAGCTTTTGTTATTTAGTGCAATATCGGTAGTATGACATATTTTGATTTGATGACATATAATCTAGGTAATTTGTAAGTATTCACTCATTTTCTTTTTTATATCGTGAGAACTCGTAGCTGCCAATTTCGATACACACAAGGTGACTCAGCCTTTTTGTAGTAGCATAAGAATGTATTATAACTCTTAGATGGTGATTGGTATGATGGAATGGAAGGAGGAATGGAATGGTCATTCTTACCTCCATTTCATTCCTTTGTTTGATATGTTTTACAACAGAATGAAGATTCCTAATCATAAAACATATCAAATACGGAATGATCATTCCATTTTCAAGGGATTAATCATTCCTTACTCGAACCATGGTATTAGTCATTCGTAATGCTCCTATTTTTATATTTGACTATTTTATACTATATTTTACAATTTATCAATTTTATCCAAAAAAATCAAAGAATTATTTACATCAATTCTAAACTTATATACACACTACACACACACACACACACACATACACACATATACACCATATACACATACTACACACACATATATATATACACACGCTGCACGCACGCGCACACACACACTGGAGACACATACATACACACACTACACGCATACTGCGCGCGTGCACACACACACATACACACTGCACACACACACACACACACACACACACACACACACACACATATATATATATATATATTATATGCACACACTGCACACACACTTCACACACACACACATATACACAATACATCAAAGAATATCGATTCCATTCTTTTACTTATTCCTTGTGCATATCAAACATAAGAATCAACTTTTCTATTCCATTTCATTCCATTCCTAGCCTCATTCCATTTCTATCTCATTCCATCGTACCAATTATCTCCTTATATGTACACATATTTATTATGTGAAAGGTTTGCAGGGCAAAAACCAAAGGCTTATGGAGTTTTATTTAAAGACTCAATAGGCAACAAACATATGGCATACTTGAACAATGTGGGTAGAAATGAGATAATTGTGTCGGCGGGAGCATTGGGCAGCCCACAACTTTTGATGCTGAGTGGAATTGGGCCGGCCCATAAACTTAAGGCCCAAAAAATAAAAGTAGTATTGGACCAACCAATGGTGGGCCGGGGGAAGTCTGATAACCCATTAAATGAGGATGTGGGACCCTCCTTGGCTCAAGTAGTTGGTATAACTGATGTTGGTGTCTACATTGAAGCAGCGAGTGGGTGGTCCCCTTCGTTTCTTACGACGCTTCCGAATTATGCAACTGCTGCATAGCAGGTTAGTTATAATTTCTTTAAATTAATATTCGATAAATTAAATAATTATTTTTTAATATAATAATTTTTTACGGTTCAAAATATAAAATTATTTTTAAAATTTAGTCAAATTGCAAAATAATTCCTCACTTTTACTTTTCGAATTTTAGATTAAAACCAAAACTTTTAATTTCTGTCAAAAAAAAAAAAAATTTCACCTTTTAATTTTTCTCAATGTTCTCCCACGTTCAATTTTTTCCCCAAAGTGAAGCTACATTGGGCGCCGAATGCATACATGGCAAATTAACACTTATTTGTATACGATTAGCACAAATCTATTCTAGACTATAATTTTTTCATTTTTTTCCATCTTTTTCTCCCTTCTTGGAGCATCCGTAACTTGAGAAATTGGAAAAATAATTTGAGAAATCACTTAAGAAATCACTCACAACGCTGTGTAAGCATTTTCGGCGTCCAATTCAGCTTCAGTTTGATGAAAAAATTGAATGTGGGAGAACATTAAAAAAAAAAATTAAAAGGTGGAGATTTTTTTTTTGCAAAAATTAAAAAGTTTGATTTTAAACTAGAATTTGAAAAAATGTGGGGAATTATTTTGCAATTTGGCCTTTAAATTTTAGTTCGATAAATTAATAACTTTTATAAGATAATAATTTTGTAAGAGGTTTAATTGTATTCAATCATCCATCATTTTGTTTCATTGCTTTTAATTTTTTTCACCGATTAAATGTATATGCGACCTTATAAATTATAAACTCTAAAATATATTAAAAAAATGATCGATTTTTTTTTTCATAATTTTAAAAGTTATCAAACTGGCATGTCCAACGTGATGTAAAATCTACCAGGTGAATTTAAATAGTACAGTCATACTTATCTAAAAAAATAACTAGTTTGAATAAAGAATGTGATTATTATAGTGTATTATTATATTAAGAATACCTAGAACAACATATACCAAAAAAATTGAGAATTGGTCAAATATAGCCACTCCTGAAAAGAAAAGTGCTAATATAACCACTTTTCTAAAAACGATCAAATATGGCCATGCATCCATGAACTGCATACACAACCTGCATACACGACCATGTATAATGGTTGTGTATGCAGGTCGTGTGTGCTGATATGGTCGTGTATGCTAATATAGTCGTGTATGCTAGTCGTTTGTGCATTATTATGTAAATTGTTATGGTCGTGTATGCTAGTTGTGTATGCATGGTCAACATACACGACCAGTTTAAGTCGTGTATATCGTGTATGTATGGCCATAATTGATCGTTTTTAAAAAAGTGGATATATTAGCACTTTTATTTTCAAGAGTGGCTATATTTGCACTTCTCCCTAAACAAATTGCACACTTTTATAATTTGATGATTCTTCTCTAGTATCAAAATATATGTCCGATGTTAGTAATTGAAAATACGTGTGCATATATTATGAGTATATCAAAGTCTCTAAGAATAGATATTCTTATAAGTACTCTTCCATCCAATAGTAAAATCTCACTTATTTTATGCACTATTACTACAACTTTTGAAGAGTTAATTGTTACTACAATTTTCGGAATGTGAATGTGCTAATGAGATATACGAAAAAGGAAAGAGTGACCTTGCAATCGAGACGGAGAGAGTACTATATTTATTTAGATAGTGTTGATGGACGTGACTTGAATACATATCTAAACAATAGAGACAAGTATAAAATAAAATACGAAATTGGAACAGGGAAGCCGACCGGAGTCGAGCAACCTTGGAGTTATTATGCAAAAGGTACAAGGACCATTCTCTAGAGGGTACATGGAGCTACATAGCAAGGACCCTAATGACAATCCAAGTGTGACATTCAATTACTTCAATGACTCTAGGGACTTAAGCAAGTGTGTCCAAGGCATGGAAATCCTTAAAAGAGTTGTCGAATCGGAACCAATAACCCGATTTCGATACCCCTACAGCACGGTACAATCCCTACTAATGTATACGTTGTCGATTCCCCTCAACCTGAGGATAAAACACATATCGGCAGCTTATAACATGGAGCAATATTGTAAAGATACGGTGATATCAATATGGCATTATCATGGAGGCTGCCAAGTGAATCGGGTTGTTGATCACGATTATAGGGTTCTCGGTGTGGATTCCTTGCGCGTTGTTGATGGCTCGACGTTTGACTACTCCCCCGGAACTAATCCGCAGGCCACACTTATGATGCTTGGGAGGTGATAGGATTGAAAAATTATCTTAGACTCTATAGTTAATCAAAAAGAAAAAAAAAATTGAATCTTGACTAATCTTGACTCTATACTTTTGTGATTATAGGTACATGGGACAAAAAATTCTAAAGCAGAGAAACAGAGGGAAATATGCATAATTTTCTGATTATTTGCCAAAAACAGATTTCTTGCCATACCAAACGAGACCTGAAGTTATCCAGAAAAATATTAAGATGGTGTTTGGCTCAGCTTATCGGTGTAGATTGTAATTTCTTTTAACTGACAAATATTGGTTGAATTTTAAGCTGTGAAAGGTAATCAAACCATCATTCATGGCTTCTGCACTTTGTAATTTCTACAATTTCAAGCTAAATTGAAGAACAAATTCATGTTTTAAGCGATAATGCAGCTTTCATAGATGCCATCTAAATCCACAAAATAATCATGGGCTAAAGTTATTTTAATAGCCCAAACTGCTAGTGAATTATATAAACTAATAATAATAAAATCTTAAATAAAAATACAATCCCAAACATAATGACTAAGGAAAATAATACAGTATTGGGCCATCCAACTTTCTTGATCGCCTACTTCTTTCATAATTGCACAAAGGCTGATAAAGATGTACAACCCCTATATCAAAGTATGTACATATAATGATCATATTCTTGTAATAGTAATCCAAATTTGTTTAGATAATGTTGCTTTCAATATATAGAAAGACTATTGTACTTAAGAAGTGTGATTATCTGTATTGTATAGTTTTTTCGTGCAGTATATTTATGCTGTGCACACAAAAATTATCGGCTGCTAGTTCGCACGATATCAAAAAATAACTAAAGACAATATGAAATGAACTACGAAATTGGAACAACAGATCTGACCGGCTTCCAACCTCAGAATTATTTTCTATGAATTTGCAAGGAAGTTTCATCTGTCGTATGGGCTTCCTTTGATGGGCTTTCTTCTTGAGATATGCGTATTAACTAGAGAGAGTTATGAGTTTAACTTTGGCAATTTGATTATAATTGTGAATAGTTTTTTGTGTTGGTAAATTCATTATTCACGGAATTACAAAGATTTAATGTGAAATCTTATTTCTAGGATTTGAGAGGCATTTTGAAATTTGTACTTATATAATAAATGACGTATTAAAGTATGATTAATTTAATAAATCACTTTGATAATGTTGTCAATATCACAACTTCTTCCCCAAAGCGCGTCTCTCAATTGCATGTTGCTCAAAGACTTAAAGTTCAAACATTATTGATTGCAGAGGAGATTGATTCAGGACGTGGTGCCAATCAAATTGGTAATTGCAGCGAGTTGGAGCTACTCATTAGAGTTCACACAACAAGTCTGTGAAAAGTTTGCTAGATATGTATGCTGCAACCAGGGGCAGATCCATGATTCGACGGTGGGGTTGAAAAATAAATTTCATACATAGCAAAATATATTAAAGTTCACATGAGTTGTGCTCTACGAGACTTTAATACATAAAAGTCATCAATAACTGAATCTATATCTATATTTTTGACAAAATCTCTCTCAATATAAAGCATTAACGAATCTCCAAGCAAATCATCTCCCATCTTATTACGAATAAATCTCCAAGCAAATCATCTCCATTTTCCCGTGAGAAATGAGAAGTGTTCTGTACTATTGATCTTTGAAGATCTGCAGCTAAGATTTGCTAATGCATTATAATTGAACACCGAATGCATTATCGTAACAATATATTGTAGTAATCCTAAAATGCAATATTGTGACGATGCATTGTCGTAACGACCCGGAATTTTATATGATGATGTATTTTCACGAGCATGATTATTACTTGCTTTGCATGGCCGAAGGTATGTACGACTAAGTTAAGAAATTTCATGATAAGTTGGTTTAATGGTTAAGTGTATTATTTATTAACATATTTCTTTTGGTCGTATAGAATAAATAGTTTATTTACCTAGGTTTCTGATTTATTTAGGATTGTTTATTTGATGAGGATTATTATTTTATAGAATTCTAATATATGAGAATTATTATTTTCTTTATTTCTCTCAATTTTAGATTCACTTGGAGAGAAAGTTATTAAATTTTGTAGTTATCTTCTTTTACCCTAATTAGTAGTATAAATAGATGGTTTTATAATTCTTTTCTTTTCTCACACCCTCAAATTACTTTAAAAACGGCAAAATTACAAATCTGAAGTACTGTACAGGTATCGTACCACTTTTCTCCTAATTTAAAGTTCTCGTTGCCAAGTTTCTGTTCATATATATGATTCCATGGATTTATGATGTGTTTTTATTAATATATATCGTACGCATATAAGTCTAAGTAATATAGATTGATGTAATTCATTTCATGTTTTCCTTTTGATAGCCTTGGGATCCATATCAAGATAAGTAAAGATTGTATTTAAAAGTTGTCAAGGCACTTAATTGTTTGCTCAAATTCTATAACATATGTTAATACACTAGTAAATAAGAATTTTGGTCCTCCATAATAGTTATTTGGTTCTTTCATGTATGCATGCATCTTGATATTTCATAATTGTTTATAGGATTAGCGCGCGGAACTTAACTATTTAATTTGCAAGTTTTTCCTGTCGAGTCGAGAAGGTTAAGGTGGGGTTTTAAGTTACAAATTTTGTTTATCCTTATTATATATTTTGCACAAGTTATACGTGTGATATGCAGGCAGAGCCTTCGGGCTATTTACAAAAGAAGTTATAGCTTCCGGACTAATTACAAAAGTAGTATCAGTCTCGGGCTATTTATATCAGTAGTTATAGCCTTTGGACTATTTACAAAAGCAGTGATAGTCCAGGCTAATCGAGGTACACGAGGTTGAGCCTACGGACTATTCAAGGTTATTCGAGGTTAAGCCCTACGGGCTATTCGAGGTTACGAGTTGATGGCCTTCGGGCTTCGAGGAAGTGAAACATTGCTTTCGGGTGATGTAATGAAATTGACGGACTTTCCATGTATTTTCTTGTTGTGAGTTATATAATCTGAATAAACGCCCCACTGAGTCTAAAGTACTCACCCCAAAACTTTTCATATATTTTCATGATAAGACTAGGGCGATGTGCGGCGGAGCGAGTGATGATGGTCAAAGAGTCAAAATAAGCTTTATTTAAATGTCATTTATATATTGTAAAAATCTTTATTATTTTCATGATGTAGAAATATAACATTTCCTTTTATTTATGAATATTGGGGCGTTACAATTGTAATAATACATAAGATACATTATATTAGTATATAAAATGCATTATTTTATTTAAGTTTTACGGGAAAAGTGCTTATTACGTGAACATACCCCTATATATATATATTTGAGACCAAATAGAAATATTTTACTAAAGAGAAGAAAATATAGAGAAGAGAAGAAATGGGTTATAATTTTAAAATCTTTGTTTAATTATTTTTTCCATCTTCATTTAATTATAAAATCTCGTGGTTCTAATTGGGTTCATTTTATTATTTATTATATATTTAGCATATTATTTTTAGGTAGTCCGCTCGTTGTTGTCCAAAATCTAAATGAAATTCATGAGTAATTATTTTTTACTTGGCAATTAACTTTTTGTGACATGGTTCATTAGGCAATTAATAAACACTAAACATGACATTAAAAAACATTAACGAACTAGTAAGTAAACAACAACATTAGATATATTTTTATATTAATAATTATAAATGAAATTCCTATGTAATTATTTTTATAGACAATTAATAAAGAATAAACATGCCATTAATATACAATGACCGACAAGTAAGTAAACAAAAAAATTAATTATATTAATAATGCATAGAATTCATAAAAACAAAATATTCATCATATGTGTCATTAAAAAACAATAGGAATTTCATTAATTAGGTAGACGGACCAATTCTCAACTGACGGGTACCTCAACTCGGGATCCCACATGACACATTTTCATTCTTTATTCTTATTAATTTTAAAATTTTCATTTTATTCATTTTTTTCATGTATTTTCTAAAATCTAGAATCGTCATAAATTGTGCATTTATAAATCAAAATCGTGGTCAACGGGTCAATTCTGACCCGGAACTGTGGCAGTACACGAGCCAATTCCCAACCGACACTCGAGAAATTTTTCATTTTATGCTTTTTCCCATGTATTTTCTAAAATCTATAATCGTCATCCATGAAATAATTTTTATGTTATTTGTAGTTGGGTTTCCAGCTTTGCATAATTTATAATTTTAATTTTACTATACGATTAAGGACGATAACGAATAGTACAATCATTATTTCTATTAAATTTTTGGATCTATATAAATTCTAAATAAATTTGATAAATTACGCATTTATAAATCAGAGTCGTGGTCAACGAGCCAGTTCCGACGCAGAACTATGGCGGTAGACTAATATACGAATTTTTTTTCAGAAAGGAACACAGATGACTAATTTTTTAATCGGATTTTAAACAAGTACGAGTATATAAATTTCAAACAAATTTGAATAAGCCTAAACACATAATCTCAAATTGTTTGATTAATCGTCTCCGTTGGAAAACGTAGAATATGTAGGAAAATTGACAGAAAAAAAATTGAACCAATTTTGGCCCGGACCGAAAGAATTCGGTCGGTTCGGCCGGTTATCTTTTAACCGATAAAATATATTAAATATATTTAATTATATTTAATTAAATATATTTATGATCCCGTCAGAGTACATATTGAGTCACATATATCTGAAATTTTAAGAACATTATATAAGAAGGTTATATCATAATTCTGTGTCATATAATATTTCTCTAAATAAGAAGTAAAAATAAAAATATCTAAATTCTATACTTAAAGGGCTTGAAATGTAAAGAAAATATGTGCATGTAGTTTAAAATAAAAGCTTCAAATTTGTGTTAATATTGAATAATATTTAATAACAATATTTGTTTATTAATATGTTTGGCGTAATCAAAATTTCTAATACTTGAGATATATATCTCGTGGTCAATGAGATCTAATCTAGAATATATACAGTTATATACAATTATAATATGTATCTAATGATAATAAATATATATATTAAGTAAAAATGATATTATAGGCAAATCAAAAGTTCTCAACAAGATACTTTTTATAGAGGTATAGATAATATGCATTAGATGTGCCTAATAAAAAATCATAAACTTGCAATTAGAAACACAACAAAATTAAATTATATTTTCATTGGAATAATTATACAATAACCAACATAGCAGTTAACAATAAAATTTTTATTAGATTTTTCATTTATTATCATACAAACAAATAATAATTGAGAAAACGTGAAAAATTAATAACAAAAACGGATGCAATGAGATAGTAAGAGGTCTTTTTCTTAGAGTTGCTAGTTTGAAGAGTCCTTTACATTTATTTCATCTATTAGCTCATCTATGTTTGCACCCTATAAATAGGGTTGTCTTATGAAGGAAATAGGGAGTTGAGTATTTTTATAATTTGATTAAAAAGATTTTGAGAAGAGAGTTGTGATTTATTTGTTATTCCCGACTTGGAATTAAGTCGAATTAAGCATTATATCTTTTCATCCCGTTTCTTGTGTTTCCACCCTGGTCACTAGCGATGTGACGACATGGAAAGATATTGAAGTTAAAGAAAAAAGAGAAGAAGATTAAAAAGACACATTATTGAGTAAGTAGAAGGATATACAATCTAGGATCGACAACCTTCTACGACGTACACAGACAGAAAAGCGGTACTTAAATACAAAGAGCTAGCACCAGACTAATGGAGCTAGCATAGTTTTGTCACATACATACATGACAATTATTGAAAGCCAGAAAAGCAACACATACATATCGATGTGGACATACATGCTTGCTTGCTTGTTTAGGCAGTATTGACTCCTATCTTAGAACCCGTGGTGCAAAAAGCAGAACATGTCCTGGTACATTTTTCAACCGCTCCATTCACAACTTCACTTGCATCTAGTCCAAAAAAAATTGCGTAATTAGAATTGAATCTCTTGTCTCCGACAAAAAAACAAAATAAAAATAATAATGAGCTTCATATACCATCATTGTTGAGAGTGGATATGGCACCACACACAGAGGATGCACACCCCAACTTGCAGTATTCAACGACAGCATTTTCACCTTGACACAAATTACATTCAAAAATGAAATCTTGTGCAGCAAGCAAGTTAACTAAATAATTAGAACAAATGATCGAGTTGATTTAATTACCAGTGTTTTCGAGAATATCGTGATCCCAACCACTGTCACACTTAGTCCCAGAAATGATTTTGCATCCACTAAGTGATGCACAAGTTTGCTGCGAGGCTCCCCCAAAGCGACAGACGTTATAGATATTTCTGGCAGTGGTGCTTGGGCAACAACTCTTTGCCTCAACTTGAATTTGTCCCAAAACAAGGCTCACCAAAAGAGCACTCATAATAACCCTTTTACCTTCCATTGAATCAGATCACTATCTTCTTACAAAATATAGAAAATGAAATGCTTATGAAACTAGACTCACAGATACCCAACTTAAATACTAGGTGTTCTACCATTCAAGCTTCACCACGTGGCATCCTTATCCAAAGCTCCCATGGTCTGAACGATCCCACGTTTAAATAATGTGATTGGAAGTAGATAGAAAACTATGATTACCACAAACACTGCATACTCGGAACAATTACTCGTTGGGGAATTTGGTCATACGGTTGGACCGCACATTTTTAAATCAATTGCTGCTTGCCTCTATTTTAATCTTCTCATCTTTATTTCTTTTCTTTATTCTGTCATCTTCTTCCTAAAAAATACAGTAGCTGCCATTGTCGACTCTTCTCTCTGTAAATTCTTCATGTTCAGCCCATTCTCACCTCCACTCTAAGGTGGTTTGGACTTTAGAGACAACGAGATGAGGGGGGCTGAAGCTTGGTCACGACAATTTCATTAACTTCAATGTTCCTAAAAAATGGAAAAAAAAATTCTTGGCAGGGCTTCAGCCCCTTGTTGCCCCTTCCTGCGTCCGTCATTGCCGTGCGTGGTAGTGTAGTAATCTCACATTTATATTGTATAGAGGTCCACCTTCGGTGGAGTAGTGATTTATTTGATAGATTTTATATACCTGTTGTAATGATTGCATATATGACACACCATCTTCAATTAGTTTAGGATGTTAGCCAATTATCAACAATATTGAAATATATAACATTGAAACTAATTGCATAAATTTAAAAAAAAAACGTAGACTTTAAAAATATTAGCAAAGCTCATCTAATCCTAATCAATTGGGTCCTTAAAAATATCAATTAAATAAAATCATCCCACGTTTAAATAACATGGTTTGAGTGAATGGTTGATATATGAATAAAAACTTTAGTAGAAAAAAGGAATTGGTGGTGAATATTGAGTATGTACGAGTGGGGGACCAAGCTCAATATGTATGTAAATAATATATTCATGAATAACACATTGCTCCGCAAATACCTATCTAACATTGTCATCTCCTTTCATTCCAAATCCAAACCAATCTAGTAGTACAAAGTAATAAAACATGTGACAGCTTTTTCATAAAAAAAAAAAAAATCATTAATGGGACCAACCATATTTTTGTCTTCAGTGCTATAGATATACCATTGATTAAATTAAATGGATGGACAAGATGGGGTTTAAGGATAATTCATGGGACAAGTTTTTATTTGATATATATATATATATCATATGAGAATGTTTTCTTATATGAGAAATGAGAATAAATCTCGGCCCTTGATCTTTGTTGATCAATGATCCAGATTTAACGATGCATTATGTTATTGTAATTTATGCATTACAATGTCAATGCATTAACTTATTGTAGTTTATGCATTAGAATGAGCATGCATTACATTTCTGCAATACATGCATTACCGATGTGATAAAAATGCATTACCCATATATATATATATATATATATATATATATATATATATATATATATATATATATAGGAAAGACATCATGTGTAAATCTATTTTCCCATGAGAAATGTGAAGTGTTCTAGACCATTGATCTTTGTAGATCTACGACTAATATTGACTAATGTATTATAATTGAACACGGAATGCATTATAGTAACAATGCATTGTAGTAATCCTAAAATGCAGTTTTATGACGATGCATTGTAATAATACATAAGATACATTATATTAGTATATAAAATGCATGATTTTTATTTAATTTTTAAGGAAAAAGTGCTTAGGACGGGAACCAACCCCTATGTGTGTGTGTGTGTGTCTATATATATATATATCTCTTTGAGATCAAATAGAAATATTTGACTAAAGAGAAGAAATAGATTCTAATTGTAAACTCTTTGTTTAATTATTTCTTCCATCCAGTGGTTGACCCAGGTTTTTGAAATTGGGGGTACGAAATATTATGATATTTAAAAAATTGGCCGGGGTTGCAGGAGGGCTTGGCCCCCGAGAAAATTGTTTTAGCTGTCCAATAATAAAAATGATTTAAAATGCCCACAATTAGATAAAATGTATATAAAAAAATATTCATAGAGTTAAAAAAGAATTATATTATTCAATAATTACAAATCAAAATTCGAGCCCGAGCCCACGAGTCTTCATTCTCAGGAATCGATCCATGACATCTTCATTAGGAACTTGCATGAACATTTTTTTCAATGAAATATTATCAAATTAGATTTAGAATTTTAAATATTATTAAATTATTAAAATATTATTATAAGAATATTATATATATATATATATATATATATATATATAGTAAAACAATTTTTTTTGGGGGTATAGCCGTACCCCCTTGTACCCAGCTCGGTCCGCCGGTGCTTCTTCCATCTTCATTTAATTATAAAATCTCGTGGTTCTAATTGGGTTCATTTTATTATTTATATTATATATTTAGCATATTATTGTTAGTACGTCCGCTCGTTATTGTCCAAAATCTAAATGAAATTCATGAGTAATTATTTTTTACTTGGCAATTAATTTTTTGTGACATGGTTCATTAGGCAATTAATAAACACTAAACATGCCATTAAAAAACATTAACAAACAAGTAAGTAAACAACAATATTAGATATATTTTTATATTAATAATTATAAATGAAATTCCTATGTAATTATTTTTATAGACAATTTATAAAGAATAAACATGCCATTAATATACAATAACCGACAAGTAAGTAAACAAAAAATCTAATTATATTAATAATGCAAACAATTCATAAAAACAAAATATCATCATATGTGTCATTAAAAACTATAATGATATTTAAATGAGACGGATTTTGAAATAGCCATAATAACCATTAAAATATAAACTTTGACCCACCTTCTTCAAAAATATAAATTTTGGCCATTTTTTTTCAATTTGGGACAAAATTACCCTTAATGAAACGCAGAGCGAATCGGGTCTAACGAGGGCAGGCACGGGTCGGTTCGGACCAGGTATCAAGGATCTGGTACTTCTGGTACAAATTTAGTGAATTAGTATCAAGTTTTCTAGTACATTCGGTACAAATTTAGCGTTATTAGTACTAACTGTACCAGACCAAATCTGGTACAATTGGCACGAGTGATCTAATTAGTTCTAATTGTTCCAAATTACGATGTGGTACAATTGGGACGAATAGTGTAATTAGTTTGGTACAATTGGGACGAATAGTCCAATTAATTCTAAATGTTCCAACTTCCAAGATGCTAATACACACATGTTATGAGAGAATATACAAATGAAAGTAAAATAAAAACACTCACTTCTTCGGACAAAGTTTGATACTCGATTAAGAGACGAAGAGATCGCTGCAATATGACGACCATTCTTCTATGCGTAAAATAATCAAACATTGGGTGTGCAATTAAAAAAGAAACATGGTCTACCTTTTTTAAAGAGAGCCACAAAAGAAAAAAGAAATACATGATCTACGATCTCATACCAACATAATATTTCTTTATTTTGAGAAATACCTAAGTTGATGGAATTACATCCCACTCATCGCAACAGCTCGAGAAGACATCAACCAAAATATTGGTCTGAATATATGGCTGCGAAGAAGTGGCCGGCGAAGACGCTGCCGGGAGGGGCGACGGTGGCGGAGGGATCGGTGTGGACGTAGATGTTGTGGAGGCTTTCGTGGCCACGGAAGAAGAGCTTCCAGAGAGGGGCGAAGTGGAGATCAGTGTTGATGAGGATGAGGAAGGCGATCTTGGGCTTGGATTTGGCGATGGTGGAGTGGCTGCCATTGAGGGAGGCGAGGGTGGCGCGGCGGAAGAGGGCAAGGTCGTCGAGCTCATCGAGGAGGGAGATGGGGACGTGTTTAGGAGTGAGAAAGCATGGGATGAAGAAGCAGAGGAGAGGGAATGACAACAACACAGCGGATCAATTGACGGTTAATCAAATTAACGTTGGGTTAATAAGGGTATTTTTATCCTAAATTCAAAAGAATGACTAAAATTTATATTTATGAGGAGAATGGCCTAAAATTTATATTTTAATGTTCAGTATAGCAATATCACATGATCTTCTCTATTTAAATTATATCAAGAGTCAATAGATTTATTAACACAATTTTCATAAATAAACATTAGAGGAAGACTACATCTATTTACTTTTATATTGTATAGAGGTGCACCTTCGGTGGTGTAGTGATTTATTTGATAGAATTTATATACCCGTTATAATGATTGCATCTATGACCCACCATCTTCAATTCGTTTAGGATGTTAGCCAATTATCAAGAATATTGAAATATATAACATTGAAACTAATTGCATAAATTTCAACCGTAACCAAAAACGGATGCAATGAGATAGTAAAAGGCCTTTTTCTTAGTGTTGTTTGTTTGAAGAGTCCTTTTCATTTATTAGCTCATCTATGTTTGCTCCCTATAAATAGGGTTGTCTTATGAAGGAAATTAATAGAGAGTTGCGATTTATTTGTTATTCCCGACTTGGAATAAGTCAAATTAAGAATTATATCTTTTCATCCTTTTTCTTGTGTTACCACCCTCGTCACTAGCGACGTCACGACGGGGAGAGATATTGAAGTTAAAGAAGAAAGAGAAGAAGATTATAAAGACACATTATTGAGTAAGTAGAAGGATATACAATCTAGGATCGACAGCCTTCTACGACGTACACAAACAGAAAAGAAGTAGTTAAATACAAAGAGCTAGCACCAGACTAGTGGAGCTAGCATAGTTTTGTCACATACATACATGACAATTATTGATAGCCAGAAAAGCAACACTTATTAGATGAGATTCATATCATGCTTGCACTTGCTTGTTTAGGCAGTTTCAAGTGCAGTAGTGGAACCCGTTGTGCAAAACACAGAACATGCCGTGGTACATTTTTCAACTGCTCCATTCACAACTTCACTTGCGTCTAGTCACCCAAAAAATGCGTGATTAGAATCGGAATCTTGTCTCTAAGAAATATTAAAAGAATAAGAATAAAAATAATAATGACTTAAGAGAATGCTTGCTTTACCAGAATTTCGGAGAGTGGCTATGGCACCACACACAGAGGATGCGCACCCCAACTTGCAGTACTCATTGACAGCATTTTCACCTTGAGACAAATTACATTGAAAAATGAAATCTTGTGCAGCAAGCAAGTTAACTAAATAATTAGAACAAATGATCGAGTTGATTTAATTACCAGTGTTTTCGAGAATATCGTGATCCCAACCACTGTCACACTTAGTCCCAGAAATGATTTTGCATCCACTAAGTGATGCACAAGTTTGCTGCGAGGCTCCCCCAAAGCGACAGACGTTATAGATATTTCTGGCAGTGGTGCTTGGGCAACAACTCTTTGCCTCAACTTGAATTTGTCCCAAAACAAGGCTCACCAAAAGAGCACTCATAATAACCCTTTTACCTTCCATTGAATCAGATCACTATCTTCTTACAAAATATAGAAAATGAAATGCTTATGAAACTAGACTCACAGATACCCAACTTAAATACTAGGTGTTCTACCATTCAAGCTTCACCACGTGGCATCCTTATCCAAAGCTCACATGGTCTGAACGATCCCAAAAAAATCATCCCACGTTTAAATAATGTGATTGGAAGTAGATAGAAAACTATGATCACCACAAACACTGCATACTCGGAACAATTACTCGTTCGGGACTTTCGTCATACGGTTGGACCGCACATTTTTATTTTAAATAAATAAATTGCTGCTTCCCTCTATTCTATTTTCCATTTTATTATCCTGCAACCAAGGTATTATCTTAAAACTCTGATCATGTTTCTAAATATAAAATCCTTGAAACTAATACACATATATACGATACTTGTTTGAATAAGTTCATTCTTTGGCGCACTTATCTTTGCTATGCAAATCACAAAGGATAGACACTAACTTGCCTTGTCAACACATTTTTCACTTACGAATTTAAAAAACCATAGAAATAAAATAGAAAAACGATGTTTTTTTTTTTTTTTTTTTTTAATTTTTAACGTGAATTTAATATTTTCCACCTCATTTTTATATTGTGATAAATTACATACCAATGTTCTACGAACCACATCACTTTTAAGTATTGCTCTAGACGAGCCAAACCGTTCGCTAACTAGTCGGAGCTCGGCTAATTTTTTTGAGCCGAGCTTGAGCATACCTATATTATCGAGCTTGACTATAATTTAAATAGAAATTTCGTCCACAACACAATTCGGGTTCTATTATGCATTTCCTCTACAATTTTCTTTTGGTTAATTCATCGAAGACATTGCATCCGAAGTATATAACTTTTCTTTTTCTTGTTTACATGGATCTTTATCGGTTAATTACGATATTTTCATATTAATATATTTAATAAATAATTTCAGATATCCACTCGCCTTAGAAGACTTGAACAGTTGTGTATAGTTTTATACTTTCAATCGAGATACAATACCCTGCTCCTAAATTGGTTTCCGGAAATTGGCATCTTTACTTTAAAAAATAACGTACGTAGACTATACAATATTAGCAAAGCTCGTTTAATCCTAATCAATTGGGTCCTTAAAAATATCAATTAAATAAAAATATGCAACATTTAATCATGTTGCTGTCAATGATATATTTGCACCATTTCATTAGAGATTTATATACATTGGTGCACTGGAACATAATTTAGGATAATAATTTTTGGTCCAAGCTTTAAAAGCTTAGGGCCCATTGAAATAATTGGTTTGAGTGAATGGTTGATATATGAATAAAAACTTTAGTAGAAAAAAAGAATTGGTGGTGAGTATTGAGTATGTACAGTGGGGACCAAGCTCAATATATATGCATGAATAACACATTGCTTTGCTAACATTGTCACCTCCTTTAATTCCAAATCCAATCCAATCTAGTAGTACAAAGTTCCAGGACCAAAAAAGAGATTTTATTCATGGATTCTTTGTTTGTTCTTTGAATGAGAAGTAATAAAACATGTGACAGCTTTCTCATTAAAAAAAAATCATTAATGCGACTAACGATGTTTTTGTCTTCAGTGTTATAGATATACCATTGATTAAATTAAATGGATGGACAAGATGGTCTTGCGGATAGTAATCGAGAGAAGCGAATGAAGAAGAAGTTGACATGAGAGAAAGATGCAGACATGAGAGAAAGATGCAGAGAAGTTCTGTTTTCGTATTTTATTTCTTGTATTATTCCCATACACACATGGGTACAATATATAGCACAAACTATACTATTACATAAGGAAACAAATACATTCCTTATATGTAATGATTTGATTAATGATTTGTGTTTCTCTAATTTGGGCTATAATTGTTGTGAGATTCTTAACACTCCCCCTCAAGTTAAGCAACGGCATTTCCGATACTTAACTGGACCAGAACTTCTCTAAAGATTTTTATGTTGACGGCCTTCGTCAATATGTCGGCCAACTGTTCTTCCGATCGTATGAAGGGAAGTTCAATGACCCCACTATCCAGCTTCTCTTTGATGAAGTGCCGATCGACCTCCACGTGTTTGGTCCTATCGTGTTGTACGGGATTTCCAGATATACTGATTGCAGCTTTGTTGTCACAAAAAAGCCGGCTTCTCCTTTTTGGAGGAAAACCGATTTCCGTGAGCAATCTCCGAAGCCATAGGATTTCAGTGATCCCATTTTTAACTCCTCTGAATTCTGCCTCTGCGCTCGATAGGGCCACTACCTTTTGTTTTTTGCTCCTCCACGTGACTAGGTTTCCTCCGATGAAGGTAAAATATCCAGCAGTAGATTTCCGATCATTTGGGTTACTAGCCCAATCTGCATCTGTATACTCGTCAACTTCCAAATCTTCTTGTTTCCTGAACAAAATCCCATACTCACTGGTTCCTTTCAGGTATCGGACAATTCTAATAGCTGCCTCCATATGCTCCTTCTGAGGTTTATGCATAAACTGACTTACTATTCCAACTGCATACGCGATGTCAGGCCGTGTATGGGAGAGATAGATGAGTTTTCCAACTAGACGCTGATATTTTCCTTGATCTGTCAAATCAGCTCCTTCAACCATGATCAACCCATGATTAGTCACAATCGGTGTTTCTACTGGCTTACACTCAAGTAGCCCAGTTTCTGCAAGTAGATCAAGGATATACTTCCTTTGTCTCAGAAAAATTCCCTTTTTAGACCTTAAAATCTCAATTCCCAGAAAGTATTTCAGAGAACCAAGGTCTTTCATTTCGAATTCCTGGAACAAGTTCTCCTTCAGTTTTTCTATCTCCTCGACATCATCCCCTGTGATAATCATGTCGTCAACATAGATGATCAAACATGTCACCTTCCCTTCTCTCCTTTTCACGAACAATGTATGATCAGAGTTACTCTGTTTATAGCCATTTTTGACATAGCTTGACAGAATCTCCCGAACCAAACTCTAGGTGATTGCTTTAATCCGTAGAGTGTCTTCTTTAGTCTGCACACCTGTCCTGTCTCGAATTCTTCGGAATAACCTGGAGGAACTTCCATATATATTTCTGCATTCTTCTCCAATTCTCCATGTAGGAAGGCATTCGTTACGTCCAACTGATGTAAAGGCCAATCCTTGCATGCCGCTACTGAAAGAAGTGTTCTTACAGTGCTCATCTTGGCCACTGGAGAGAATGTTTCTTCATAGTCTATCCCGTAGGTCTGAGTATACCCTTTTGCAACTAACCTAGCTTTGTACCTCTCGATTGAACCATCCGATCGCCTTTTTATTGTGAATACCCATCTACACCCTACTGGCCTCTTTCCTGCTGGCAACACACACCTTTCCCATGTCTCATTTTTAATTAGGGCATCCATCTCTTTCTTCATGGCCTCCCTCCAATGTTTATATTTTTTTGCTTCTTCTGCTGTCTGGGGTACATCCTCCTCTTTATACAGAGCTGCTTCAAAGGTCCGTGCCATTTCTGTGAATTGCCCCTGAACAAGGTTGACAACTGAGTACCTAGTCTTTCGTCCTTGCCAGTCTGGGGAGTAACGCTTGGGTGGTTTTCCCCTTGTACTACGTGGAGGCAATGTGTACTGTAGCACCTACCGACTCAGCATGTCCATTATCTTGACTTGTATCCACTCCAGTGTCTGTATCAGAGTTTCCACCCCTAGTTTCCTCAATGTTAGTATTAACTTGAGAACTATTAAGATTACTTACCTCAGTACTGGAAGAGGATGGAGTTGACAGTGGGGAGTCGCTGGACATCTCGTACTGCAACTGTGCTGTAGGTATCTCGGCGGGTGTGCTAACCTTCTCTGTTGGACCAACGTCTGGCCTAAAATTTGGCAATGGCACAGTGGTGGTGGTGGTAGGAACAGTGGATGGTTAAGTGGATGGTGAAGTGGATGGTGAAGTGGATGGTGTAGTAGATGGTGTATGGAGCCAACTTAGGGAGTCGATCACTGTTTTCTCCCCCTGGCTCCCTTGTTGGTGGAAGAAATATTCGGTTTCAACAAAGTCACAGTTTAAGGTAGTATGAAGGTGATTAGTCACAGGGTCGTAACACCTATACCCCTTCTGATTTTTACCATACCCCAAGAAAACACACTTAACAGCATTTGGTGAGAATTTTGTACGATTGTGTTTAGGAATATGAACATAGACAGTGCATCCAAAGACTCTGGGTTCAAGTGTGAGAGATGAGGGTATGTCAGAGTGGGCAGCTAGGAACTCAAGAGGTGGTTTTAAGTTTAGGATGTGAGTTGGTAGCCGATTCAGGAGGTAAACAGATGTAGCTACAGCTTCAGGCCAGTAAGAAGTGGGAACTCGGGAGTCGATGATGAGGGCTCTGGTTATCTCTAAAATGATCCTATTTTTTTGCTCAGCTACCCCATTCTCTTCAGGTGTGTATGGACAGGTGGTTTGGTGGATAAGACCCTTTTCAGTGAAGAAGTTTTTCATCTTGGAATTAACATACTCCCCCCATTATCAAATCGAAGGATTTGGATAGATTTTTTGTATTGTGTTTGTACTAGATTATAAAAATGAGTAAATTTTTCAAAGACTTCCCCTTTTGATTTCAAGAAATATACCCATGTCATTCTAGAACAGTCATCAACAAATAGCAAAAAATATCTAAACCCATTATCACTAGTAACCGGAGCTGGACCCCAAATGTCAGAGTGCAGTAAAGAAAAAACTGAATTCACACGAGTATTATTGAGTTTGAATGAGTGACGATGGCTTTTGGCCAAATAACAGGTTTCACAGTGCAAAGGGTGTGAAGTAGCAAGGTTCGGATAAATTAACCGTAGATATCCTATGGATGGGTGTCCTAACCGTCGATGCCAAAGCCAAGTCTGGTCCTCTGTCGGTCCTCGAGTCAGCATCGCAGCACCCTTTTGAGTTATCCCATCCACATAGTAGAGTCCTCGATGTTCAGTGCCACGCCCAACTATCTTCCCCGTCCTCGTATCCTGTACAATGCAGAAACCGGGCTGCATTAGTAAGTTACAATGTAATTCTCTTGTTAATTGACTAACAGACACCAATTTATGAGATAAAGACGGGATATATAAACAGTTTGGTAGGCATAAATCTGAGGATAATTTAATAGTTCCAGCTCCTTCCACAGATGCTAAACTGCCACTGGCAACTCTAATATATTTTTTCCGGGTTGGGAAAATCTCCATAAAATCTGAGGCATCAAAGGACATAGTATGTGTTGCTCCACAATCAAAATCCAACAGTAGTCTTTATCGGGTATATCGGAATTAATAGAGGATAATGCTGAGGCAGGGGAAACGGAACGGGATATATAAGAGAGTGAGGGGTTAAATAGGCATAACCCCTCATTACCTCCATTATGAACCCTAGCCGCTAGAGCTCCTCCTCCTCTCTCCTCGTTGAGGCGCGACTGTGACGACGGTGGTCCGATGTTGCCCGCCGGTGTTCCGGCGTAGGCGGCTCGTGTCTCACTGTCTATCCCGGCATTGGCGGCTCGAGTTCCATCGCCTGACCACGGCCCTGCTGGCGCCTGTCTGTTTGGGATCCATGGCCCACCGATCGTCGCTCCGGCAGCCACCGCTGACGTGCCGCCGCTGACTGCTATCGTCGCCTGTCCAGCCGCTGACCATGGTTGATTCCGATTCCTTGATGCAGCTCTTGATTTCTTCATTTCGTCCCACCACTCGGGAAATCCGATGAGTAAGAAACACCCCTCTTTGTATGTTTTTTACCTCCACAATGCGTACACACGAGCTTGCTCTTGTCGATTTCCCCCTTTCTGTTGTTCCAGTTTTGATTTCCTTGCTGTGGTGGTCGATTGGACGGCGGTGGCGGTCGGCTTGGCGGTGGTGGTCGGCTGTGGTTGACCACGGCGAGCCCGGACCCAATTCCTTCCGTCGGAGATTCCGAGGGCTTGAGGATGCCCTCGTTTGTGGCTTGCCTTCGTACCAGGCCATATGCTCTTCGAACAGTGGGTAATGGATCCTTGTCCATAATCTCCCTCTTGATATTTGCATATTTGTCATCCAACGCACTTAGAAATTGATAGAGGCGATGACGTTCTTCCCTTTTCTGATATCCCTCTATGTCTGTTGGACTTTGATCTCGGGTATCAATTGAAATCCATAAATCTTGCATCTTGGTCCACAACCCTTCTAGTGTCATAGATTCTTGTTTTATTGTCATAGCTTGCCGGTGCAGATCGTAGATTTGGAATGGATCCGATCCACTTCCATAAGTGATTGCCAATCCTTCCCATAGATCGACGGCAGTTGCGTACTGTGATACCTCATTCACAAGTCCGGTTTCGATATTGTTGATCATCCAATTGAAAACACAGTTATCCCGTTGCTCCCATCTTGTGTAGCCGGGATCGTCAATGGCAGGGGGTTTTGAAACTCCATTAATGTGAGATGTCAAGCCCTTTCCTGCAATTGCTCGTTTCATGAAATTAACCCATAAGGGATAATTTTCCCCATTGAGTTTCGCCTTGATGGAAATTTCTCCAAAGGATTCAGGTTGGTCGTGGTTTGAGGGTTTATGAACCGATGATGATTCTGAAATTCTGAGGTTTTGTTTAAGAAATTCTGCAAATTGTGCAGCAAATTCCATAGGAAAATTTGTCGGGGTAGTATTTGATGTGTTTGATGTTTCGGAATCTGACATGATTTACGTGTTTTGGGTAGATTTTTGAATGGTTTTGCAGGTTTTAAGCTGAAGATTTTCCTGCTCTGATACCATCTTGCGGATAGTAATCGAGAGAAGCGAATGAAGAAGAAGTTGACATGAGAGAAAGATGCAGAGAAGTTCTGTTTTCATTTTTTATTTCTTGTATTATTCCCATACACACATGGGTACAATATATAGCACAAACTATACTATTACATAAGGAAACAAATACATTCCTAATATGTAATGATTTGATTAATGATTTGATTTCCTTGATTTGTGTTTCTCTAATTTGGGCTATAATTGCTGTGAGATTCTTAACAGATGGGGTTTAAGGATAATTCATGGGGGGACAAGTTTTTATTTATATATATAGGGAGAGGAAATTGTTAAAAGAGGACACTAACTTGGAGGTTGTGAAAGTAGGACACTTTTATACCGGGCTTGTAAAAGGAGGACACTATCTTTTAAGTTCAACAAAAGAAGGCCAAATCGAGATTTATGCGGGCTATTTTTCACGTGACTTGCACATGAGTGCTGACTGTGTCCCGAATCTGACGTGGTTATCTGGTTGATGTATATAAGTGGTTTGATGAAGATAAAAATTCCCTAAATGCATTGCCCCCAATCTGAGTCGCCGTCGAAGAACCCTAATCTAGATTTCCTCAAATCGGACCACTCCAGAAAAAAATTCCCTTACAAAACTATTGCATTCCACATCGTTGATATCAAAGCACTCCATATCGCTGAAGCATTCATCGGCATTGGTTGAAAGAAAGAGTAAGTAAGCAAGCATGGTGTATGTTCGAGAGTCAAGTAAGCTGAAAAGTCCACCACCTATGTAGAGTGAGTTTTCGTTAATCAGATAATTTTTCCCCCCAAGCTGAAATGTTTTTTTTTTTTTCATGAATCTGATAAGATTTTTTTCTTCCTTCTGTTTGTGGTGTTAATTTCTCTAGGAGATATTTTCGTGAATTTGTGATTTGATGGGTAAAACTTAGGGTGGGTTTAAATAAAGCTTTAATGGTTAATTTTGTGTGTCAGCATGTGTGTAATATTATCTGTAGCTTGTTTTGGTTTAGTTCAGTTTTAATTAGCTTTTTCATTCTTTCTTAACAGATAACAAATTATGTTATTTATTTGAAGTTGAATTAAAAAAATAAATACATGTTAGTTGAATAAAAAAACAATATACAAGTGTAGCAGTTTGTTGCTCATCCTTCTTTTTTTCATCGTGGCATTTGTCGAACAGCTTTCCTACAAGTTTTTCATTTTGACACGTCAGATTCAGCCACAATCAGCACTCACGTGAATGTCATGTGAAAAATAACCCGCATAAATCTCGATTTGGCCTTCTTTTGTCGAGCTTAAAAGATAATGTCCTCAATTTACAAGCCCGAAATAAAAGTGTCCTACTTTCACAAACCCCCTAAAGTTAGTGTCCTCTTTTAACAATTTCCTCTATATAGGGAAGAGATCATGTGTAAATCCATTTTCCGTGAGAAATGAGAAGTGTTCTGGACCATTGATCTTTTTAGATCTACAACTAAGATTGACTAATGCATTATAATTGAACACGGAATGCATCATCACAACAATGCATTGTAGTAATCCTAAAATGCAGTATTATGACGATGCATTGTAATAATACATAAGATACATTATATTAGTATATAAAATACATTATTTTTATTTAATTTTTACGGGAAAAGTGCATAGTACGTGAACCAACCCATATATATATATATATATATATATATATATATATATATATCCACTGAGCTCTTATTTTATATTTATACACTTCGCTTTTTTTTAGTCTATGATAGGCCACATGGTATGATTCCTACAAAAAGTGCAACAAATCGTGCCTAAAGAATGCTGGAGTTATGGTATGCGGAAAGTGCAATGAGGAAGTTGTTAAGATGATCCCTAGGTAAAGACTTATTAAAATTAAAATAAATAATTTATTTACCTAACGAGAAAAATATTCATTATTTTATACAATTTCATATACAGACTCACCCTAAGTGTTAAATATGGCGACCGCAGTGCACACATCACGTAGTTTGAGTGTATGTATGATGCACTATTGATGAGTATATTTCGTCAATTAGTGAGTAAATTGTAAATTAATAATTATAAGATTATTTAAAATAGTTAATACTATTACGTAGTTTTCCTTTTAACAAAATTAATTTTCGTGAGTGAAAATGAATATACATACTTTCGGGATCTGAGCACCCAAACACCAATTGAAATGCGATTTATGACAACTCTAAAGTGTGTTAACTTTAATATAGGGGAGGATAGAATCTATGGATAAGATTGATGTTTCATGGATTGAAAAGACAAATCCATCTCAAAGCCAAGACTGGAAAATTAGTGAAAAATCCTAAGAAGACTAGAGTAGGATAAGAGAAGAAATCAGATACGGAGTTGCAGCTTGTGGAAGGACAAGATAAAAAAAAAACTCTTGAGGAAGAAAGTTGAAGACTACAGTGAAAATTCCAAGAGATGATGGTCAACTCCCGTTGGCCAAAGTTATCTCAAAAAAGCAAATGAAGTATTTCTGAGAGAAGAGTGTAGTGCACCAGAAAAAGGGTGATGTGTTGGCCGGTGGCGGATGTTTTTGGGGCTACGTGAGAGAGAGGATAGAGAAATAAGAAATGGGATGGTTTTGGCGGCGAAAATGGATTGTTTCAGAAACGAGATACATGATTTTACTTTTTGTTTGTGTGCGTGTTTCCGAAGAAGAGAAATGGTTGCCCGGAGAAGAGATGTGTTGATGATGGCGGCCATGGAAAGAGAAGATTGATAATAGCAAATTTGAGTTTTTTTTTTTATATAATTTTGTTTTAAATAAACTTTGTTTGCAATCACATAGATGCCAATAACTATCACATTTATCTTATAATTGTCCTCCCATAGTAAATAATGTGGCAAAATTATGTGACGTGTCGTGTCACGTGGAGTTTGGGCCCAAAGATTTGAGTTTGGGCTCAAAATATATTCTCTAGATCAAGAGAATAATGGCTTTATCTTCTTCGCTGAGCTCCACCTCTATATTCTCTAGATCATCAACCGCCTTGCAAAACTCATCAAGTTGATCAAGAACACTTTTATCATCAACCAATTTGTAAGAGTATAGTCTCTGCTTCGTGTACAATTACAGACTCTCGAGCTTCTTCCATACGGCTATAGCACTCGTCTCCTTCGCCACCTCGCGTAGGACTTTATCACCCAAGCAAAGAATCAAGGTGCTATGTGTCTTCTCCTTTAATTCTTGCTTCTTCGCCGCATCGCTCGATTCTTATTTGTCCTCTTCTTTCACTTTCGAATCCTTGTCTTTCACTTTTTCTTCTTTGAGAAATTCTACCAAACCCTGCTGTACGAGCAGAGCCTTCATCTTGAGTCGCCATAACCCAAAATCACCTTGACCATTGAATTTCTCCGCCTCAAACTTCGTTGAAGCCATGATCGCAATAATCAGATCACGATCTGCTCAATCTCCGATGCTGATGCCTGGATCCTCGACCAACTTCTTGTTGCGGATCTCGCTTCCCACAGATGGTGCCAAATTGTGAATTCAATTTGTGATCGGATCAAAACAGCAAAACAGCTACGATGATTGCATGAGATTGAGCTAAGAAGGAGTTGAAACTTTAATGCAGAATATGAAAAACGAACACAAGAATTTTACGTGGTTCGGAAAGAATCCCTACATCCACGGGAGGTTTGCCGTACCCTCATTATCAACAAACAAGAACAGAGATTACATGAATCAAGATCACAGCCTATCTATGTCTAGATCTCTCGCTGATAACTCTCTCTCAACTTGATTCACTCTCAACTGCTATACACACTTCTCTCATTCTATAATGAATCAGAATATGTAACTAACAACACGAGGATTAGCTATATATATTGCTCTCCAATAAATGATCTCAACCATCCAAGTTGTACAGCTGAGATCTCTCCATGCAACCGACTCCAAAACCCCAGCAACTAACTCTACCACTCCTTTTGCAGATTAGTCCTTGAGCTCCTTGAATTGTTAAGACCAAACCCTCATCAATTGCTCTATTATTTATTCACCTCTTTAACAATCTCCACCTTGAATCAATAATAGAGTAAACCCGACATTCCTCCACCTCAGCCCTATCACAGGGCTTACCACACTTTACCAAAGATTAGTGTTGCTACCAGAGCAGCTTCACCAAGTCCAAACAATGCTTGAACTTAGCAGTAGGAAGAACTTTGGTTAGCATATCTGCAGCATTCTCTTCAGTAGATACCTTAACCACTTTCACATTTTCTTTTGCAACTTCATCTCTGATAAAGTGATGCCTCACATCAATGTGTTTGCTCCTTTCATGAAACACTTGATGCTTGACTAAGTGAATAGAACTTTGGCTATCACAATTGATCTCTACACAATCTTGAATCACTCCAAACTCAGACAAAATACCCTTCAACCATAAAGCTTCTTTCACAGCTTCTGTTAGAGCTAAGTATTCTCCCTCAGTTGTTGAGAGAGCAACCACTGATTGTAGAACCGATTTCCAACTTATTGTAGAACCAAAGAGAGTGAAAACATACCCACTCTGTGACTTTCTTGTATCCAAGCTAGTAGCAAAATCAGAATCCACATATCCAACTAGGTAACTCCCACTTGATTCCTGCCTTTCAAACAAAATCCCATAATCACCAACTCCCTTCAAGTATCTCAAAATCCATTTTAGAGCCTCCCAATGTGACCTTCCAGGATCTGCCATGAATCTACTTGCCACACTAATGGCATGAGATAAGTCAGGTCTTGTACAAATCATATTGTACATGACACTTCCAACAATACTGGAATATGGAATATTCATCATAAACTTCCTTTCAGCTTCATCATTTGGCTTTTGATCATTGCTGAGCTTGAAATGCTGAGCTAAAGGAACTTGCACAACTCTTGATTCTATCATGTGAAACTTCTTCAGAATTTTCTTCACATAGTCTTCCTGACAAAGCCATAATTTGTTGCTTTCTTTATCTCTGATGATATCCATCCCCAATATCCTTCTAGCCTCACCTAGATCCTTCATCTTAAACTTAGTCTGCAAATCCAGCTTCACCTTCTCAATCTCTTTCTTGCTTTTACTTGCAACCAGCATGTCATCAACATACAACAAGAGATAAGTAGTTTCTCCAGTTTCTGAGATTCTCAAATACACACATGAATCATACTCTGATCTTGTGAATCCAATTCGAATCATGTGCTCATCAAACTTCTTATACCACTGCCTGCTGCTTTGCTTTAAACCATACAAAGATTTCTTCAACAAACACACTTTTCCCTCTTGTCCAGATTCCACAAAACCCTCTGGCTGATTCATGTAGATATTCTCTTCCAAATCTCCATGAAGGAAAGGTGTCTTCACATCCAATTGTTGTAGCTCCAAACCATACTGAGCTACTATAGCCATCAATATTATGATTGAGGTGTGCTTCACCACATGAGAGAATACCTCATTAAAGTCTATTCCTTCTCTCTGTGTATAACCCTTAGCAACAAGCCTAGCTTTATATCTTAGCTTTTCCACACTGAAAACTTCTATCTTGATCTTGAAAATCCACTTGCATCCAATGCATTTTTGCAACTTTGGCTTGTTAACTAACACTCAAGTGCCATTCCTGAACAAAGATTCTACTTCTTTTTTCATTGCTTGAAGCCATTTGTCTCTGTCTTTGCTACTCATAGCTTCCTTGTAGGTCTTGGGCTCATCATAGGTGATCTCTTCAGCAACATGGAAAGTATAAGAGATCAAATCTGCATGACCATATCTGTTTGGAGTTTGTATAGTTCTTCTACTTCTATCTCTGGCTAAAAGATAATCTTGAAGCTCTGTCTCTTGATCTCCAAAACCTGCTTCCTCTTCATGTTCCTGATTAACACCCCATCATCCACATTCAGTGATCCTGAAGCAACAAACTCATCACCATGCTCCACCTCAAATGCTATCAACTCCCTTCTGATCTCTTCATGATTAGGAACCTGTAGATAAGGCATCTTTTCCTCATCAAAGGTCACATCTCGGCTTATGATAGCTTTCTAATTCCTAGATTCAGTACACCACAACTTATAGCCTTTTACTCCTTTTGGATATCCAATCATAACACACTTGATTGCTCTTGGCTACAGCTTGTCCGGCTTAACATGAGCATAAGCTTGACAGCCAAAAACTTTCATGTAAGAGTATGTAGGTGGCCTTCCATACCACAATTCATGTGGAACTTTAAAACTGATAGCTAAGGAAGGAGATTTATTAATCAGATGACATGTTGTATTTGCTGCTTCTCCCCAAAACCTTACTGGCAATCCTGAGCTTATTAGCATACACCTCACCCTTTCTAGGATAGTTCTATTCATCTTCTCCACAACCTCATTTTGTTGTGGATTAGCAGGCACTGTTCTGTGCCTTATTATACCCTTCTCTTTATAAAAATCAGCAAACTCTTGAGATACAAACTCCAAACCATTGTCTGTCCTCACGCATTTCACGTTGAGTTATGTTTCATTCTCAACCTCTGCATTCAATTCCATAAACTTGGCAAATGTGTCTCACTTATTCTTGATGATGTAAATCCACAGCTTCCTTGAATAATTATCAATCAAAGATAAGAAATATCTTCCTCCAGTGATAGTAGCATGCTTTGCAGGCCCCCACAAGTCACTATGAATGTATTCCAACTGCCTATTTGATATAGTTTTCCCTGTATGGAATGGAAATTTCTTACTCTTGCCAAGGACACAATCTTCACACAGATTCAACCTAACTAGAGCTGTGATCTCCAATAGATTAGACTTCTTGAGCTCGGCCAATCCCTTTTCTCCAACATGGGCTAACCTTCTATGCCATATTTCAGAATCATTCATCATATTTGCCTCAGATTCACCAATCACAGTGTTAGCCAAGAGATAGTACAGACTGTTGTTTCTGACTCTCTTCATGACTATTACACCATTCTTTACTATATGCAGATATTCCTTCTTGGTCAAAAAATATACCCTTTTGACTCTAACATACCCAATGAAATCAAATTTCTCTTCAGGTTTGGAATGTACCTCACATTAGTCAGTATCTTGATCTCTCCTTGTTGAGTCCTGAGCTTGATGCTGCCTATTCCTCTTACTTGGCACAACTAATTGTTGTCAAGCATCACAGATCCCATGTTTTCATACTGAATGTCTTGAAACCAAGCTCTAATATGGCACATATGGAATGTGCATCCACTGTCTAATATCCACTCATCATCAAATGTGTGATTGATGATGTTTAATGATTCTGCACGCTGAAAATCTTCAACCACATCAGCTGAATCATTTTCTTGAGGCTTCTTCCCTTGAAGTTTCTTCCAAGCAAAACAATTCTTCCTAATGTGACCTGGCTTCTTGCAATGATAGCACTTAATAGGCTCTTCTTCTTCCTTTTCTTTGCCTTTGGACTGCTGGAATTTCTTTCCATTTCCAAATGGTTTCTTGAATTTCCAAGGCTTCTTTAATTTCCCTTTGATGTTGAGACTCTCAGCCCCTGCAGATTCAGGCTTGATCTTCCAGTGATTTTTCTGCAGTTCTTTAGACTTAATCGCAGAGATCACCTCACCAAGAGAGATAGCCTTCTCTCTTCCAAACAGCATACCATCCTTTAAATGCTTATAGGATTTAGGCAAGGCATTCAAGAGAATAATGGCTTTATCTTCTTCGTTGAGCTGCACCTCTATATTCTCTAGATCATCAACAGCCTTGCAAAACTCATCAAGTTGATCAAGAACACTTTTATCATCAACCAATTTGTAAGAGTATAGTCTCTGCTTCGTGTACAATCTGTTAGCAAGAGACTTCTCCATGTACAGACTCTCGAGCTTCTTCCATACGGCCGTAGCACTCGTCTCCTTCGCCACCTCGCGCAGGACTTTATCACCCAAGCAAAGAATCAAGGCGCTATGTGCCTTCTCCTTTAATTCTTGCTTCTTCGCCGCATCGCTCGATTCTGATTTGTCCTCTTCTTTCGCTTTCGAATCCTTGTCTTTCACTTCTTCGTCTTTGAGAAATTCTACCAAACCCTACTGTACGAGAGCCTTCATCTTGAGTTGCCATAACCCAAAATTACCTTGACCATTGAATTTCTCCGCCTGAAACTTCGTTGAAGCCATGATCGCAATAATCAGATCACGATCTGCTCAATCTCCGATGCTGATGCCTGGATCCTCGACCAACTTCTTGTTGCGGATCTCGCTTCCCAGAGACGGCACCAAATTGTGAATTCAATTTGTCATCGGATCAAAATAGCAAAACAACTACGATGATTGCATGAGATTGAGCTAAGAAGGAGTTGAAACTTTAATGCAGAATATGAAAAACGAACACAAGAATTTTACGTGGTTCGGGAAGAATCCCTACATCCACGGGAGGTTTGCCGTACTCTCATTATCAACAAACAAGAACAGAGATTACATGAATCAAAGATCACAGCCTATCTATGTCTAGATCTCTCGCTGATAACTCTCTCTCAACTTGATTCACTCTCAACTGCTATACACACTTCTTTACAAATGGATCTTTATCGGTTAATTACGATATTTTCATATTAATATATCTATACTTATTATAAAAGGGTGGATTCTTACAAAATTTGATTAACCTAATATATCCCTCTTATTATATTTATTCCAAGGACAAAATTATAATTTATATTATCAATGAACATTATGAACATACCCAAAGAATAATTTATGAAAATATGAAGAAATCAACATTATTTGATTAACCCTAATCCCACCCAAGCAAGAAGTTGAAACAAAAGAAGCTGCAGCATGTGCAGCATTGAAGAGTTGTACCCTCAAAAAGTACAACCCTTGGACCCCATACGTTAAATTCTTAACATGACAAGGTACAATCAAGTCCCTGACAAATAGGTTGGCTTAATCTGGTGTACAGTGCTATTCCCATCCCCACCACTACTGTACAATGACAAGGTACAATGAAGGGTTGTACCTTCCTCCCCCATCCCCAAAAGGACAGAAACGACATTTCTCTCACTACATGCGAACTAAATGAACTCGACCACGTTTCGATACTTTTTATTAAGTGATTAATTAGTTCAATACTTTTTATTTTAGTATCTCTATTTTTTTCTAATTTAGGAGACATGATGCTTTAAGAATTAAATTTTAAGGATAACTAGTGTGTAGCCCGTCGAAAATCGACGGAAAATTATTATTTAGTAAAAGTATAATAAAAATATTGTCCATTAATTATTTTTAAGTTTTACACTTTGTGTGAGTTTTGTGGGCGTGTTAATTTGAAATCGGCTCGTCTACCCCCATGGTTCAAGGTCGGAATCCCTCACGTCGACTACAATTCTGAAAAAGTTGAACTGTCGGTTTGGAATTACCCGTCTACCCTCATGCTTCTAAGTCAGAATCATCCCGTTAAGTTTAACTTCCGTAATTGAAACGACTTGTCTACCCCCATGGTTCAAGGTCGGAATCCTCCCGTCAACCACAATTATAAAAAGTTGAATCGTCGGTTTGGAATCGACCCGTCTACCCTCACGGTTCCAAATCAGAATTCTCTCGTCATGTTGAAATGCCGTAACTGACTCGGCTCGTTTACCCCCACGGTTCCAATCAGAATCAGCCAGTTGACCATGATTTTAATTTTTGTGGACAATAAAATAAATGAATCAAAAGTGCATGAAAATAGATATTTTATATAATAGGACTTAATAAGTGGTCATATTAATTTTTTTTTAAAATTAAACTATTTATTGATCAACCGATTAATTGGGCCCATTTTTATAGATCCCTTGACCCTTCGTTAGGTTACCCCTTCCCCTGGTTTCGGGCATTGACCCTGGCTCGTGTTACTTGTTCCATGTCCTTGTCTCTATATAGGTCCCTTGTCTTTTGCCCTGAGCTCTTCGTTACTGAGTTCTTCCCGAAACGAAGATAGAGGGAGTGGCTGTTGTACTAAGGTATAGTAAGAGAAGCTAGATTAATGGTAGCTGAAAGGAAGATTTAATGAATATCCTTGGAAAGCAAGTGTAGCCAAGGATGGAATCCCCTTCGTTGTTGGCTATTCCAAGGGGCAGGACTCCGGCTACCCCACGGGTTTAATGTGTGATTCTATAGACCGACTCGTTTTGAAATAAAACTTCGGAAAATATGATCATGAAGAATTAATATATGAAGATATCTCTTTTTTGTTCGAATTTTATTTGGATAATATAAATAAATAGAATTCGAGTGATTAGAAGTGTACCACATAAGAAAGAAATTTCATAAAATAAAACAATATATTCAAGTAACTAATTAACGTAACTGGTCAAATTGAATTAGTTGTGTGAATATTTATGTAAATTCTTCAAGATTGAGATGTTATTGTAAAACCAAATGAATAAATATAATGAATTGATAAACATTCTTGTATATGATCGGAAGTTTAAGTGGATAATTTAATTGAAAATATAATAGATATTGATTTTGAAGATTTGATCTTGTAAAGATTTTGTTTCCATGCAATATATAAGATATATAGAATATAAATATGATAAATATTGATTTTATATTCAGAAAATTTGAGAATTTAGATAAATGAGAATGGAGCAATTTGAGAGGTGCCACATAAGATTTTTTTTAGATAGAGTCGTTTTCGTTTATATAATAACATATTAACAAGTCTAATATAAAGTCATTTTTTGAGTTTACGCACGCACACATGACTCGAACCTCCGGCCTTTTGGCTGGAAGGGAAGCATCTTACGACTCTTACCACTTGATCTACACTTCATTGTCAACATAAAGTCCTTCTAATTAGTGAGTTGTTATACAAATTTATGGTTAAGTAAAATTATATATATTCGAGCAACCCATAAGAATCGGAAATAACACAATTTGGTCAATCAAACCATTAGAATTTTTCATGTGCATGCAAATAAAACTCAAATAAATTTCATAAAATCATATAACTTATATGGAAAAAAAATATTATATTCATCTCTATAATAAATTTATCATAAACTATTAATATGGAGTATAATACAGTTAGGAATTTAAATAAATTTTGATAAGCTTACAATTTTTTATTAGAATTAATTTATTTCAATTGGATTAAACTGGATATTACTCTCACAGTCCCATTATTATTGTTTTGTTTCTTTTGAATATATATATTAAGGAGAATAAAATGAGAGAAACTGAGTAAGTCCTCCCATCACTTTTAAAAAGTGATATTCTTAGAACATAGCATTAATAATGAGACAAACAAAATGGAAAGCGGGGTATTAATATTTACTGATGGGACAATTAATTAAATTAAGAAAAATAATAATTAAGGTCTATAAAATACTCTCTCCGTCTCGCATTTTGTCTTACTTTCTTTAAATGAATGTCTCACTCAATTTGTCACATACCAAATAAGGAAAGAACTTATCTTTTAAAATATTTATAAAGTGATGGGACTTACCCACTTTCTGTCTTTTTACTCTTATTCTTTTCTCTATAGCAGAGGTTAGATATGTGGGTTAATAAAATCCAAGTACACACACACACATATATATATACACATCTTAGAAATGAATTGACGCTTAAGAAGTATAGAGTCGAAAATAGAAATTTAGTAGTAGTATTGAAAATAGATCAAATTATAATTTGACGGTTTAAACTTTTAACACTTTTTTGATTTATTGGCCTAAAATTTTAACTTTGATGAAAAAAATTATGAACTACACGAAATTGTTTAAATAAGGCATGCCTTTTATTTTTCCGCGTCGAAATGTTGACTTAGCAAATTGGTGCAAGTGGCGTCTGAAAACGTAGCATTGAATAAGGTTCATGCATTTTCCACTACATTTAGCAAACCATCGCTTTATGACATACATTATAGGGCAGTGCAATTCGGACGCATTGTGACCAACTACACAAACTAAAAAAAGGTGACATAGATTTTGAAAAATGAAATATACCTTAATTGGAGAAAGATAAACCCTAAGAGAACATGTGATTATTTCTATTTTTACAGTTAACTTTCTTTTTCTAACGCCTGTGGATGGCTACAGTGTGATCGAATAGATTTTTCGTTATATATTTTAGTAAATTAAATATTTTCTTACTCAACTTTTTTTGTTGAAAAATCTATTCGTGTGGCTTGCAAATTGTATATGACTTGGTAAATAATTCACTTTCCAAAACAATGATTACAATACATATTATAATCATAATATCAATATTTGGTACGTTGTATGCTTGGTGAATAAGTATAATTCACCAACTAAACACGTGAGCTTTTATTAAAAATGTTATAATTTATGTACTTATTTACTTTAAAATTATAATGGAGCTTTGAATAATTTCAATTTGAACAAGTTCAATGAAAATAACTTTTCAGACATAGAGATTTGAGCATTAACACAATGATACACCACAATTTTGCACTAATATTATTTTGTTAGTTATTATACTTTTACTTTCTGTTTTTTAATTAACTATTGGAGAAAACACAATATAATAGTATCGTATGATTAATCAATTACTCTTTATCTTGTAAAAAAATAAAGTTATTGTAGAAAAGCAAACCACATGCGTTGCACATCCACTCACCTTAGAAGACTTGAACAGTTCTCTATAGTTTGTTACTTTTAATCGAGAAATTGGTTTCCGAAATTGGCATCTTTACTTTAAAAATAACGTAGACTTTAAAATATTAGCAAAAAGCTCATCTAATCCTAATCAATTGGGTCCTTAAAAATATCAATTAAATAAAAAATAATAATTCTATTCGTATATATTATGTATGGACATACGTGTTTGAAATAGGAAAAAAATTATCCGATTACTTTCAAAATTTATTTCCTACTCAGAACTCCTTCCGAAATATCTATCTCATGCACACCCACTTCCAAATTTTACTCTCATCCACACCCAACTCCTAAACTTGTGAATTTAAATTGGGATGAAACTTTATAATTAAAATTTAAAAAGAGTATGTTTATTAATAACCAAACTATCGAAACTATGAAATTAAATTATTTGTTAAAAATTCCGTCGAATCGCTATTTTTACCGTCGTATGTTTGGACATAGTATGTCCAAATAGCACTACCCATAAAAAAAATATGCAACAACATTTAAATAATCCCACGTTTAAATAATTGGTTTGAGTGAATGATTTATATATGAATAAAAACTTTAGTAGAAAAAAGCAATTGGTGGGGACCAAGCTCAATATGTACAAACATGAATAGCACATTGAGCAATACCTAGCATTGTCATCTCCTATAATTCCAAATCCAGTCCAATCTAGTACAAAGTACCAGGACCAAAAAAGTGATTTTATTCATTGATTCTTTGATTCTTCTTTGAATGAGAGAAGTAATAATATATATGACAGCTTTTTCATTCAATAAAAAAATCATCAATGGGACCAACGATGTTTTTGTCTTCAGTGGTATAGATATACCATTGATTAAATTAAATGGATGGACAAGATGGGGTTTTAGGATAATTCATGGGGACAAGTTTTTATTTATATATATATATATATTTATATATATAGGGAAGAGATCATGTGTAAATCCATTTTCCCGTAAGAAATCATAAGTGTTTTCGACCATTAATCTTTGTAGATCTACAACTGAGATTAACTAATGCCTTATCATTGAACTCTGAATGCATTGTAGTTATCCTAAAATGTAGTATTACGATGATGCATTGTAATAAAACATAAGATACATTATATTAGTATATAAAATGAATTATTTTTATTTCTTACGTGAAAAGTGCTTTATACGTGAATCAACCCCAATATATATATATATAACACATATATGCACACACACATATATATATATATATATATATAGAGAGAGAGAGAGAGAGATCAAATAGAAATATTTGACTAAAGAGAACATAACAAAGAGAGGAGAATAAATGGGTTCTAATTGTAAAATCTTTGTTTAATTATTTCTTCCATCTTTGTTTAATTATAAAATCTCGTAGTTCTAACTGGGTTCATTTTATTATTTATTATTTAGCATATTATTGTTAGTATGTCTGCTCGTTGTCGTCCAAATCTAAATGAAATTCATGAGTAATTATTTTTTACGTGGCAATTACTCCCTTCGTCCCAATTGCAAGGTTTCACTTTCCTTTTAGGGAGTTTGAGACTTTTTCAGGACAGTATCTTATTACAGAGTTCGAATTGAGGACATTTTCTGCGCGGGCTTCGATTTAAGGATACTAACTTTTTAATTGCCACTCCGTAGGACAAATTTTGGCCCGAATTAGCAATTCAAACACGTGTTCCGCACGTGATAGTTAATTTCAGGCCGTTTGGTGATTTTCATTGGGACAATTGGTAGAACAGTTGCTAGGCTAAGACTAATATATTGTTTATTATTGTTGCATACCCATCTGATCCCCCATCCTCCCCGAAAAAGAATAATGGTCTTCTAAAGTATATATACTCCCTCCGTCCCTGATATATCTTCTAGGAGGGAGTGGTACGGAGATTAAGAAAAAATGTTGATGAGTTGGTTGTGAGTGGATAAAAGGTGGTTGAGTTTGTATTGAGTGGAGAAAGGGTCCCACATTGAAGGAGTGATAGTATTAATTAATTGAGATAGTGGTGAGTGATATATTAATTAATTGAGATAGTGGTGGGCCATACGTGGTATTTTAGATAAATAAGTTGATAAAATAAGGGTAGGGAGTAATAATTTGTTGTGATATGATGTCCAAAAATAGCTAGGAAGATATATGGGGGACACCCCTAAAAGGAAAGATAGAAAGATATATTAGGGACAGAGGGACCTGTAAGGAGCGGCGGAGAGTCCTGGGTGGACCGCGAGAGGCGCGCGACGGCGTCTGTCGCCATGCCACCGCCGGCGGTGATTTTGAAACCGGAAACCATGAGCTCCAAACTCCAGAGATGAGGGCTCTTCTTCCACAGCACGAATCCGCCTAGTTCCCCCCTCCCCTGCTTCATGCTTTTCATCTTTCTTACAGGTTTGCCACTGCTCAAATCTTCACCTTTCCGATCACACACATACTCCCGATCGACTTCAAAGCGTGTTTCCCTCCTGAATCTGCTATGTACTGTTGCATTATGTATGAACCCATCGACCTTTCCTGCATATCCAAATCATACATTAATATTATTAATTTCTCAAAAAAAAAATTAATAAGATGATTGATCGAGAGGGAGGGAGGAAGAGGAAGACTTACAATGGGGAGATGGTCTTTGATGCTGTGAGAAGAAGGATGGAGTGGAAGAGGGATGAAAGGAGCTCCGATGAGTCCGAGCAGGAACTGAATCTCAACGGCGTGCCTTGCGTAATGGCCTCATCAGCCTTTTGATGGCCCGCCATGGCTTGCCTGAGTTGGAGGAGGCCAATGTTCGACGAATTATCCCAACGAAAATCACCAAACGGGCCAAAATTAACTATCATATGTGGAACACGTGATTGAATTGTTAATTTGGGCCAAAATTTATCCTACGGAGTGGCAATTAACAAGCTAGTGTCCTTAAATCGAAGCCCGCGAGGAAATTGTTCACAATTTGAACTCTTTAATAAGATATTGTCCTGAAAAAGTCTCTAACTCCCTTTTAGGATGTCCCAATAGCAACGTCTCATTCCAAAAATGAAAATAATTAACTCTTCAAAGGCTATAGGATCCACCACTTTTCATCCATTTACTCGTGTTTCTTAATACCCGTGTTCAAAGAAGTGAGACCATGCTATTGTGACGGAGGGAATAATTTTTTTGTGACATGGTTCATTAGGCAATTAATAAACACTAAACATGCAATTAAAAAACATTAACAAACAAGTAAACAACAACATTAGATATATTCCAAGAATTTATAAAAATAAAATAATCATCCTATGTGTCATTAAAAAATAATAACGATATTTAAATGATATCAAAAGTCAATAGATTTATTAACACAATTCTCATAAATAAACATTAGAGGAAGACTACATCTATTACTGCCAATGAGGCCTAGCTCAAGCGGCAAAGTTGAGGCAACCAAGACTTTCTTAGCAAGAGGTCTTGGATTCAATCTCACCTTATATAGTAGTGTAATTATCCCACCCTGCGTGGTAGTGTAGTGATCTCACATTATATTGTATAGAGGTCCACCTTTAATGGTGCAGTGATTTATTTTATATAATTTATATACCCGCTATAATGATTGCATCTATGACCCACCATCTTCAATTCGTTTTGGATGTTAGCCAATTATTAACAATATTGAAATATGTAACATTGAAACTAATTGCATAAATTTCAACCGTAAACAATTAAACAGATAATGAGTGTTATATTCTTTTAAAATAATAATATGCTTTAGATGTGCCTATTAAAAACATTAACTTGCAATTAAAAAAATAACAAGTTTTAATTATATTTTCATATGAATAATTATACAATAACCAACATAGCAATAAACAATAAGATTTTAATAGTATTTTTCATTTATTATCATACAAACAAATAATAATTGAGAAAATGTGAAAAATTAATAACAAAAACGGATGCAATGAGTTAGTAAAAGGTGTTTTAACGGAACAGAGAAGCTGAATTCTCTCTCAGCGCACGATAGTGGAGTGGTGATAACGTGCGCATGGTAGCGATGAAGGCCAAACGAGGCCGGCCGAGGAAGGTAGTTGTCATGCCGTTGATGCAGAAGATCACGCCGGCGATAGATCCAGTTGAAGAGCTTCAATCTAATGGCTTTTCACCTCAATTTTCTGAGATGGAAGGCAATGGAACAGTGCTACAGGAGGTTGAGATGCATGCAGAATCCTCTAAATCTGCAATACCTATCAAATTCTTCAACCTACAGATTTTGATCAAGATTCTTCACAGGGCGGGGACCTTATACCCTTTGGTATTTTATGAAGCTGCTGATATGGAATATTAGAGGCTGTAATAAGTCTTTCAAGCAAAGGGAAGTAAGACACTATCTGCTTGATAAACATATAGACACAGTAGCTTTATTAGAAACCCGTGTTAAGCAGGAAAAGTTTCAGAGAATAGCAACAAAACTCAATAAACAGTGGGAATTTCTACATAATTATACTCATGCTATTAATGGGAGAATATGGATTGGATGGAATCCGTGCAAAGTGGATGTCTCTTGGTGTGAGAATCACGAGCACGGAATTCTCATGGAGATTTTGGATAGGATTTCTCGTAAACATTTCCACTTCCTTGCAGTGTATGCATTGAATACAAATGAGCAGAGAAAAGATATATGGCAGTTTATATCTCCAGCTTGTAGATACCGAATGGCACCAAAGTTTTGGCTCAGTGATTGCTGAATTGCTAGACAAAAGCATTTCAGATCATAGCCCTCAACTCTTGAGGATTGAAGATGATACTCCAGGCCAACGCACTCCCTTTCGCTTCTTTAATGTCATCACTTCTCACCCTGAATTTAGAAATACATTGAGTCATGGATGGCAAGAGCAGACTCATGAATATCTGGATCAAGCTCAGGAACATGAAGCAGGTTTTTAAGCATATCAATATTCTTCACTACAGAAATATTCGTGAAAGATTGACTAATCTAAGAGGTACTCTGAGAGATACTCAATCTTCCCTTGCTCATGATGTACTGAATGCTACTCTCCTTGTTAAAGAAAAGAGACTACTGCATGAAATTGAAAAATGGAGTGATAGAGAAAAAGCATATGGAAGCACAAATCAAGAGATGACTGGATCAAGTTGGGAGATGACTGCAAGAGGTACTACCTAACACAATTAGCATTCATCAAAGGTAGAATGATTTTTGATAACATCCTCTTAAGTCATAAATTGATAAAGGGATAACATCCTCAAAAAGTTATCAAAGCCATTCAATCTCTATGCCAAATATTCTTATGGATAGGAAAAGCTGAAATTTCCAAGAGGGCTTTAGTGGCTTGGGACTAGGTTTGTTTGCCAAAGAGTGCTGGAGGTTTGAACATCACTAATTTACATTGGTGGAACAAAGTAGTTATTTGCAAGCAGTTTTGGAACATCATTCAGAAAAAAGACAAGGTTTGGATAAAGTGGATTCATGGTTTCTACATTAAAAATCAAAACATCACAACCATGACTATCCCCTCCCAAGCTTCTTGGGTATTGAGGAAGATTTTGGAAGCTCACAATGTGTTTGAGGGCTCTACTCTGAGGCACAATATATGCTCCATTATTCGAAGTTCTCCATTAGAAAGCTATATCTAGATTTACAAGGCCGGGTTCAAAGAGTGGAGTGGAAGAAAATGATTAGTTGCAATCTGGCCCCTCCTCGCTGCATATTCATCTCTTGGCTTGTTCTATGGAATAAGCTAACTAGAAGTGAGTATTTACGGGCAATAGGGATCCAAATGGATCCAACATGCAGTTTTTGTGAGTTGGAAGATGAATCTCTTAACCACCTTTTCTTCAAGTGCCCTTTTTCGGCTACTATTTGGAGTGCTTTCACTGCATGGGGAGGGAAAGAACCCCATGCAGCTGGGAGGAAGAGAGGTCTTATTTGTTGCCTCAATGTGGAACGAAGAATGGGAAGCAAAAGTTTTATAGCATGATGGTTTCTATTGCAATGTATCAGATTTGGCTGGAGAGAAATCGACATCGATTCCAAGGAGTTACACATGACACGGATTATATCATCAAGCAATGTCAGCTCGTTGTTGCGCTTCGGTGCCAATCAGATGTGAAATTGCTAAGGATGCCGAGAGTATAGGGTTTTGGAGCTTGAAGAAAGCTGTTTTCTTCATGGTCTTGGTAGGATTGTGATGTTCCTTATATTACTTTGATGAATTAATAAAATTTATTCACCAAAAAAAAGGTCTTTTTCTTAGTATTGCTTGTTTGAAGAGTCGTTTTCATTTATTTCATTTATTAGCTTTTTGATGTTTGCACCCTATATATAGGGTTGTCTTATGACGGAAATAGAGGAGTTGATTATTTTGATAATTTGATTAAAAAGAGTTTGAGAATAGAGTTGTGATTTTATTTGTTATTCCCGACTTGGAATGAGTCGAATTAAGCGAAGTATATCTTTTCATCCCTTTTCTTGTGTTTCCACCCTCGTCACTAGCAATGTGACGACGGGGAAAGATATTGAAGTTAAAGAAGAAAGAGAAGAAGATTAAAAAGACACATTATTGAGTAAGTAGAAGGATATACAATCTAGGATCGACAACCTTCTACGACGTACACAGACAGAAAAGCGGTACTTAAATACAAAGAGCTAGCACCAGACTAATGGAGCTAGCATAGTTTTGTCACATACATACATGACAATTATTGAAAGCCTGAAAAGCAACACATACATATCGATGTGGACATACATGCTTGCTTGCTTGTTTAGGCAGTGTTGACTCCAGTCTTAGAACCCTTGGTGCAAAAAGCAGAACATGTCCTCATACATTTTTCAACCCCTCCATTCACAACTTCACTTGCATCTAGTCACCCAAAAAAAAATTGCATAATTAGAATTGAATCTCTTGTCTCCGACAAAAAAACAAAATAAAAATAATAATGAGCTTTATATACCATAATTGTTGAGAGTGGTTATGGCACCACACACAGAGGATGCACACCCCAACTTGCAGTATTCAATGACAGCATCTTCACCTTGACACAAATTACATTCAAAAATGAAATCTTGTGCAGCAAGCAAGTTAACTAAATAATTAGAACAAATGAGTTGATTTAATTACCGGTGTTTTCGAGAATATCGTGAGTCCAACCATTGTCACACTTAGTCCCAGAAATGATTTTGCATCCACTAAGTGATGCACAAGTTTGCTGCGAGGCTCCCCCAAAGCGACAGACGTTATAGATATTTCTGGCAGTGGTGCTTGGGCAACAACTCTTTGCCTCAACTTGAATTTGTCCCAAAACAAGGCTCACCAAAAGAGCACTCATAATAACACTTTTTCCTTCCATCGAATCGGATCACTATCTTCTTACAAAATATAGACAATGAAATGCTTATGAAACTAGACTCACGGATACCCAACTTAAATACTAGGTGTTCTACCATTCAAGCTTCACCACCTGGCATCCTTATCCAAAGCTCCCAAAAAAAATAATCCCACGTTTAAATAATGGGATTGGAAGTAGATAGAAAACTATAATCACCACAAACACTGCATACTCGGAACAATTACTCGTTCGGGAATTTCGTCATACAGTTGGACCACACATTTTTAAATCAATTGCTGCTTGCCTCTATTGTATTTTCCATTTTATTTTCCTGCAACCAAGGTATTATCTTAAAACTCTAATCATGTTTCTAAATATAAAATCCTTTAAACTAATCCACATATATATGAAACTCGTTTGAATAAGTTCATTCTTTGACGTGCGTTGAAATCTATAATTAATTGTCTTGTAAAAGTGTATTTCTTGGGGTAATGGCACTCATCTTTGCTATACAAATCACAGAGGATAGACACAAACTTGCTTTATCAACACATTTTTCACTTACGAATTTAAAAAACCATAAAAATAAAACTTTTCTGTTTCTTCTTTACAAATGGATCTTTATCGGTTAATTACGATATTTTCATATTAATTTATTAGCAAAGCTCATCTAATCCTAAACAATTGGGTCCTTAAAAATATCAATTAAATAAAAAAAATGCAACAACATTTAAATAATCCCACGTTCAAATAGTGAATGGTTTATATATGAATAAAAACTTTAGTAGAAAAAGCAATTGGTGGGGACGAAGCTCAATATGTACAAACATGAATAACACATTGAGCAATACCTAACATTGTCGCCTTCTATAATTCCAAATCCAATCCAATCTAGTACAAAGTACCAGGACCAAAAAAGAGATTTTTTCATGGATTCTTTGATTCTTCTTTGAATGAGAGAAGTAATAATATATATGACTCCTTTTTCATTCAATAAAAAAATCATTAATAGGACCAACGGTGTTTTTGTCTTCAGTATTAGAGATGGTGTGGTTGCAGAATTTCTTGGGTGAACTTGGGAAGAAGAACAAGAATAGCACTCTCTATAGTGATAGTCAAAGTGCTATATTCTTGACAAAGAATCCGGCGTTTCATTCAAGGACAAAGCATGTGGAGTTGAAGTATCACTACATTCGACACCTAGTAGAGAAGAAGATCTTGCAACTTGAGAAGATACTTGGAAGTGAGAATCCAGCCGACATGTTCACTAAGGTGGTGAACTTAGAGAAATTGAAGCTATGCATAGCTTCAATTGGCTTTGGAACTTGAAGAGAAGGCTAGGCGATGCTAAGCGGATACAGGGAGGAAAAGAAGAAGATATGTTTACTTGAGAATGTCAGTCTCCAAGTGGGAGATTGTTGGAGTATGGAGCCTGAAAGGAAGACAATCATGCCCGAATTTTTTGGGCTGCCGTATAAGTGTATTTTGGGCCCAGATGCGGTTTCCTAGTTGGGCTAGGATTAGAGCTCAATTCGTTGCTATATATATAGTTGTTCTCTCATTGTAAATTGTATCAGAAAATCATATAGTGAGAACCCTGGCTTGGCATCGCCCCCAGACGTAGATATATATCGTATCGAATTGGGTAAACAATTCTCGTGTTCTTTGTTTTCGTGATTGTGTGTGTTAATTTCCTAACAAAAATTGGTTTCGGAAATTGACATCTTTACTTTAAAAATAGAGAATTAGTCAAATATAGCCACTCCTGAAAAGAAAAGTGCTAATATAGCCACGTTTTTAAAAACGATCAAATATGGCCATGCATACACGACTTGCATACACGATCAGCATACACAACCATGTATATTGGTCGTGTATGTTGGTCGTGTATGCTGATATGGTCGTGTATGCTAGTCGTGTATTCAGGTCGTGTATGCTGATATAGTCGTGTATGCTAATCGTGTGTGCATTATTGTGTATATTGCTATGGTCGTATAAGCTAGTCGTGTATGCATGGGTCGTGTATGCTGGTCGTGTATGTTAGTCGTGTATGCATGGTCATATTTGATCATTTTTAAAAAAGTGGCTATATTAACACTTTTCTTTTCAGTGGTGGCTATATTTGCACTTCTCCCTTAAAAATAACGTAGACTTTAAAATATTAGCAAAGCTCATCTAATCCTAAACAATTGGGTCCTTAAAAATATCAAATAAATAAAAAAAATGCAACAACATTTAAATAATCCCACGTTTAAATAGTGAATGGTTTATATATGAATAAAAACTTTAGTAGAAAAAAGCAATTGGTGGGGACGAAGCTCAATATGTACAAACATGAATAACACATTGAGCAATACCTAACATTGTCACCTCCTATATTACTCGCAAATACCTGCCTAGCATTGTCATCTCCTATAATTCCAAATCCAGTCCAATCTAGTACAAAGTACCAGGACCAAAAAAGTGATTTTATTCATGGATTCTTTGATTCTTCTTTGAATGAGAGAAGTAATAATATATATGACTCCTTTTTCATTCAATAAAAAAGTTATTAATAGGACCAACGATGTTTTTGTCTTCAGTATTATAGATATACCATTGATTAAATTAAATGGATGGACAAGATGGGGTTTTAGGATAATTCATGGGGACAAGTTTTTATTTGAATAGGGAAGAGACCATGTGTAAATCCATTTTCCCCTAATAAATGATAAGTGTTCTAGACGATTGATCTGTGTAGATCTACAGATGAGATTGACTAATGCATTATAATTAAATTCGGAATGCATTATCATAATAATGCATTGTAGTAATCCTAAAATGTAGTATTATGACGGTGCCTTGTAATAATACATATGATACATTATATTAGTATATAAAATGCATTATTTTTTTTTTCTACTGGAATAGTGTTTTGTACGTGAACCAACCCCTATATATATATATAAAATAGAAATATTTGACTAAAGAGAACAGAATTAAGAGAACAGAATAAAGAGAAGAGAAAAAATGGGTTCTAATTGTAAAATCATTGTTTAATTATTTCTTCCATCTTTGTTAAATTATAAAATCTAATGGTTCAAATTGGGTTCATTTTATTATTTAGCATATTATTGTTAGTAGGTCCGCTCGTTGTCGTCCAAAATCTATATGAAATTCATGAGTAATTCTTTTTTACTTGGCAATTAATTTTTTGTGACATGGTTCATTAGGCAATTAATAAACACTAAACATGCCATTTAAAAAACATTAACAAACAAGTAAGTAAACAACATTAGATATATTTTTATATTAATAATTATAAATGAAATTCCTATGTAATTATTTTTATAGACAATTAATAAAGAATAAACATGCCATTAATATACAATAACCGACAAGTAAATAAAAAATCTAATTATATTAATAATGCAAAGAATTCATAAAAGCAAAATAATCATCATATGTGTCATTAAAAAACAATAACGATATTTAAATTATATCAAGAGTCAATAAATGTATTAACACAATTCTCATAAATAAACATTAGAGGAAGACTACACATCTATTACTGCCAATGAGGCCTAGCTCAAGCGGCAAAGTTGAGGCATCCAAGACTTTCTTTAGCAAGAGGTTTTGAATCTCATCTCATCTTATATGGTAGTGTAGTAGTCTCACCCTGCATGGTAATGTAATGATCTCACATTTATATTGTATAGAGGTCCACCTTTGCTCGTGAAGTAATTTATTTAATAGAATTTATATACTCGTTGTGATGATTGCATCTATGACCCATCATCTTCAATTCATTTTGGATGTTGGTCAATTATCAACATTATTGAAATATATAACATTGAAACTAATTGCATAACTTTTCAACCGTAAACAATTAAACAAATAATGAGTGTTATATTCTTTTAAAGCAAAAACTTTTGTGCATACGATTGTATGCGTGAGACAGGTTTTAACCCGCCCGCGCATGCACCCCAACCCGGCCCAAACCCCTGCACTTGACCCGTGTACTTTTAATTAATATATAATTAATAGAGGAAATGCACCTATATGTCATTAGCTGAAATTTAATATCAAAAAGGGTCACTAGTTCAAATTTTATCAAATTTTGTCATATGTTTACTTTTTGGACATTTATACCCTTATATTTTATACCTTATTCCATCCTACTACAGTCTCTCTCCTACTTTTTAACTTTATTTTTCTCTATCTTTTTTCTCTCTCTTCATCTCTTTCCCTCACCTCACGTCTGTCTTCCCTCTCGTTTTTTTTTTCAGTGTCTCCTTCTTCAAGCTTAATTTATCTAGTGATTTCTCCATTGTTGTTCCCTCTCCGTCGTCGTCGTCGCCATCGCCATCAACGTCGCCGTCGCCGTTGCCGCTGAGATGCCGTCGTTGATTAACCGCTCTCTATCGTCGATGTTTTGTTCCGCGGCGGTGGACCTTGTTCGCCGTCGCCGTGTCTTCTGATTTTGTGGTGGCGATTAGCTTCGTCGTCGCCGGAGATTTATGTGTTTTTGCTGTGATTTTTGCAGCAATTTTATGGTGTTGTGTTGATAATTTTTTGTATTTTGTTTTTATTTATTCAGCAATTTTGGTTGCGATTTTGCTGTGGTTGTTGCTTTAATTTTTGTTTAGAAAGTGTTATGGTGCATCAATTGTAATTTTCCGGCGAAATTTGGTTGTGGCGTCAAAGCTATAGAGGTAAATTTCCGGCGACTGTATTTTCTAGTTTAGGTTGGTACGTTTTCTCTGAATTGCGTACTGGTGCGTACCAAGTTTACCTGGTATACGTACCTCGTACCTTAATTTGTAAATGCGTACCAAGTGTACCTCATGTAACTTGGTACGCATGTACGCTTTTGATCAATGCATACCTGGTTAGGAACTTCGTACCAAACGTAACAGATCGAACTGGTAAAACTTGGTACGAAATTAGAAAATCGTACCAAGTTTTCCAAATATAAGTATAAGCTCTTGGAAAACTTGGTACGATTTCCTAATTTCGTACTGGTAAAACTTGGTACGAAATTAGAAAATCATACCAAGTTTTCCAAATATAAGTATAAGCTCTTGGAAAACTTGGTACGATTTTCTAATTTCGTACCAAACGTAATATTTTTAGGTTTAAGAAGGAATCCCCACTGTCATATGTGCTTGAATAGTATTCTACTGCGACGTGGCGTGAGATTTATGCTGATGATGTCTATTCCGGATAAAGATTCGTGGTGTGTGCCACCACATGTTGCTTCAAGGATTGTTCTTACACCTAAGGAACCTAAGCGTACAAAGAGGATTCCAGCTGGATCCCATACCACACGCAGTCGGGGATGTTTGTGGTGTCATGAGAAAGGTCATTATATGAGTACATGTTCTCTAAGACGCCGCTTGATTCATCCGGAAGAAGAATGGAGTAGCAACCAACCAAGCAACAAAACGAGAACCCGCAAAACGAAGAAATGTGAAATTTGTGGCGTTGCGGGTCATACTCGGCAAACATGTCAAGATCCACATAGATTTGGTTGATAATTGGGGATTTATTTAATTCTATTAGCTGTGTAGTGTTTGTCATGGTTTTTGTTTGAAATTTTTGACGTTTTAATCAATATTGTGTCAAATATTATTGTAAATCTTTGTACTTTTTGAAGTAAATTTTGGTACATTTGAGCATTGGTTGACCTTAGATGAAGCTCCACTGCAAGTTAATCTTTTCAGCTTATAATATCAAAGTTTACAGTGTTGAATTGGTAAACTCGTTACGATTTTATCAATGCGTACCAGGTGTACTAGTGTAGAATTGGTAAACTCGGTACGATTTTGTAAAAACGTACCAGGTGTACCATATTGCAAGTGGTAAGCTCGGTACGATTTTCGCAATACGTACCAAGTGTACCATTCTTAATTGGTAATTCTAGTACGATTTTGACAATGCGTACCAGGTTTAATTAATGTAATATTAATTGAAAACAGGAGGAATATCGGAGCCTTTTGTGGTGTTGAGAATGTAAAGAAATTACATTTGCGTATTGTGCGTACCAGAATTCAAATACATAGTTATCTTATGAATAATACCAATATATTTGTTGATATTAATGTTTATACCAAAATATACTAATGTTTATGGATTTACAAAATACTATCCATCATGCACAAAATATTAACACGAATTCACTTTTCATTCATTTGCCTTCATTTGCCTCTTGTATTTCCATCTGTGCTGCAATGAGAAACAAAAATAATTCAATAACAAATACATATTCACTGTTTAGTCATAATCTGCTTGGTAAAACTGGTAAACTTTGACAAATACGTACTAAAACTCTAGGTACGCTTGGTACGTTTTTACTAATGCGTACCTAATGTACTTGTCAAGTAGGTACGCATTTGCAAATACGTACTTGAAAATAATGAAATACTGGTACACTCGGTACGTTTTTCACAATGCGTACCAAGTGTACCAGTAAAGTAGGTACGCTTTTATGAAAACGTACCTACATTTTAATGAAATACTGGTACACTCGGTACGTTTTTAAAATGCGTACCAAGTGTACCAGTAAAGTAGGTACGCTTTTGTAAATACATACCTATATTTAAATGAAAGAGTTGAAATTCGAAATACCCACTATGGGGATAATGTATACTCCATATACCCACTAAGATAAATAACTACTCCACATACTCACTTGGCCCACAATTCTTACTTTTCAGATGTTTTTCATCTCTCTTCACCCCATATTTGACCGAATTGAGTGAGAGATTCTCGAGGTTGTCAGTTTTTTGAGCTCATCTATTTTATATTTATTTATTTGATCGAATTTTACTCTCGTTAAACCCTAACCACAACACATGCAAAAAATAACGCATGAATTGCAGCCTACCTGTACAGTTTTTTTAGTGATTTAACCCCCCACCCACCTCCTGCCAGATTCTTCAATGAGAATCAATTCCCCTCACGTAAAAAAATAAACGGTAAAAAACAAATTTATGCACCAATAAATTCTGAGTTCCAATACCAAATCTATACAAATGAATTGTTATACAAATTACTCAAAATTTCTCTGAAGCCTTCTTCTCCACAAATCCTCCCCTGTACTAATTTTTATCACTAAACCCTAAACCCTTAACACTAAACCCCTAATCCATGGCGTCAATATCGGGTTCAAAATCAAAAGTTAGAGGAAAAAAATCGAAGAATGAAGAGGAAGGTTTAACTGAAGTCCAGCAACAACATTTACAAGAGGTAAAATCCTTATAGTTCGACTAAATAGTATACAGGTCGATAGAATAAATTTTTAAATATTACACGGCCTGTATAGTTTTTGTCTCGATCTTTATAGTTTTTGTTAACACTAATATTATTATAAATAATTTAGACACATAATAGATTAGTTTTTTTAGATATTTCTATGCTTAATGATTTTTATTATGCTAATTAGTTGTATGTTGATATAATTAGTTAGTATAATGTAAATTAATCGAATAATTAATATACTTACACTAGTTTAGTACCATAAGTAATGTTAATCATAATATAGGAAGAAAAAAAAGTGTACAGGTCGGTTAAAAACCATAAAGGTCGGGTTCTTTTTTATACCGCCTGTACACTTTTTTTTTTATCTTTATAGTCTTTTTTTACACAAATATTATTTTATTTTCGATCTTTAGATATCCATTTGCCTTTATGATTTTGATTATGGTAATTTGTTGCATGTTGATATAGTTAGTTAGTTTAATATTAATTAATCGAATAATTAATATAATTACTCTAGTTTAATACCATAAGTTATATTAATCATAATATAGGAATAATTTAGAGCAAAATCCTTTATAAAACAAAGTATACAGGTCGCCTAAACAGTGTACAGGTCGGGATCGTTTTTTTGTCGATCTTTATAGTTTTTTTTGTCGATCTTTATAGTTTTTTGTCGATCTTTATAGTTTTTTGTCGATCTTTATAGTTTTTTTTTTAAATAAATATTGTTGTGATTAATTTAGACACATAATAGACTTGTACTTTAGATAACCATGTGCCTTTATGATTTATATTATGGTAATTTGTTGCATGTCGATATAGTTAGTTAGTTTAATTTTAATTAATCGAAAAATTAATATTATATCTATATTTAAATACCATAAATTATGTTAATCATAATATAGGAAAACTTAGATCGAAATCCTTTATAAACTAAATTATACAGGTCGTGTGAGATGTTTTCCCGACCTGTATAGTTTTTTTACGACCTGTATAGTTTTTGCTTTAATTCTGATTACATATTTAATTTTTATTTAATTAATTTCTTAAGTTTATTAAATATGCATGTATAATCCGGGCTGTACAGAATATATTCCATGTGTATATAATTTTTTTGTAATTATGTTTTTTAATTTTTTTTAGTTCTGTTTTGTAATTGATAATTGCTTTTATTTGTGTTTCAGCATGGTTGGTGTTGGCTACGTAAGACCTTGCAAGAAGTGACGTGTACAGTGAACACGTACAACAAGCTCAGCATGTTGGCATTGATAGAGAAACGACTGTTTGAAGTCGGGGGTGCAGAGCTTGTTCAAACATTCGCTGTGGGTGCTTTTGGCCATTTTTTCAGAATGTATTAGGGTAAAGCGTGTGCGAAAGCGCTTCATATGGTCGTGGCTAGAGAGGTGAAAGTGGCCGGTGCTGATCCGATGGATCTGTGGTTCCGTATTGGTGATAGAAATTTGAGGTTTTCACCCCGTGAGTACGCGGGACTTATGTTTGGAGCGTCTGCATTTGATCCACACGGTGCAGATTTGTCGACGGAGAATGTGGAAGCATGTCGGGCCTTTGCTGGTGACGTCCGAATATTCAAGGACGTGTTGGATGATTTTTTGAAAGTGGATGGTTTAGAAGCACATTTATATCTTCGAGTAGCCCATGTGCTGGTCGCACAAGCAGTGTTATTAGGTTGCGACGTTAGAGGCAAGATACAGTCGTGGCTTTGGGTATTATCGGATGATCTCAACCGATGGAACCAATTTCCTTGGGGCGGCTATTCATACAAAGTGTTGAAGAACTATGTCTCGGCGGCACCGAGCCACAAATCTGTTTTTGGAAAGAATTTGAGGTATAACATTTACGGGCCGGTTTGGACACTGCAGATGTGGATGAACGAGGCTATACCTTATTTGTCAGCAATTACTGCGAAGAAAGTGGACGAATATGCTCTTCCTCGTTGTCTGAGATGGACGCTGGATCAGGCTTTGCAGCGCAATTTGGATGGGGCTTTTGTCGATGGGGTGAATTGCCGAGATTCCCTGCACCCTGAAGAACAAGAAAAAGGGATGTGGTACTGGTTCTCTTTGGTTAATGCTGAAAACCCCCTCGCGGTGAATTATGTGAGGCCCGTCAACCTACTATCCGAGGGTGAACAGCCTGAACGTCGTGCCCCAGTTCAGCGGCTTTCTAATGACCCTCCAGTGTCAGAGCCTAGCGTCGAGCCGAGTGTTTATGAGCTGAGAGACAGGCCCCCACCTAAAGATATGACGAAAGCTAAGAAGAGTAAAGGAAAACGTCCTCGCGTAGTGCAGTCGTCATCATCCAGCAGCGGCACGGAAACCGGCATTCGGAGAGAGGGGAGAAGAAACAAGTTCATGGAGAAATTGCGAGGCCTCGTCAGAAGTGAATTGACTACACAGTGGAGAGAGGTGTTTTTTCCAGAGATCAAGTCTTTTTTCACAGACTTGTTTAAGAAGAAGAGTAGCCGACGTTCTAGCCCGAGTGGACCTGTACCACCACCGCCCAGTGCCTCAGCCCGCGAGAGTCCAGTTCACCAACCACAACAACCCTTTGCGCCAGCCCGTCATTCAGCGCCGCCGTTTCAAGGCACAAGCCCCGAATGGCTTAGAATGGGTGGCCCTCAGTATGCTTATCAACCAGATGATCCTCAGCCCATTCCGGCGACACCCGTAGCTGTTCGGATTCCTGATGAGAACCCTCAGGATGTGTTGTACAATCCCGCTGCATATGCTGATTTTGCTAAGAAGTCGTTCGGGCAGACACGACCGGATGAGCCAGGAACAGGGAAGAGCACCGGCGCCGAAAGCTCACGCCGAGACACGAGTCTACTTCAGCAAGATCAGGAAGTTCCTCCTCTCGATCTTCACGACGAAGACAAATGGAGCAGATACGACATGTTTTTAAACAACAGAGACTCGTACGTGTATGTGGGAGCTTTGACATGCAGCGATAGCTACTTTCGCCGGATTGAAAACCCGAAGGCTGACATGGATCATCCAGTAAGATTCTAAACTTTAAAGTTGGTACAGGGTATCATTAGTTTTACGATATTATATTAAATAATTTTTTTTTGTGTTTATTCTCAGGTTTTCGTCTTTGCCGTCCAGTTGTTGCAACAGCGTTTGAAGGAACGTGTGCACATCATGGACCACATTCATGAGGCTAACACTGTCATTTTGAACGTCGACTTCTTCGTAAGCAAGCTTTTATATTAAAATTATTATTTTTATTTGTAATCCATTACATCTACTAATATTTTTCGTGTTTAGACGACATTCGTGCACCAACTTAACAAAATGGAGAGGTCGACCAGCTTGAGTGCGAGCATCACAATGCCACTTGATGTAGGTGTTAATGTCAAAAGTTGGCGGCAGGCTGACACGGTAAAAAATCACTGCATACAAAAATTGAAGTTATCATTTACATTATTTTTAATATTCTAATTATTTGTAATATTCTGATTATTACTTACAAATAATAATTCCAGTACTGGTCGGTCAGCATTATTTTGTTCTCCGCATCAACATGGGTCAGTGGGTGATGGATGTGTTCGACTCAAAGTCGCACTTAGAAGATGCTCGGAGACATCGAGTAGACACACTGAAACCGTTTGCTCGTAAGTTCTGGACGATCCTGGACAATGGAGGCTATTGGCTGACCCAGAGAAAACCGAAGGCCAAAAACAGGAGTGACAGTCTGACTATACGGGTTCCGCATAGGGCTTCTCAGCGCGACCCGCTCACACAATTTAGACAAGACGACAGTCACAGTTGCGGTCCATTTGCGCTCATGGCCATTGAAAGAATGATCAGTGGAGCCCCGAGTATCAGCTGGGGTAACCAACCAGCGAATGTCGAACTTTATAGGAGGAAAATTGCTCGTGACATTTTGTGCAACGCTGGCCAAATCCGGGAATAGTATTATTATTTGTATTTATGTGCAAGGCTGTCGAACTTTAGAGAATTTTATTTTTTAATTGTTTAGTATTATTATCGTATTTCATGGTAATAATAATAATAATAATAATAATAATAATAATAATAATAATAATAATAATAATAACTGTAATAATAATAATAATAATAAACATGGTAATAATAATAATAATAATAATAATAATAACTGTAATAATAATAATAATAAACATGGTAATAATAATAATAATAATAACTGTAATAATAATAATAATAAACATGGTAATAATAATAATAATAATAACTGTAATAATAATAATAATAATAATAATAATAAACATGATAATAATAATAATAATAATAATAATAATAATAATAATAATAATAATAATAATAATAATAATAATAATAATAATAATAATAATAAAAACTATAAAGATCGAAAAAAAAGTCTACAGGCCGTGTTAAAAAGCGTAAAGGTCGGGTTCACTTTGTTTACCGCCTGTACACTTTTTTTTCGATCTTTACAGTTTTTTTTTTAAAACAAATATTGTTGTCATTAATTTCGACACATGATAGACTTGTACTTTAGATATCCATGTGCCTTTATGATTTTTATTGTGATTAATTTGTTGCATGTTCATATAATTAGTTAGTCTAATGAACATTAATCGAATAATTAATAATAAACATGGTAATAATAATAATAATAATAATAATAATAATAATAATAATAATTAAAAACTATAAAGATCGAAAAAAAAGTCTACAGGCTGTGTTAAAAAGCGTAAAGGTCGGGTTCACTTTGTTTACCGCCTGTACACTTTTTTTTCGATCTTTACAGTTTTTTTTTAAAACAAATATTGTTGTCATTAATTTCGACACATGATAGACTTGTACTTTAGATATCCATGTGCCTTTATGATTTTTATTGTGATTAATTTGTTGCATGTTCATATAATTAGTTAGTCTAATGAACATTAATCGAATAATTAATAATAAACATGGTAATAATTATAATAATAATAATAATAATAAAAACTATAAAGATCGAAAAAAAGTCTACAGGCCGTGTTAAAAAGCGTAAAGGTCGGGTTCACTTTGTTTACCGCCTGTACACTTTTTTTTCGATCTTTACAGTTTTTTTTAAAACAAATATTGTTGTCATTAATTTCGACACATGATAGACTTGTACTTTAGATATCCATGTGCCTTTATGATTTTTATTGTGATTAATTTGTTGCATGTTCATATAATTAGTTAGTCTAATGAACATTAATCGAATAATTAATAATAAACATGGTAATAATAATAATAATAATAATAATAATAATAATAATAATAATAATAATAATAATAATAATAATAATAGAGAACACATCTACCAACTTTTATAAAATATAAACCCTCATTTGTATGGACATTTATTTTTCGAGTGACCACTCTCGTGACATATAGAGCATTTTTTAGGTGCTCGTTTTTTACTGCTTGAGGCACCATCGTCGGTGGGCTGACGTCTTCTTGCGGTCAAGTTATCTAGGAACGATCGTCGACGAGTCTTGCTTGGGCGACCCGCTTGCCTAACCGGAAGCATAGGCAACATTTCCACAACAACAACTTGGGGAGGAATAAACCACTCATCTCTGGGAGGGACAGGATTGACCTCTAGTGAGTAAATCTGCAGTTGGGTATTTCTCGTGTAGTAATCCGCCACATAATTGTATGGGTGCTGGCCATTTCGTCTGCAAATAATGAAACAGTTAATACACGGAATAAGTTATACAAAAATGTACAAATTAGAAACAAAACTCTAATTATCCTTACTGAATTGCTGCAACGGCGTGAGAACACGGTATCAAGTCCAAATCCCAGACTCGACATGGACAGCTCCTCGCGTTGAGATCGACATTAACAGTCTGATTTCCGTCGTGGACTTTGAATACACCATCTCTAAAGGGAACGATAGTGTACGTTCTTGACAGTTCAACCTCAGCTGCAAGTTTAGCATCTGTCGTGCTGGTGACAAACGCAGTACTAGATGCGTATAATTGTCGTTTTTCATCAAACCACCTCTCAACGGTCATTCTAAGGGTCTCCAAACACGAACAAATTGGTATACATCTAGCAAACTTCAAAACTTTATTGAATTGCTCTGCGGCATTCGACGTCAAGTTACTATATCGCCGTCCTGGACACATATACCGAGCCCACTTCTCCGGACCAATGGACAACAGCTTGGCATGCGCTTCGGGTTTTGCCGACAATATATTGTTCATCGCTTTCTCGTAAGCTGCTCTCCTGTACGCAAATGCTGCTTTATGATACAGCTTGGTGATAGACTTTCCATAAGTCACCATGCTCTTCAGTATGTGAAAGTAGCACAGACCGTGGAATATGCCAGGAAAGATGTCCCGAATGGCATTCGCAATACTAAGATGGGTGTCTGAGATGAACACCAAATCAGGGCGAGGAGGATATGCCAGCTTCAGATGACTTACAAACCATGTCCACGAGATGTCATTCTCAATTGGACCGATCCCCCATGCTAGCGGTATAAGTTGCTCGTTCCCGTCCTTTCCCATCGCAACGAACATAACTCCCTTATTCTTTCCCTTTAAGTGCGTTGCATCCAATATAATCACCGGCCTAAGACAGTACTTGAATGCAACGATACAAGCTGACAACGCCACAAAACAGTGTTCGAATCGGAAATCATCAGGGCTGAAACTGTAGTCAACAATCGAACCTGGATTCTCTTTCTGGAGCATGTAGAGATACTGAGGAACCATCTTAAACGAATCGACATATCCACCATACAGCATCTCCAGGGCCTTGTTCCGTGCTCGCAGACACACATTGTAATTTGCAGCCACGCCATATTCCCGCATAAGACTTGCCATAATCATCTTCGGTGTGATGATTTCTTTCTGATTTTTCATGCCTTTCGCAAAATGAGCTGCAATCACACTAGATTCGACCTTCCTCTCCATTAGAGGATGGTTGATATTGGTTGCGCAAGTATGCGTCGGTTTGAATAGGTGAATATACCAATAGTTGCCCTCTCTCCTTCCGCGCAATTCGAAAGGACACACATCTCGAAACTTGCATTTGTAAGTAACACGCCCTGAATCTGATCGATCTGTACAAAACTCAGCTCGTTGTTCCAAGTGCCACAACCCAACTGCAAGCCTCAACTGCTCTTTGTCTTTAAATAGGGAGCTCATACTCAAAGGACCCTCAGGCATGTTATCTAGAACAGTTTCAACAAGAGAAGCAGCAGGTTCCATTGGAATCATGGGAACTAACCAGTTTTGTAGGTCGGCCGCTTCAGAGGCGAGCTCCGTCTCCTCGTCAACAAGGGGTATACGACTTTTCTGCATCAGCATTGCCAGGAGCTTGTTCACACCGCCTTGAGTATGCACCTAATTAACAAATTCAGCAAGAGTTCCAATTTGCAGAGTGGCTGTCTGTTCCTCTTCGTCATCAGTGTCGTCAGACTCAGATTCAGCAGAATATTCTTCTTCATCATCATCATCATCCTCCACGACAGTGGCATAGGATTGAACAGGCTGTGGCTGCAGCCCCGGCGCTTGTGATTGCCCCAGAGCAATGACAATCGCTGCACTTTCAGAACCCATTTGCGTCTCCCCAAGCCAATTGCATGAAGCCATACGTGCGAGGGAATCGTCGTACTGCGAGTACTGAGACGCATACACATCATCATAGACAAATTGCGAAGAAGCATTCAAATCAAAGCTAGGTCTATACACTGAATCACTAATATACAACGTAGGCTCAGACTCAGTACCACACAATCGACGAAGTTGATCATCATTACTCAATTTAAATTTTTCGACGCCGAATTGAGACGTTGAAAAATAGAATATTTCAAAATTCTCACTTAACGATCTAGACATCATTATGAAATTTATTTGTTCCTTAATGTTGGAAAAACTTATCATATCCAACGGAAGATAGAATGTGCGCTCTTCTCCGCCATTATAAACAAAATCGTCCCAAACGCCGTTGAATTTAACGCGGAACATCTTGCATTCCATCTGCCACAACAAAACCAAAATTTAATAATTAAATATACATAAATAAAACTAAATTATTTTATTAAAAAATTCAATTCTGTACAGATCTAAAAATAATTATACAGGTCTAATAAAACTAATTCCGGACCTGTACAGTTTTTTTTTAGATCTGTACACTTTTTAAGTTTTTACAAATATTTAATTAATATTTTAAACACTCCAATTTGTAAATTTAAATGAATTTACCCTCTTTTGAAGAAATGCCTATATATGGTATTTCGAATTTAGAGTGTATTCATGTAAAATACATATATTATTGTTATAAAAAGAACATAAAACATAAATATATAAATAAATAATATAATTAAAAAAAATTATACAGATCTAATAAAAACTATACAGATGGCTTTAACAAACTTTCGATCTTTACAGTTTTTTCTCGATCTTTACAATTTTAAATTTATTCAACAATTAAAGTAAATTTTAAATACTTACATTTGGAGAAGAAAATTGCAAAATCAATGTTAGTTCTCTTCTACCTTGGATTCAACTCGTTTGAAAGATGCCTAATTGATATTTCTGTAAAATACAAACAATAATGTTATAAAAACTATATAACAAAACATAAATATATAAATAAATAATATAATTAAAAAAAAAATTATACAGATCTTATAAAAACTATACAGATGGCTTTAACAAACTGTCGATCTTTACAGTTTTTTCTCGATCTTTACAATTTTTTTTTTTAAATAATAAAAATTTGTATCATGCTCACGTGACTTTGAAAAACGGTAATGACTACTATAACTCTTCGATCTAATATTCGCTCAAGTTTTCTCTCTATTTTTTTCGTTCTTATGTTTGCATACAGCTCCTTCGAACTATGAATCTTATATAGGCTGAAAAATTCCAATTCAATAATGCATTCAATTCTATATCTACCCGCATGCAAAATTACTGTTAAAATTGGTACAATTTTTGCATGCATGCCAATTTTAATAGGCTTTATTCACGTGAAACTTACACATTGCATGCATGCACTCAAATAAATTTTGGCCTTATTCAAAAAGTTGACTGACTAATGAGATTGGCTGCATGATTGTACCACAATTGAATAAAAAATGACTTAAACAAATGGTGGAAAGTACACTTTGTGGGCCAAGTGGGTATATGAGATAGTAAATTATCTTAGTGGGTATTGAGAGTACATGTTATCCTCAAAGTGGGTATGTATGATGATTTTCTCTAAATGAAATACTGGTACACTCGTTACGTTTTTCACAATGCGTACCGAGTGTACTAGAAACACACTAGTTTTCTTGGTACGTATTTGCGAAAATCGTACCAATTTTAAGCATACAATGCCATATTCAAATGAACCGAATGCGAAAATACATTATGCATAAATAATTTCAGAAATTCAATAAGAAGCTATCCACGATTCCAGAAATTACAGATCTGGAATTACCGCTACGTATTTCACAAAACGTACCCGATGTACCAGTACAATTTTCCGCCAAATCTGCAAATTGTACCCTAATTTCCATTCTACTCAACAAACTGGGTACGCAATCAACATTCAAAACATAGTAAACCCGCGAAATCGAAGAAATCAAGTGATAATCAAACATAGTACCTGTATTTTACTTGACAACTCTGTACGTATTTACAAAAACGTAACAAGTTTATTAGGTACGCAACTGAGTAAACTTGGTACGCATTAATAAATGCGTACTGCGTACCCAGTAAACTTGGTACGCATTAATAAATGCGTCCTGTGTACCAAGTACACTTGGTACGTACTGGTAAATACGTACTGCGTACCAGGTAAACTTGGTACGCACCAGTACGCAATTATGAAAACGTACCAACCCTGAACCAGAAAATTCTGTCGCCGGAAATTTACAGCAACATCAAATCTACACAAATACATCGAAATCGCTCGGAATTCAACCCAAATACACTAGAAATCGTCAGAAACTCAACGAAAAACCTATAAATGAGTAAAAACAAGGCTAAAAAAAAAATCATGAATTGAAAAAAAATTCAAATAAACTCATTACCCCAATTTTAGATCTATGACTTTCCGACGAGATCTATGGATTTCCGGCGACAATAGTTGGTGTAGTGGTTCTGGATGATGCAGACGGCGGAGGAAATGAGTGGGGATGAACGAAGAACGGAGGACCTAATTTTGTGGCGGCTTTCGTCGGTTGCGTCGCGGCGGTGCTCTGCTTCGTCGCGGCTTTGGTGCTTGCTCGCGGCGGTTTTGCTCGATGCGGCGGCTTTGCTCGACGCCGCGGAGAGAGGTGACGGCGGAGTGAGAGGAAGAGGAAGAGGAATCGCCGTGCTGGAGAAGAAAATGGAGAGAGAGAGAAAAGCGGGAGCGAGAATGAAAGGGAAGAGAGAGAAAAACAGTAATAAATATACACCCACTACCCTATAAGGGTATTTCAGTCAAATTGGATACAATTTTATCCAATATTTGTCAAAAGTGAACTTTTGACAAAATTTGATATTACCATATAGGGTAATGACATATCACCACTTGCCTCAAATTAATATTGGACAAATATACAAAATAGTTGCAATAACCTAATGGTTAGCTTACTCGCTACTCCGCTTGGGACCATAGTTTACTACTCTCTTGTAAACCAATTTCTTTGCTTTCATTTTTTCCACTCACGCTTTCTTTTCCTTTTTTTTTTTTTTTGTTTTTTGTTTTTTTCCTTTCCTTTTTACTTTTATATTTCTTTCCTTCTTTTTATTGTTTTCAGTAAGTTTTTTTCTTTTTCATATTTTTTTTTGCTTCTTCTTTTTTGTTTGCCTCCTCGTTTTTTGTTTGCTAGACTCTTTATTTTTTTATTTGCCGCTTCTTTTTTGTCAAGATTCGAGCGAGGAGGGCCAAATGCCTTGGAGCGAGCCGAAAAGTTTAAATTTTTGCCCACCGATTATCCTTATATTAGTAATCGAAGTGAAGGCGGAGCCGTAAAATCGGAGTTGAAGGCGGAGGAAAATAATCCAATTTAAACATTTTCGTGAGAAAAAGTAATATTTTCGAAACATTACTTTTCTTCATATCAATAATTACTTTTTCATATGACAGTAATTACTTGATCAAATAACTATAAGTACAAGTTGTCATAAACAAAAATAAACATTGTCGTGAAGAAAAGTAATATTTTTGAGACAATACTTTTTTTTATATCAATGATTACTTTTTATTACGACAATAATTACTTGACCAAATAATTAAATGTAAACATTCTCGTTAACAAAAGTAAACATTGTCGTAAAGAAAAATAATATAATATTTTTTAATCATTATCTTTCTTCTTGACAATAATTACTTTTTAGTATGATAATAATTACTTGACCAAATAACTGAAAAAATAATGTATTCCTATTACTCTCAATACACATCCTCTTCTTTTATTAATGCTGCAAGCGGGCGGGTCTAATGGGTGAAAAATCCAACCCGTGTAATGTGTACAACAAGATGTACACAAGACCACCCCTTCTTTTAAAATAATAATATGCATTAGATGTGCCTATTAAAAACATTAACTTGCAATTAAAAAAAAACAACAAATTTAAATTATATTTTTGTATGAATAATTATACAATAACAAAAAAAACAATTAACAATAAGATTTTAATTGTATTTTTCATTTATTATCCTACAAACAAGTAATAATTGAGAAAATGTGAAAAATTAATAACAAAAACGGATGCAATGAGATAGTAAAAGGTCTTTTTAGTATTGCTTGTTTGAAGAGTACTTTTCATTTATTAGCTCATCGATGTTTGCACCATATAATAGGATTGTGTTATGAAGGAAATAAAGGAGTTGAGTATGTTGATAATTTGATTAAAAAGAGTTTGAGAATTGAATTGTGATTTATTTAGTATTCCCGACTTTAAATAAGTCGAATTAAGAATTATATCTTTTCATCCCTTTTCTTGTGTTTCCACCCTCGTCACTAGCAATGTGACGACAGGGAAAGATATTGAAGTTAAATAAAAAAGAGAAGAAGATTAAAAAGACACATTATTGAGTAAGTAGAAGGATATACAATCTAGGATCGACAGCCTCTATGACGTACACAAACAGAAAAGAGGAACTTAAATACAAAGAGCTAGCACCAGACTAGTGGATCTAGCATAGTTTTGTCACATACATACATGACAATTATTGATAGCCAGAAAAGCAACACTTATTAGATGAGATTCATATCATGCTTGCACTTGCTTGTTTAGGCAGTTTCAAGTGCAGTAGTGGAACCCGTTGTGCAAAACACAGAACATGCCGTGGTACATTTTTCAACTGCTCCATTCACAACTTCACTTGCGTCTAGTCACCCAAAAAATGCGTGATTAGAACCGAACTCTTGTCTCTAAGAAAAATTAAAAGAATAAGAATAAAAATAATAATGACTTAAGAGAATGCTTGCTTTACCAGAATTTCGGAGAGTGGCTATGGCACCGCACACAGAGGATGCACACCCCAACTTGCAGTATTCAATGACAGCATTTTCACCTTGACACAAATTACATTCAAAAATGAAATCTTGTGCAGCAAGCAAGTTAACTAAATAATTAGAACAAATGATCGAGTTGATTTAATTACCAGTGTTTTCGAGAATATCGTGATCCCAACCACTGTCACACTTAGTCCCAGAAATGATTTTGCATCCACTAAGTGATGCACAAGTTTGCTGCGAGGCTCCCCCAAAGCGACAGACGTTATAGATATTTCTGGCAGTGGTGCTTGGGCAACAACTCTTTGCCTCAACTTGAATTTGTCCCAAAACAAGGCTCACCAAAAGAGCACTCATAATAACCCTTTTACCTTCCATTGAATCAGATCACTATCTTCTTACAAAATATAGAAAATGAAATGCTTATGAAACTAGACTCACAGATACCCAACTTAAATACTAGGTGTTCTACCATTCAAGCTTCACCACGTGGCATCCTTATCTCAAGCTTCACCTACCACCTTTAAATAATGTACGATTCCAAAGAAAAATTATCCCACGTTTAAATAGTGTGATTGGAAGTAGACAGATAACTATTATTCGTTACGGACTTTCGTCATACGGTTGGACCGCGTATGTTTAAATCAATTGCTGCTTGCCTCTGTTGTATTTTCCATTTTATTTTCCTGCAACCAAGGTATTATCTTAAAACTCTGATCATATATATATGAAACTAATCCACATATATATGAAACTCGTTTGAATAAGTTCATTCTTTGACGTGCGTTGAAATCTATAATTAATTGTCTTGTAAAAGTGAATTTCTTGGGGTAATGGCACTTATCTTTGCTATGCAAATCACAGAGGATAGACAAAAACTAGCTTAATCAACACATTTTTCACTTACGAATTTAAAAAAACATAAAAATAAAATAGAAAAATCTGAATTATACTTACATTTTTAATTTAAGCAATTGAAAACGATGTTTTTTTAATTGTTAACGTAAATGTAATATTTTCCACCTCGTTTTTATATTGTGCTAAACTACACACCAACGTTCAACAAACCACATCTCACTTTTAAGTAGTGTTGTAGACAAGCCAAACAGTTCGCTAGCTAGTCGGAGCTCGGCTCGAACAAAACTCGTTCGAAAATCGTTCCTTAACTAAATGAGCCGAGCTAAAGCCTAGAAACAAGCATAATTTTTTTCGACGCAAGCTTGAGCTTACATATATTATCGAGCTCGACTAAAATTAATAGAGAAATTTCGTCCACAACACAATTCGGGTTCTATTATGCATTTCCACTACGATTGTCTTTTAATTAACTCATCGAATATATTCCATCCGAAGTATATAACTTTTCTTTCTTCTTTACAATGGATCAGCTAATTACGTTATTTTCATATTAATATATTTAATAAGTAATTTCACATACCTACTCGCCTTAGAAGACTTGAGCAGTTATCAATAGTTTAATACTTTTAATCGAGATACAGTACCCTGCTCCTAAATTGATTTTGGAAATTGGCATCTTTACTTTAAAAATAACGTAGACTTTTAAATATTAGCAAAGCTCATCTAATCCTAATTGAAATATTTAAACTAACAATTTTATGTATATAAATTGTATGTGTCACTGCATTACTTATCACAAAGATTAGCACAGAAAATAACAAATTATGCTAAGTAAAGAACACACAGAAATAACATGGGGTCATCTTGCCCAAGAGAGAATCAATCCACTATTCGAAATTGCAATTATACGCTATTACTCATATAGTTCGTCAACCATATGAAACCTCCTAACTCACACACTTCCCAACCCACTGTGAACCAATGATTGTTCAAGATGCACTCAAACAATCTAAGCTCGAATCACAATCCGACGCTCAGCTCAGTGATCACGTGCACAAGTTTCAGCCCGATCGGGCCAACAAATGTCCTACGGAGCATGTAAATTTTTATAAAGTGTCCTCAAATCGAAGTCCCGCGGTTTGGTGTCCTGAATCCTCACTGCCCCATAAGTTAGTGTCCTAAAAAAGCCTTTAGCTCGGAAACAGAAGAGTACCAGAATGTTGAACAATAAGAAGGCAAAAAAAGATGAGGCGACCATCCAACTAGTCTCTCCTTTATTCAGCATGGCATTTCTAGGTGTCCGTTTTAAACTATTTTCTTCATGTAGCTTTTCTTTGTGAGATTTGAAGTGCATTATTATTATTATTATTATTATTATTATTATTATTATTATTATTATTATTATTATTATTATTATTATTATTATTATTATTATAGGGGGCCTTGTTGATTTTGTTTGACATTGTGATCAAGTGGGAAGAAGTATATATTTTGGTTAATACAATGTGATTAGCTCTAAAGTGAAATTATGGATAAATATGCCGCAGCATTTAACACTGTGCTAAGCTAATTTTCTTGCAAACTTGCATCGGCCAAACTTGATTCGCGACCCGCACCTCGTTATTGAAGGTAATTTTTTTCCCAAATTAAAAATAATGGCCAGAATTTATAAATTACATAAAGAATAGTGAACTAAATATTGTATTTTATTGACTATTATAACTATTTCAAAAATTATCTCGTCCATAGTATAGCGTGAGATTTGAGATGCGGCTGTGTGAATTAGAAATAAATAACAAAGAGGAGGTCTAGGGCTCGGCTGGCCTGGAGTGTATTATTATTCACTAATCACTCTCAAGACAATAATACTTTTGTCAAGTTGCTCTTGTAAAACCAAAATGATAGGAAAATAAATTGCAATCCAATTAAAAATTATATTTTTCGAACATTATAGTGATTTAATCCTTTTTTTTGTTCCGTTCATCACTTATAGGAAGTTAATTCCGATCAGTTTCATCCCAAGTCTTGTCCAAATCCCTCGAATTTTGGGGATATGGGACCGTGATTTATTTTCTATAGCTTTTTCTGCCACCTGGCTCTTATTGCCGTTTTCCGATGCTGCTGTCGGAATTTTATTTCTGACGCTACAGTTGAGGTCGCCTTGATATTGTTTTTTATTTCCGCTGCGTGTTTTCTGGTTGTTGTTCTTGATTTAGTACTATTGGTACAAATGGATTCCGTTGTTCCAATTGTACCACAACCATACTATTGGAACTAATTAGACTGTTCGATCCAATTGTACAATTTGCAACAATTGGAACTAATAAAACTATAATTTTACTAAATGTACTACAACCCTAGTTGGTTATAATAAACCCTAATTGAGATTAATAAATGGGAACTAGCAGCAGAAACGCAAGCCAACTTATTTGAGCCGGAGCCGCTTATTAAAAGATTCTTTGATTTCGGTTTGAAAAGTGTGTATTTATCAAATTTAGACATCTTATTTGATATATAGTACAGTCTCTAGAAAGGAATACTCTATTTAAGAATAAACTCTCATTTTGTCATATATTTTCATAGTCCTAACTTGGTACAGTCATAAATAGGAATAAATTTTATATTTGTCATAATTCATACTTTTTTCGATCCCATATTAAGGAAATACACCTCCATTTAGGAATAAATCACACTAAATAAATAAAGTGTGTGTTCAATTGGAGGTAAAAGGAAGTAAAAGGAGGTATAATATTATTTTACTCTTTTATATCTTATTTGGTTGTGATTTAAGAAAAATCCGGGCAGGAAGTATAAATATTTGGGCAGCCCCTTTTACCTTGCCCGGAGTATAATTTTATACCTCCAAAATGGAGGTATAATATTATACCTCCCATGTATTTTAGATATTTCCTTATTTATCCATCAATTTCATCACAAGTGAACAACATATAAGCATTATGGTACCCCCTTAAGAATATAAATAAAAATATTATCCCTCCAACCAAACAAGATATAAAACTTGTGGTCGCCACAATGAAGTATAACTTTATACCTCATAATATTATCCCTCTATTTAGTGGTATAAATTTATACTTCCAAATAAACACACCCAAAATATACTCCCTCTGTACCCAAAATAGAGTCCCAATTGCAGCTGGGCACGGAAATTAAGAAAGATGGTAAAATTGATTTGAGTGAGATAAAAGTTACATGTATTTACACATTATACGTTATACTACAATACATTTATTTAGTAATTATAATTCATATACATTAAAATTAGAAAATAAAAAATAAAAAATCTTTATAAATTAGAAAATAAAAAATAAAACATCTTTTTCGAACTCTATTTAGAAATAACCTCTTATTTTATCATATTTTTCTTTACTTTTAAAACTATTCCTAAACAGACTGTACATGAAAATTTATTCCGTACCAGTGTCACGCGGGGGTGGCCCACCTCTAGTATAACGAAATTAATTTGTTTATTTATTTAGGGTGGCCCACCTCTAGTATAAAGAAATTAATTTGTGTATTTCCTTTAGGGTGGCACCATAGCACGTGGAATTTAGTTTGAGTACTTCAATATCTATTGATGATACAATAGTAATTAATTCATATGTGCAGATCGACGGGCACTGTACTAATATTTCTCATGGAATTAGTGTCGACTTTTAAGGGAAAATACATGAAATCGCAATGGGATCAATGATCCAGGTTGTTAATAGTTGGGCCTAATTTTACTTTAAAATATTAGTTATAAGAGAAGGACTGCTCATACTATTTAAACTTCAATAGTCTTGTATATTTAATCGGTGTGGGACGTCCTCCTCAGACTTACCGCACCCAAGTAAGTCTCCGATCACTTGCCCAGGGGTTGGATCGATGTTCATGCATCATTCACCCTCCCTTGAGGACTGTCCCCTCAACGTCCTCCTTAAACTTACCACAATCAATGAGTCATAAACTCTTTTTAAACTTAATCAATCAATTAATATTATAGTCCTTCACATACTATAAACTCTTTTTAAATAGTCCTACTTGTATTATAACTAAACTTAATCCATCAATTAATAATATAGTCTTGCTATAAACTAAGTATCATTAATAGTAGTCCTACTCCTAACCTAATTGAACTTAATCCAGCAATTAATATTATAGTCCTTCGCATACTATAAACTTTTTTTAAATAGTCCGACTCATATAATAACTAAACTTAATCCATCAATTAATAGCTGATTCTTAAAAAATTTAATTTATCTTATATATATTATTATATTTATATAATGCATGCATATATATTGTTTTTTCTAGAATAGTAGGGTTTGAACCCTAGATTCCGAAGAGACATAATATATATGTATATACTCTCTCTGTCCACGTCCACGAAGAATGTAGCTAGTTTTCTTTTTCTGTCCATCCATAAGGATTGTAGTTAGTTTCATTTTTTCTATTTTTAGACATAATCTCTCTCACAATGGTGGGTCATTTCTCCCACACTTTTATTAAAATTCCGTGCTACAAAAAAACTCCTTACAATCTTTGTGAACAGAGGGAGTATATTGTTTGAGTAGTTATTTGGCTGAAAGAGCGTTAGGGTTGATTTTAAGTAGGAAGTGAACTGTAGAGATTGAACCCTAGACGTCTCATTTTGCATGTGAGAGACTTCAAGTTGGTTGTGTTGGGCTAATTATTGTTATTATTAGATTAGATTAGATGCAGTAAAATTTTGGTGGTGTTGGATTGTAAACTTAATAAATATATGGGTGCACGTGTTGAAGGAAAAAATAAAGAAGGAGAGGAGAGAGAGGAAGGCAAGTCATGAGGAGATCAGGAGAAAGGAAAGGAAAGAGAGGAGAGAGAAAAAGGAGAGATCAAAAGAGAAGAGGCACTTGGAATTGGCAAGAAAAAGAAGGAATGGTGAAACTGAAACCAACGTTAAAGAAAGCAGCAGTCCGAGCTCCGGTGTAACAACCGCCTCTTCCAACGACGACGACAACAAAAGAGACGAGACGACGGCAAGGAAGAGGCAGAAGAAGCTGGTGCTGCCATGGTGAAAGGAAAAGGGAAGATGTACGAGACTCAAGGCAAGAGAAAGAGAGGACATGATCCAGTATTCAAAGAGCCTATTGATATAACTTCCGGCTCAGACAATGCCTTTCATAGTGATGCTGGGAACTTGAGGCATGACTCTCCCAAGTCTGTAGGGGAGGCTTCTAAGGCTCCAAGAAGTCGTCATCCTGCTATAGTGGATGTGCTGAAGTTCAAGTCTGATGAGCATCAAGAGAGATGGGGTACGGTTCTTCAAAAGAAGTTTGTAGTGGAGAAGTACGTGAAGCCTCAATCTTTGGAGGCTACTGGATTGTTGAAGTTGCTTAAGGATGCAAGGTGGGATCAGACTATCTTTCCTGTGCGACGGTTCATGTCATCAATCGTCTTGGAGTTCTATTGCAATATCTCCAAGAGCATCAAGAATCCCACCTCCAGTAAGTGCTTCAAAGCTTATGTGAGAGGTCAATACATTGATTTTTCTCCGGGTATTATAAATGCTTTTGTGAATCGTGATGACTATGATGATGAGGATGTGGAAATTTCTATTGATGAGGTTGCTAAGGATTTGACTGGTGGGTTTTATCGGCGATGGCCTACCAACAGTGATAGCATAAGTGGGATTCATCTCACTATGAATTTGTTGTGTTTCATAAGATTGTTGGGTTCAATTGGCTTTCCTCCGGTCATACCTCTACGGTGGAAAAACATCTTGCTACGATTTTGTACAAGATTGGGCAGTTCAAGAATTTCAATTTCGGAACGATTGTGTTTGAGCATATGACAAACCATGCGAAGGAGTTGGAGAAAGAAAGATGCTTGGGATATCCTGGATTGATCTTTGGGATAATCCAATCCCAAATGCCTGAGGTGGTTCGTGATGGTGATATGTGGGCCAAGGATCCAAGCCCCTTCATCTTCAACAACAAGTTGTTCAATGAGGTCCACTCCAGAAGCTGAAGACTCGATACAAGGCATCTATGCCAATTACTGAGCTTCCCCCTGCTCGAGCACATGCCTTGTCTGCCAGAATGCATCGTGAACTGACCAGAGAATACAGGTCTTTGGACTAGATCATCAAGTCTCTTCAGATGAGACAAGCCTCCATAGCATCATTGATGTATGATGCTTCTGCTCCAGCTACAGAGGTTGGTGAGCCTTCTGGAACGAAGAATGCTGAGGCTGAGCAAGACTCTGACCCTTATGCTCAGTTTGATGATGAGCTTGAGAAAATGCAGAAAGAAGTGGAGGATTTTGATGATTATGCAGAAGAAGAAGAGGCTGAAGAAGAGGATGAAAAGGAAGAAGATGAGGAAGAAGACTCATCTGCTAACATCTTGGAGCGCAATGCAAAGCATCACAAGAAGGATGGATCCAAATCTCCTTCTATCTAGATGCTCCCGTTGATATTATATCCCTTCTTTTGTCATTTTGGCATTCATGTGAGACAAAAAAGGGGAGTAGTAGCTGTTTTTGGGTTTTTGATTTTCTGGATTTCTCATGTTAATATGTTTTTGTTTCCGCTGCTGCTATAAGGAGTTTCTATCTCCTTTAATGAAAAGAAGGTTTTTTTTTTGAAGATTCCCTATTGTTTGAGTTAAGGGAGTTAATTTCCAAGCAATTCTCCAAGTTCAGTTTGACGGGGAGTTATGATTCTGGAAGCTAGTTCGTAGTCCCAAGGTCAGTTTAAGGGGGAGCTTCCACACCATCTTCATTTGTGCTTGTTCCGTTTGATGCTAAGCTTGAAGATGATTTATACTCTGATTTTTATTGAATGCTTGGATTATGGTTTTGTCTACATAAATGCCAAAGGGGGAGATTGTTAGATTTGAGCATGTAGCTCAATCAAGTTGGCCAATTTATGTAGAAGTTGATCAGATTGAAATGTTGCAAGATTTGCTAACACAGAATGGAGTTTCTGTTTTTCAGTTTGAGCTAGAGTTTTGTGGTCGAAAGATTCTTTCCATATTTGAGCGGATTTTGCAGAGATCTTTTCCTTATCCAGTATTGACACGGAAATGATCATATCTGGTGAAGATATTGTTTGTTCCACAAGATAAGCCTCCAAAGAAAGTTTCATCGTATATTGCTGGAGAAATAGATACAACCCCTACCAATTTGAAGTCTGAATCGTCTAAAACACTAAAACAATGGGGCAAGAACGGACTGATTTTGATAATATTGCATAGAGAAAAGGAGAGGAAAAGTAAGCAATGACAGCTAGTCTTGGGAGGAAGAAGGTAAAGATGAAATGGTTAACATAAGAATAGGACACGTTTCCAAAAAAAAAAAGTGAAACATTTTAAATTATAGATTAAAGTTCCAAAAAAAGTGAAAATTGACTATAATAATTATTTGTGTTTGTTTTTTAAGTTGACGCAAGACGTACGTACGTACATGGCTTAGCAATTAATTTTAATAGTAATATACTGTAAAAAGTACCACCTCCCTCTCCGTTGAAAATAAATTTTGTGACATTTTGTAAGGTTCTTTAATATTAAGGTTAGCTTAAAAGAAAGAAAATAAAGTAACAACTAACTAGTCTTGGAAGTAGAGATAAATATAAGTTGTTTTACATTTTAATATCAGTCTTCTTACGTTCCATCGACCATGTCTTCATTTTTGTCTATAAATAGAAGCATTATAGCTCTCAAACCCCCACAACCCACCCTCACTACCTAATCTATATCTATAACTATATAAAAAACGTCTTGTTGAAAAATATTAGTTTGCTTATCCATATATATATATATATTATCATTACATATATATTATAATTGTATATAATTGTATATATTCTAAATTAAATTTCATTGACCATGAGATATATATCTCAACTATTAGAAAATTTGATTAGGCCAAACATATTAATAAACAAATATTGTTATTAAATATTATGCAATATTAACACAAAATTGAAGTTTTTCTTTTAAAGTATGTACACTTATTTACTTTGCATTTTCAAGCCCTCTAAGCATAGAATTTAGATATTTTTATTTTTACTTCTTATTTAGAGAAACACTATATGACACAGAATTATGAGATAACCTTCTTATATAATGTTCTTAAAATTTCAGATATTTGTGGTGCATAAATCCTCCTTGCATCATAAATGTAACGTTTTCTTTTCATTTCGACATGGCTTGCAGGAGTTGATCAAATCTTTTGCCTCCACCGTGCATGCACATCAAAGAGAAATCTGGATTAGTGAGAAATTGTCCGTATATTATCACAAGATCTTATTGTTAATTTCTTACATCTGTGCTAACATGCTAACAATTAAATTACATCGGTGTCTTTTCCATGAATATTTTGTGAATATTTAGACGCCGTTCTTTATAATTGAGTCAACTTTTGATATATTTCAGGCATAGTCATTCTTCTGTGAAAGTATGGTATTATTTAAATGGAAATAGAACGAAAATAATTAATAATAGAATTTGTGGATTGATCTATCTCAATTCAAATTTGAAATAAAAGAATACCTATATAATTAAAATAATAAAAAATCGTGGGATTGATCTAATCCAATTCAAATTTAAAATAATAAAATATCTATATTTAATAATAAAAATTTGTGGATTGTTCTATTCTAATTCAAATCAAATCTTGTAAAGATAATGAAATAAAACTTATAATGGAAATTAACAAGATTACATAGGAAAATTTATCTATTTAATTTGAAGGCATGGAATATTTAAAAAATGGAGGGATTATCTTATACTATCTCCGTCCATGAAATTGTAATGAGCTTTTGTGGCACGAGTTTTGATAAATGTGTCGTAGATGTTAAGTGAGTGGAGAAAAAGACTCACCATTATTAGTAGAGAAAGAGATAAAAAGTAAGATAGTGGATAGGGTTATATCCTAAAATGGAAAAAAAAAAAAAAAAAAGAATCCAGCTAAAATCTTTGTGGACGGACGGAAAATGATAACTAGCTACAATCTTCTTTGATGGAGAGAGTAAGAGCTTTCTACTTACAATTTTGTACTGTATATATTCAGTGAGCTCTTATTTTATATTTACACAATACACTATTTTTTTAGTCTTATGATAGGATGTTATGATTCCTGTAAAAAGTGCAACAAATCGTGCCTAAAGAGTACTGGAGTTATGGTATACGGAAAGTGCAATGAGGAAGTTGTTGAGACGATCCCTTGGTAAGTACTTATTAAAATTAAAATAAATAATTTATATAACGAAAAAAATATTTATTATTTTATGGAATTTCAGATACAGAGTTACCCTAAGTTTTAAACATGGCGACTGCAGTGCACACATGTTTGATGAAGTTGCGGCTTTGTATGTAGGGTGCACAATAGTTAATACTATAATATCAATAATTGTAAATTGTAAATTGTAAATTAATAATTATAAGATTATTTAAAATAGTTTATACTATTACGTAGTTTTAACAAAATTAAATTTCATAGAGTGAAAATGAATCTACATACCTTCAGATTTTGAGTATCCAAACACCAATTGAAATGTGATTTATGACAACTCTCAACTCTATCAACTTTAATGTAGAGGAGCTCTGGACATTATAGTGAATGGAATAAAAATGACAGAATCCGTGGATAAGATTGATGTTCTATGGATTGAAGAGACAAATTCAAGTCAAAGCGAATACTGGAGAATCAGTGGAATAATACTTATGAGTCAAATAGCTTATTATACCATGTCTCTTATTAGAATACAAGACCATATGACTCCCGCGATTCAATAACATAGTCCTAAGAAGCCTAGAGTGGGATGAAAAAAGAAATCAACTACGGAGACTACTTGAAATTCCAAGTGATGCTCGTTGGCAAAAGTTATCTTAAAAAAACAAATGAAGAAAACACCTACAATTATCATCAAGATCAAATAAGAAAAAATATAAAATGAACACAGATTTTGATACCTTAGTTTTTTACTCGTTTTTCTTTGTAAGAACAATAAGTCTTTATTTTCTTTTCATTTACATATAATACAAGTTGATTCCATAAATTCAAAGAATCACAAGGAAGAAGATTAAATAGTGCATTGAAATTCCAAGTGATAATCAACTAAAGTTGGTCAAAGTTACCTCAAAAAGTTAAAGGAAGAAAACACCTGCTTCAAGCATCAAGATCAAGAAAGAATATATATAAAATGAACAAAGATTTGATATCTTAATTTTTTACTCGTATTTCTTTGTAGAACAATAGGTTTTAATTTTTTTTCATTTATATGTAACACTGTTTACTTCTTCATAAATTTATTGTATTAGCAATAATTAAACACCACTTTATCAATATTTGAAAATTATACTTTTTTTGTCTTGTATCAAAGAAAATAAAAAAAAAATAATTGGTATCACGTGCAACGCACGAAAAATCGACCATGTCTTCTAGCTAAAAAAAGAACCTCTTTGGCCCCTCAGAGAAAGCGCCGCCACACATCCCTCTTGATGTTCTTCGAGCAGCTGCTCCCCCATCTCACCATCAAAGCCTTGCTTCGTTTCCAAGCTGTTGCACCAATGTGGTTCTAGGCGATTCAACCCTACGCGAATAAATACAAGGAATTAGGCTCCACCAACAAAGACAGGATCGCGAGGCTGCTGGTTTCAACCTCTTGGTTTGCATACGAAATGTAGCCCGAAGAGACCATGAGCGAAATCCTTCTGAGATTCGAGAAAAAGTCGGCACCGGAAGACGGGGAAGACTATAAGGTTAACCGAGAGAAGGTCGATGAACTTCTAGATGAACTTCGAGAGGAAGTTGCTGTGACCAAGGTCTGGAAAGGGCCATTGAGAAAATGATGAAAGAGGAGTTCGTCCGTATCGTCAACGGTAATATTAAAATCTTTTCCCCTAGCTTAAATTTCTTGATTTTTCTCACCCATGTGCTAATTCTTACTATTCTTTTGTGTGTAACACATGATTGACGAATGAATACCATGTCATGTTTCCAAGCGGGTCTGAGTCTGACAAAAAAGATTAATCGAGTCGTATCAGTATTCATGTTTAGGTTGAAGACTAATGGAGTCGTATCAGTATTCATGTCGTGCTGGTCTGTTATGTTTGTGTGTTGTGTTGTGTTATGTTTGTGTGTTTGTTTTTTGTTTTGCCGTATGCTTGCATGTGATTTAGTTTATGTTAGGATGGTTAACATAAAAGATGAAATATTCTATATATGACAGCCTCGTGTACATCACCACTGCCATCCCTTGTGACTTCAATATACATTGCGACTTCAAGAATAATAGAGGGTAAATACATTGTGTTATTAAGATGAACGTTGGTTTTACTAAGGTTCATTTGACGCCATCGGTATTTGTATACAATTGGTCTTTATTGTTCTAAAGGGATATTATTATTTTGTTTTGATATTTTTCCTAAGGTTGAGACATTTACTACAAAAAAAAATACTTGTATTTATGATCATCTTTTGTGACAAATACAATTTTTATTACATTAAAACTTTTTGTGGGGAATTTGAATTTTGTCACCCATATAAAAAAAAAAACTCTCCATTGGCATGTTAACAATCAATACAAAAAAACTCAGCTTTTACCGACGAAAAATCCCTCACTAAATCCATCTAATTTCGTCGGTAAACATCAACATCAACATCACGGTAAGTCGACCATGAAACAAACACGCTCTACGTGTGTAATAATTTGATTTGATGAAACATGTTATTTCATTCTATGCCATATATACTAACACGCGCAATAAATATCCAAATTAATATTTTTCACTAATGTATCATTTCTTTTTTACAGGTGTGCATAATTCATATATACACAACTGGCAAGATAGGATGACGACAATAAAAGTAGCCGTCAAGATGAATCTTAGTTTTAAACCTTAAAAGTATAACCAAGGTTCCTTTTGACGTCGTCGGTATTTGTGTTCCAGCTTATTATTCTTATTCTAGAGGAATATTATTATTATTTTGCTGAGGTATTTTTCCTAATGTTGGAGTCATTTACTACAAAAAAAGGTCATATTTATGTCCATCTTTTGTGGCAAATACAATTTTTCTTACATTAAAACTTTTTTTGTGTGGGGAAGTTCAATTTCGTCATTCATACTAAAAAAAAAACTCTCCTTTAGCATGTTTTTTAACCAATAATCCAAAAAAAACTTGTCAGTGAATCCATCCAATTCCGTTGGTAAACATATTGTCGACGGATTGATAATCCGGTATTTGATATATTTTAATGGCAACCTACATTTCATATCTATCAACGTTTCATGTCAATTAAAAGAAGTCTTACGAATGATTTGCTTAATGAACCATTGATTCTTCGACACTCTACTTTTGTTCCGACTACTGCATTTTCATGTTCATTCATTGAATTTGTTTGTATAACCTAAAACTAGAAATTTGCACGTGTTTTGCTCGTGCAAAGCACGTGCATCTTACTAGTGTTATATATTCCTTCAATATATAATTAAAATAAAGTGAATTAGGAATAGTATATATATATATATATATATATATATATATATATATATATATTATGTATAATCAATCTTTTTTCACTTAGTAGTTACCTTGATAAAATTTTTACTATTTTTGAGGATATATAATGTAAAAGATAAGATGTGATTTCAAAAGTAAAAAGATATAAGAAAGTTTATATGTTTGTTTGCATGCGTAGGTGACATAGAATCATAGATATAATTAATAGAAGAATAAAGAAAGACCAAACAATATTGATTATATTCGAAACTAGCGTAACCCGTTGAAAATGGACGGAAAATTGAATTTAGTAAAATTGTTAGATATTAATAATATGTAATAAATTAAGAATATTATTATTGTTAGTTATTTTATGGTTAAATCTTTCGATTACAATTGATGTGCAGCGAGGAAAAAAGCCTAACTTTTTAGAATTTATACGTATACATTATTCCTTTTAATGAAATAATAAAAATATAATTCTTTATTCGGTCAACTAATTAATTGACCAAATTAGATGATGATAAAAAAATAATTGTAGGATCCTTGCAATAATAATATAATTAAAAACTAATATATAAATTGATATGTACATGCAAGGAGTGATAATTGATATAGTAATTAGAGATTTTTTTCCATATTTAATATATATATATATAAATATATATATATATATATAATAAAATATTATAGATATTGATTTTGAAGATTTGATTTTGTTAAGATTTTGTTTCCATGTCATATATAATATAGAATATAAATATGATAAATATTAATTTTAAATTCAAAAAATTTGAGAATTTGATAAATAGTAATGGAGGAATATGAGGGGTGCCACATGGAATTTTTTGCTTTTTACGTAGAGTCGTTTTCGTTTATATAAATTCGTTCATATGGAGGAATATGAGGGGTGCAAAAAATAAGATAGTTCAACTCTGGAGGAATATGAGAGGTGACAATTTTTTTTTTTCCTTTCAATTGTTTAATTAATTTGAGTAGCATAAGAGTCGTGAATCACTAGTCTCATAATTATATGAGACAAAATTGGTTGAATAATTAACTTTCTTGGTTTCGATTTATTACTTGTTTATTATTAATTCCGATTTTATTTAACTTTAATGGTTGTCAGAATCCCTTGGCCCACCATTGGTTGGTCCAATAACACTTTTATTCCTAATTGGGCCTTGAGTTTTTGCGCAACCTAATGCAAATCTTTCAAGCACCAAACTAATTTTCACATAACAATCACGTGTAAATAATAAGGGCAAATGTCATTTAAATTGCCAATCTATGGGATGTTTGGTTAAGCTTATTTTAGAGAGCTTAAAAGGATAGGAATGTCTTTTGATATTAAATTTGATTAATAATACTTTTGATTCGGATCAAATGATCCAAATAGCATCATCCTAATATTATTTTATATATATGTAACACGTGTGTTAGATAAAACCGATAAAATAGTGTATAAAAAATATAAATTTGATATACTCCTTCTGTTCCACTCAGTTTGTCTACTTTTAACGGAATTAAGAATAAAGATAAAAATATAGAAAATTGGTGGATTCGACCATTTTAACGGGTTTTGAACGGTTAATTATTTCCTCATATGAAAGTTGACAAATCGATTGGAATATATATTTAAGGAAAGATAGACAAATTGTAGAATGGAGGGAGTTTATAATTATAGAAATTATAGAAATAGAATGTCATTTTGTACTCCTAACGCCGTAGAGTTGAACTATCTTATTTTTTTTCTCTCCCAATGCATGTAATTAATTCATGGACAATATATTAATAACATACTATGAAGATTTAAATTTAAACTTACAAGATTATAATGAGGATAGCCTAGCTAAAGTCCGCAATAAAAACTTCTCAATATATATAATGCTAGCTTCGAATTATATTTAAATACATTTTTTTATTTTTAAACAATTCTAAGATAAATAGTACTTTAGTTATTTCTTAAGCAAACTATGTCTATGCCTTAGAATTTTCTTGTCCATATACCTGCATCACAAAGTATAACAACAATAAGTTGATTAGTGAAGTTATTTCTTAAGTAGGAATTGCATTGTGCTCTTGGGATATCGAAATTCAGCGATTGATTTTCATTCCACAACTCTTTTCATGATTTTCATGCCTTGGACACACCTATGTAAGTCCCTAGAGTCATTGAAATAATTGAATGTCACACTTGGATTGTCATTAGGGTCTTTGCTATCAAGCTCCACGAACCCTCTTGAGAATGGTCCCGTTACCTTTTGCATGATAATTCCATGCTCGTTGCTCGACTTTGCTCGGATCCTCTGTTCCAATTTCGTATTTTGTTTCATTTTTAATTGTGTCTAGATCTTGTATAAACAAATCTATGAATTATTGTTAAAATAAAAATCATGTCAAAATTGCAAAATATTGAGTCTATGTGCAAAACAAATAACGAGCCAAAATTCGTGTATTTTTACTACAATTCTATACCTATTATAAAAGAGCATATTCTTACAAAATTTGATTTGCCTAATATATCCCTATTCTTATATATATTTTAAGGATAACTATGTAATTTAATAATAACAACTTTTTTAGTTTAAAAATTAATAATTTAATAATTACTATTAAAATCATAATTATATTAGTGGAGTAATCCTACTATAACTCTATTAAAAATTAATTTATGTTATTATAACTCTTGATTTGGGAAGATTCACGTTGGCCTATATATATATATTATAAATCTAATTGGCTTATGTTTTGACACAAAAAATCGTATACAACTTATTTATATTAATTCGTCTTTTACATTATTTTTTTATTCTTATCCATTCGGTTTATTAGTATTTTCAATTAGAATTTATATTAATTACTTAGATGTTATATAAAACTGAACTGTAAATTACGAGACTACCACATCAAGTTATGTGCACGATAATTTTCATGTTACTATTTAAATTAGTATCAATAATTTATAAGACGTACTAATATTTAAGAGTTTAATTTAATAAGATAAAAGTCATTTGTAATTCATGAGTCACCAAAATCATAGTTAAGTTGGTTACATTAAACATATCGAGCAACCCTAATAACCAAATATTATATTTTTTGGTTTTTTCTGCAGAGATTGATAATGTTCAGAAGATGATAAATCCTAATCAAAACTAATAAATTATAATTAAAGATTAATTAATAAGATATAATTTGGTGAATCAAAAATAAATAAATAAAATAAAGTTTGAGGTCCATAAAATATATTTTATCTCAGATGGAGAAGTTAAAAAATTTGGTAGAAGTCCCCAAGGGACACCCAAGCTACTTTGTGACTTGAGTTTGTACAATAGTGAGGTCTTGGGTTCGAATTTCACCGCTCCCCTTTCCTTATCACAAAAGAAAAAAAATTGGTAGAAAATATCCAATTGTATACTGCTCATAAAGAATGGACTTTTAACAACTACAATCTCAATAAATCATTCAATAATATTAAAATGAAGGTAATATTCGAAAAAGTAGAATTTGGCAACCTACACTAATTATGTATATTTTCCTTATTGTTGTCGTTAAGTAAAGCCTATAAGGTTGATTTGGTCAAAATAAACAAACTAGACTCATTTTCTAATTTAACTCAATGAAATATACATAATGCTATTCGGACATATTATGTCTGGACATACGTGCTTGAAATAGCAAAATAATTGTTCGATTGCCTTCAAAATTTCTTTCTTACTCAACACCCTTCCGAAATATCAATCTCACGCACACCCGCTCCCAAATTTTACTCTCATCCATACCCAACTCCTAAACTTGTGAATTTGAATTGGGATAAGACTTTATAATAATTAAAATTTAAAAAGTGTATGTTTATTAGTAACCAAATTGTCGAAACTATGAAATTAAATTATTCGTTAAAAAATTCCGTCAAATCTCTATTTTTACCATCGTATATGTGAACATAGTGTGTCCAAATAGCACTACCCTAAAATATAAAACGCCCTCCGTTCCTCTCATTTAATTTGGTCATATTATTATTCGACACAATTATTAAGGAGAAAGGTAAAAAATAGAGCAAATGAGTAGGTCCTATCATTTTTTAGGAATTAATTAGTTCTTTTTATGAAAACTTGACAAATTAAATGAGATAGACCAAAAAGAAAAAGAAGGTAAATTGAGTAACAAGGAAATAGTAAGCTTCAAGGAAAATTCTTGAAATAAGCAAATTTTATTTATTTTAGAAAATAGGTATAATTTTATCTATTGAAAGATGAATCATTTCAGTTTTAATATTTTTTTATTAAATATTATTATTTTACCAAACTATTGCAACAGAATCATAACTTTTTATGGTTAGGTGTATTAAAAAAAATGAAACAAGTTTATTTATATTTTTCAATGAGAGAAAGGATGATAAGAATTAAAACAAATTATTATTAAAAAAATGTTAATCACTTCATGAAATAAAAAAAATGTATAAAGAATATATCCCACAAGAATGAGAAAGTTATTCTTAAAACAAGGTGATGATTAAAATACAAATGAATAAAAAAAATTATAAAGATACATGCAAATAGTACTCCATCTATCCCACACGAATGTTTAGTTTATAAGGTGTTTATGATAAAGTTAGAAAGTTTAAGTAAAATTTTAGGATAGTTTTGTCAATTCAAGTAGGGGAGAGAATGGTGAGAGTAGGTTTTTGTGGCATAAAAATGGTAATTTATAAATTATAGTGAACTATTTGTTACGTGTTGTGTTTTCATTTTGAAAATGGGTATAATGAACTGGGACATCCAAAATGAAGAAAATGGATATTATGAAATGGGAAGGAGTATATTTTATTTTAAACAATTGCAAGTGTAAAATAACTTACATGAAATGTTATGTAAATTATGGGATTACAAAGCACACACTAATGTTTAGAAAATAAGTTATTTATGATAAAATTGGAAATATAAATTAAATTTTTAGAAAAGTTTTGTCAAATCAAGTAGGAGAGAGAATGTAGAGAGTAGGTTTTTGTGGCATAAAAATGGTAATTTATAAATTATAGTGGAGTACTTATTGCGTGTTGTGCTTCCATTTTGGAAAATAGATATAATGAACTAGCTAGGACATTCTAAATGAGGAAAATGGAGGATATTATGAAATGGGAAGGAGTATATTTATTATATGCAATTGCAAGTGTAAAATAGCTTACATAAACTGTTATGTAAAATCATTACAAAGTACATATATATTACAATATTTGATAAGTGAAATATGTTGTATGTTTGGTGGATAAGTATACTTCATAAGCAGACAAATAAGTTTTGATTATAAATAGGTTTTTTAATTAAGCTATTTACTTTAAAGTTATAATGAACTTTTGAATAAAGATTAATAATTCATGAAAATGATTCAGCATAGTATAGATATTGCATACAAAGTACAACTGAACTACATTTGATGACGGTCATAAAGTATGGAAATAAAGTGAATGTACATTTATTTAGATTAAAAATTAATGAGCACTAGAGAATAAAATAGTAATACTCTTCATGCCTCATACATAGTTTTCTTTTTTGTTTTTTTTTTCCCAAAGGAATATGCATATTCTATTTATTGTTAATTACTTCATCATTACCCCTTAAATGTGGGGACCTTTCCTTTTCCATTCTCCTACATTTTTCAAAATTTTATAAATATGTGCAGTTCTAAACTATGCATATTCTTATGGTACAAAACCGGTTTAATAATATAATCTGATTAATGAATTATTCTCCGTCTTATACAACATAAAAATTATAATAAAAGCATACCACGTGCAACGCACGTGAAATCTCTACTAGTATACTTAAAATTGGAGATAAACCAAAACCAGAACAATCCATCTAGAGACTAATTTTTACGACAAGCTCGAATTTTCTTGAAATATCCAGCCGAAAAGCTAATCAGAACAAATAAAGATCCCATTTTAGTGAATATATTTTGTGGAGCATATAATTCTGCATTTGGCATATCATGACTTGAAATATAATAGTTTATTTTTTTTTATTTATTTTCACTTGATAATAGTTCAGTTGTTCGAAATATGACAACGGTTACGCCTAATATAAGCCCAAGAAATTACAATTAGGCCCAAACCAACATCTCAAGAATAAAGCCCACACGACAGAGGAAACTTCCTAGCAAATTCATAGAAAATAATTCTGAGGTTGCTAGACTCCGGTCAGATCCGTTGTTCCAATTTCGTACTTCATTTCATATTTGTCTTCAATTACTTTTTGATATCGTGGAACCGGCAGCCGTTACTTTTGGTGTTCACAGCATAATCTCGTTCTCATACAGTCACCTAAAAAACTATACAAAACAGATAATCACACTTTTCAAGTGCAATAGTCTCTCTCTATATATTGAAGTCAACATTATCTAAACAAATTTAGTGGAGTACTATTAGAAGAATATGTATCATTAACCCATATTTGGTTGGACATTTTTGGGGCATGGAAAGGATACACTTAATTGAATTCTTTACTTGTTGTTTGGTTTTGGCAGTGGGTTAATCGTTACCCTTATTTGAGAGTAACCGAAATCCTAAATATGTTACCCTCCAAACTAGATGAGTAACAAAATCTTTTCCTCTCTAGCCTTACATGTGATACGTTTACATTGTTGATCCAAACGCCCTATAAATATAACGGTTATTGTTATCATTCCTCTACTTGAACCAAAAAGCAATTATAATTACATACTTTAATAGGGGATGTACATCTTTCTCAGCCTTTGTGCATTTATGAAAGAAGTAGGCGGTCAAGAAAGTTGGATGGGCCAATACTGTACCTTAGTTATTATGTTTGGGATTGTATTTTTATTTAAGATTTTATTATTATTAGTTTATATAATTAACTAGTAGTTTGGGCTATTAAATTAACTTTAGCTCATGATTATTGCTTGAAACATGCATTTGTTCTTCAATTTAGCTTGAAATTGTAGAAAATTACAAAGTGCAAAAGCCATGGAAGATGGTTTGATTACCTTCACACCTTACAATTCAACCAATATTTGTCAGTTAAAAGAAATTACAATCTACACTGATAAGCTGAGCCAAACACCATCTAAATATTTCAGCGCCACCAAATTTTTCGGGATAAGACCACAAAATAACTTAAGGGCTCGTTTGGTATGGCAGTAATCTGTTTTGGGAAAATAATCTAAATCCTTTTATGAGATTTCTATGTTTGGTTCAATATTGATATATATATTTTGCACAGAAATTTAGGTAATAATTTCCAAGAAACATTTAAAAAACAATCTAGATACTAATTTTCAAGATACTATTTAATTCTGCGCATATCATTTTCAATGGATACTCCTCAATACCAGTAATAAAAAAATCATGCATATTCCCCTCTGTTTCTCTGCTTTAGAATTTTCTGTCCCATGTACCTATAATCACAAAAATAGAACAATAAGTTAGTCAAGATTCAATTTTTTTTTTTATTTTTAATTAACTACAGAGTCTAAGATCATTTCAATCCTATCACCTCCCAAGCATCATAAGTGTGGCCTGTGGATTAGTTCCGGGGGAGTAGTCAAACGTCGAGCCATCAACAACGCGCAAGGAATCCACACCGAGAACCCTATAATCGTGATCAACAACCCGATTCACTTGGCAGCCTCCATGATAATGCCATATTGATATCACCGTATCTTTACAATATTGCTCCATGTTATAAGCTGCCGATATGTGTTTTATCCTCAGGTTGAGGGGAATCGACAACGTATACATTAGTAGGGATTGTACCGTGCTGTAGGGGTATCGAAATCGGGTTATTGGTTCCGATTCGACAACTCTTTTAAGAATCTCCATGCCTTGGACACACTTGCTTAAGTCCCTAGAGTCATTGAAGTAATTGAATGTCACACTTGGATTGTCATTAGGGTCCTTGCTATGTAGCTCCATGTACCCTCTAGAGAATGGTCCTTGTACCTTTTGCATAATAACTCCAAGGTTGCTCGACTCCGGTCGGCTTCCCTGTTCCAATTTCGTATTTTATTTTATACTTGTCTCTATTGTTTAGATATGTATTCAAGTCACGTCCATCAACACTATCTAAATAAATATAGTACTCCCTCCGTCTCGATTGCAAGGTCACTCTTTCCTTTTTCGTATATCTCATTAGCACATTCACATTCCGAAAATTGTAGTAACAATTAACTCTTCAAAAGCTGTAGTACTACTACTTTTTATCTTTTTATTCTTGTTTCTTTATAACAATGCCTAAAACAAGTGAGATTTTACTATTGGGATGGAAGGAGTGCTTATAAGAATATCTATTCTTAGAGACTTTGATATACTTATAATATATGCACACGTATTTTCCCTTACTAACATCGGACATATATTTTGATACTAGAGAAGAATCATCAAATTATAAAAGTGTGCAATTTTTTTTATATATATGTTGTTCTAGGTATTATTAATATAATACACGATAATAATCACATTCTTTATTCAAAATTGTTATATTTTTAGATATGTATGCCTGTACTATTTAAATTCACCTGGTAGATTTTACATCATGTTGGACATGCCACTTTGCTAACTTTTAAAATTATGAAAAAGAATCGATCATTATTACAATATATTTTAGAGTTTATAATTTATAACCGGTGAAAAAATTAAAAGAGATGAAACAAAATGATGGATGATTGAATACAATACCTCTATAATACTGTCGGCTCTGAAAAAACTTATTATCTTGTAGACATTATTAATTTATCAAATTAAAATTTAAAATAATTATATAATCAGAACAGTAAAGAATATTATTTTAAAATAATTATTTAATTTATCAAGTATTAATTTAAAGAAATTATACGATACTAACCTGGTTCGTAGCAGTTGCATAATGTGGAAGCATTGTAAGAAACGAAGGGGACCCACTCAATGTTTCAATGTAGACACCAACATCAGTTATGCCAACTACTTGAGCCATGGAGGGTCCCACATCCACACTAGTGGGTATTATGAAACCATTTAATGGGTTGTCAGACATCCCCTGGCCCACCATTGGTTGGTCCAATATCACATTTATTCCTTGGGCCTTAAGTTTATGGGCCGGCCCAATTCCACTCAGCATTAAAAGTTGTGGGCTGCCCAATGCTCCCGCCGACACAATTATCTCATTTCTACCCACATTGTTCAAGTATGCCATATGTTTGTTGCCTATTGAGTCTTTAAATAAAACTCCATAGGCCTTTGGTCTTTGCCCTGCAAACCTTTCACATAATAAATACGTCTAGTACATATAAGAGTTAATACGTTCGTATGCTACTACACAAGGACAGGTCCACCCGACATAAGTTGACAGTTGTGAGTTTCCACAGTATTAAAAAGAAAATAAGTGAATAACGTCTAAATTACCTAGATTATATAATCTCTCCGTCCTGTTCAACATGTCTCACTTCTTTTCGGCACGAAGATTAAGAAAAGAAGGATTAGATGTAAATTGTGTGTTTAGTGTAGTGGATAAAGTGATATAAAAGTATTTTTGAAGTGATATAAGTGATTTTGAAGTGATATAAAGTGGTTTTAAAGTGGTATGAAGTGAATAAAATGTTTTTTTAATTATTTCCTTAAAAGGAAATGAGACATGTTGAACGGGACGCCCAAAAAGGAAAGTGAGACATATTGAACGGGACAGAGGGAGTATATCTGATCACATCGTAATCATTCATACTATCGATATTGCACTAAGTAACAAAAATTATTAAGCTTTTATTCTAATTAGACGTCTGTTAGATTCATGAATCAATCATGGCGCGAAATGCTTGCATCCACATGAGAGAGATGTTACGTCGTCGCGCCTTGGCCGAGTCAACACAAACGAACGACTTTATCGATGATCATCTAAATTTTTTTAAATTGACATATATAAAGTTTGATAGTTTTGAGTTAATTATATGACATCGATAATATGAATTATTTTGATATTATCAGAACCCGCAACGATTACTTTCAGTTTATAAAACAAGATTTATGGTGACTTCTCAAAGTTGGAGAGAGTTATAACCTGTGGGGGTGTTGAACAAGATTTGTTGCACCGTTGCATGCAAATAAACATTAATATTGGGTGGATTAGCATACTCCAATAAATCCGCAGCAGAATGCCTAGTACCATTCGCATCAAAGATTGTACCCCCGATTTTGGTCCCATGCAGATGCTCGTACGTAAACCCATTGTACGGCGCCACCCCCGCCGCCAGCAACCCGTCCCTCACCGCCGCCTGCCACTGCGCCAGCCGCGGCCGGAATGCCACCTTCCGCTCCACCCACTCGTACGACGCCTCCGCCAGCCGTGGGTCCCAGCCCGCCCGGCTCGCGACTTCGTCCTCGGCGCGTGAGTAGAATCCGGCGTTGATGGCGGAGCCTCCGCCCAGCACGCGGGCGCGGTGGTTGAGGACGCCGTCGGTGGAGGTGAATAGTTGCGCGGCGGAGGCCGGCGACAAGTCGGTCAGTGATTTAAGGAAACCATCCGCATGGACGACGGCGGGGTTGTCGTAAGGAAGGCCGCCCCTCTCGAGGAGGAGCACTTTTGCGGCGGCGGAGAGCGTCGCCGCCAGCGGGCAGCCGGCGGTTCCGCCGCCGATGATTATGTAGTCGTAGTATCCTACTGGTGGAGCTGATATCGCATTTCTCGCAAACGAACTGTATGGAGCTGGTAAATACAAACAATCCATGAAATTCAAATTCGCAACGGAGCAGAGAGAGAGAGAGAGAGAGAGAGAGAGAGAACCTTTCTCTGCAATGGAAGAAACGATTAAGAAGAAAATCCCAAGGAGAATTGGCCTTGCGGAAGTCGCCATATTTTCAGATTTAAATTAAAGATAGTATAAATAATGTTTATGTAAACCTAACTTATATAGTACTAGTATAAACCTATCCACAATTATTGGTTTGTTCGTATGTTTCTTTTTTTTTTTTTAGGATTATTAATTATATACTTTATTTGAGTGGAATAAATCATAACAAGGAAGGTAAAAATGGAAGACGCCTCTTTTCAGATCGTGCTAGGAATTTCCTCACGAAATCAACTGCAAAGCAACGTCCAGTACCGGAGTGGGAGTCTGGTGAGAATCCTCCGACGCCCAAATCACTAACCTTGGAGCACAAGAAAATAAGATGAGAGCAAAAGTGAGTGGAAAAGTGTGTTGTTACCTTGACAAAGGATGTGATTTTTATTTATATGGGGTAAAAGGGGTATATTAGCTCATGTTTCATGGGCCTTGGACTCATATCCTCATGAGCTCAAGCCTTTCTATTCGGACCCCTTTGGACCGTTCCAGATTACTTTCTTTAACCCGGTTAACGCAGTTCGGTAAGCTTTTACCCCATATAAAAAATTAATAGAGAATGAAACATAAATTTGAAATAGGAAATTCGATTTGGTTTCTCACACCAACATAATTGGCTAAATTTGTAAATAATTATTTTGATGAGTCATTGGAATATGATTTCAATTGTCTGACCAGTGAAGAAGAGAAAAGGAAACTAAGACAATTAAACTAAATAATTAGCATTCTAAAATTTTTAAAATGGAAACATTTGATGAGCCAATTTTTTCTAAAAATTAAAGAAAAGATAAAATTTATAACACAAAAGAAATTATACACAAACACATTTTTTTCTTAATATTGATAAATTTATTTTTCATGAACTAAATTAATGTACGTTACTTTCGCATAGTTTTATAGCAACATGGGTGGTCACCGAATCACATGCAGAAGGCATAACACGTTACTTTGACAGGCATAAATAACAAACTGATAAACTAAGTTTCGAACTTATCGTCGCAAAATCTTTAAAATTTAGTATCGTAAATAACAAAAATTGATTAACTAGCAAAACCTTTTTTTTTTTTTGTTTAAGGAAAATGAGCTAACAAAATCTAGCATAGCTAGAAAGACGATAACTTAAAGAATTAGGTCAATAGTTAATTAATAGGTGGTTAATAAAGCTTTATTAAGTTAATTTTATAAAATACCTAATGATTTGCGACTTGTATGGTCTCATCTTTACCTAATGATTTGCGACTTAAATGGTCTCATCTTTTCTCTCAAAAAATAAAAAAAATGGTCTTATCTTTGTAGCATAATGGTTCTACCTATATGTGGTGGTAACTGTCTCTTGGTGATGGTGGTAGTGCTTTGTACGATAATATATACTCCATCCGACTCTTTGAAATTGTCATGTTACAGTTCAGCACGAATATTAAGAATAAAGATAAAAATATAGAAAGTGAATACGTCTCATCACTTTGAAGGATTTTGAAGAGTTAAAATATCTTTTATTTGGAAAATAACAATACGAGTGCGAGACACTTAAATTAATAAGGTAAAAATGACAATAAAAAAGAAATTGCTACTCGTAAGCGCTATATACTACAGGCCGAGTTTGTTAAGTTAATTTAGTTCTAGTTATCTTGAAAATTACTCACTTAAGTCTTTGATAAATTAAATTAAATATTGTATATTAATGAAGATATATTTAAAATTTAATTAAGTATTATAGTCTAATAAAAAAATTAATCCAAAACTACATACTCATTATTCAAATTGTTTGATGCAGGAACATCGATGCAAGTCCTAGGCAAGTTAGGAGGACTCATTTCAGTATGGTAAACTTGAGGACAAATCATTTCGAAGATAGAGAGAATAATGTAAATAAGATCGTTGAATATATTGTATTTATTTAATTTAATTATTTGTCTTGGACAATAAATTATTTGTTTCCTTTTAGATGTGTTGGAGTTTAGTATATACAGGGCTTTTTGTTATGACTGGTGGGTTTTACGTGCATTGCACGAATAACTTTTTAATAAAAAGAAGTAATAATATAGGTAGGACTATATTATTAATTAATGGATTAAGTTTAGTTATAATATAAGTAGGACTATTTAAAAAGAGTTTATAGTATATATGCGAAGGACTATAATATAATAATTAATGGATTAAGCTTAGTTATGTTAGGAGTAGGACTACTATTAATTTTATTAGGTTTATAGTAAATTTAATATAGATTTACATTATTGCCTTTAAAATAAATATAATAATATATATAAGATAAATTAAATTTTTTAAGAATCAGCTATTAATTGATGGATTGAGTTTAGTTATTATATGAGTCGGACTATTTAAAAAGAGTTTATAGTATGCGAAGGACTATAATATTAATTGCTGGATTAAGTTCAATTAGGTTAGGAGTAGGACTACTATTAATTATATTTAGTTTATGGTAGGACTATATTATTAATTGATTGATTAAGTTTAGTTATAATACAAGTAGGACTATTTAAAAAGAGTTTATAGTATGTGAAGGACTATAATATTAATTGATTGATTAAGTTTAAAAAGAGTTTATGACTCATTTGTTGTGGTAAGTCTAAGGAGGATGTGGAGGGGACGGTCCTCAAGGGAGGGTGAATGATGCATGAGCATCGATCGAACCTCTGGGCAAGTGATCGGAGACTTACTTGGGTGCGGTAAATCTGAGGAGGACGTCCCACACCGATTAAATATACAAGACTATTGAAATTTAAATAGTACGAGCAATCCTTCTCTTATAACTAAAATTTTAAAGTAACATTAAGCCCAACTATTAATAACCTGCATCATTGATCCCATTGCGATTTCATGTATTTTCCCTTAAAAGTCGACACTAATTCCATGAGAAATATTAGTACAGTGCCCGTCGATCTGCACATATGAATTAAATACTATTGTATCATCAATAGATATTGAAGTACTCAAACTAAATTCCACGTGCTATGGTACCACCATAAAAGAAATAGACAAATTAATTTCTTTATACTAGAGGTGGGCCACCCTAAATAAATAAACAAATTAATTTCGTTATACTAGAGGTGGGCCACCCCCGCGTGACACTGGTACGGAATAAATTTTCATGTACAATGCAACCTCTATTTAGGAATATGTTTGAACCTAAAGAAAAATATGATAAAATAGAAGGTTATTTCTAAATAGAGTTCGAATGATTCTTTTTTTTTTAATTTTAATGTATATGAACAATAATTAAATATTATAATTATTAAATAAATGTATTGTAGTATAATGTATAATGTGCAAATATATGTAACTTTTATCTCACTCAAATCAACTTTGCCAGATTTCTTAATCCCCGTGCTCAGCTGCAATTGGGACTCTATTTCGCGTACGGACGGAGTATATTTTGGGTGTGTTCACTTGGAAGTATAAATTTATACCTCTAAATTGAAGAATAATATTATGAGGTATAAATTTATACTTTATTGTGGGAACCACAAGTTTTATATCTTGTTTGGTTGGAGGGATAATATTCTTATTTATACTCTTAAGGGTACCACAATATTTATATGTTGTTCACTTTTTGATAAAATTGATGGATAAATGAGGAAATATCTAAAACATATGAGAGGTATAATATTATACCTCCATTTTAGAGGTATAAAATTATACTCCGGGCAAGGTAAAAGGGGTTGCCCAAATATTTATACCTCCTGTCCGAATTTTTCTTAAATCGCAACCAAACAAGATATAAGGGAGTAAAATAATATTATACCTTATTTTATTTAGTGAACACACACTTTATTTATTTAGTGTGATTTATTCCTAAATGGAGGTATATTTCCTTAATATAAGACCGAAAAAATATGAATTATGACAAATATAAAATTTATTCCTATTTATGACTGATCCCAAATTAAAACCATAAAAATGTATAACAAATTGAGAGTTTATTTTTAAATAGAATATTGCTTTGTAGGGATTGTAGTGTATATCAAACAAGATGTCTAAATTTGACAAATACACACTTTTCAAACCAAAATCAAAGAATCTTTTAATAAGCGGCTCCGGCTCAAATAAGTTGGCTTGTGTTTCTGCTGCTAGTTTCCGTTTATATTTGGAAAATGTTACTCCCTCCATATCATTACCATTTGATCGGACATACATGTTAAGAAAATAAGTTGTTTATAATAAAATTGAAAAAGTAAAGTAACTTTTTAAGGTGTTTTTGTCACATCAAGTAGGAGAGAAAATTGTGTTAGTAACTTTTTAATTATATATGTGGTAATCTATGAGTTATAATAAGATATTTTTATATAGTACATTTCCATTTTAAAAAATGAGATTAATAAAATGATATGTCCAAATAAAACAAAATGGAGTTAAGAGAAGATAAAAAATTTAAAGTGCTTAATAAACTTTTATAATAGGCCCAATACCCCACATAAGACGTCAACTTAAGGCTAAATGGTGGCAAGCCCATCATCATTTGTGTTCTTATACAGCCAATATTCAATTTATATATTTTTAATTCATTTTATTTTTTAGAATATTGTGAGCATTAAAATACAATATTTGAACATCCTTTTTATTATTATAAATTCTAGCCATTATTTATAATTTGGACAAAAATACTTTTAATGAAGGGCACACGGATCGTGGGCCAGCACGCAGGCGGATAGGGTCTTTTGGGGTGGGTACTAGAATTGTGGTACAACTGGTATATTTGGTGCAAATTTAGTCTTATTAATACCAAATGTCTTAAATCCAGTTCATTTTTTTTTTCATTTTTCGAATTAATTAATCCACAATTAAGTATAGTGTTTAGGGTTTAGTAATCATCAATTAGGATTTATTTCAATCCAATTAGGGTCTATTTTAATCCAATTAGAATTTAGGGTTTACTAGCCTCCGATTAGGGTTTATTAATTCCAATTAGGATATTTCAATCAAATTCGGTATATTTGTCCCCAATTAGGGTTTATTAATCTCAATTAGGGTTTATTATAACCAACTAGGGTTGTAGTACATTTAGTAAAATTATAGTTTTGTTAGTGCCAATTGTTGTGAATTGTACAATTGGATCGAACAGTCTAATTAGTTCCAATAGTATGGTTGTGGTACAATTGGAACAATGGAATCCATTTGTACCAATAGTACTAAATCGAGAACAACAACCAGAAAACATGCAGCGGAACTAAAAAACAATATCAAGGCGACCTCAACTGTGGCGTCAGAAATAAAATTCCGATAGCGGCATCGGAAAACGGCAATAATAGCTGGGTGGCAGAAAAAGCTCTAGAAAATGAATCAGGGTCCCATATCCCCAAAATTCTAGGGATTTTGACAAGACATGGGATGGAAATGATCGGAATTAACTTCCTATAAGGTGATGAACGGAAAAAAACGATTAAATCACTATAATGTTCGAAAAATATAATTTTTAATTGGATTGCAATTTATTTTCCTATCATTTTGGTTTTACAAGAGCAACATGACAAAATTATTATTGTCTTGAGAGTGATTAGTGAATAATAATACACTCCGGGCCAGCCGGGCCCTAGACCTCTTTTTTGTTATTTATTTCTAATTCACACAGCTGCATCTCAGATCTCACGCTATACTATGGACGAGATAATTTTTGAAATAGTTATAATAGTCAATAAAATATAATATTTAGTTCACCATTCTTTATGTAATTTATAAATTTTGCCCATTATTTTTAATTTGGGAAAAAAATTACCTTTGATAATGAGGTGCGGGTCGCGAGTAAAGTTTGGCCGATGCAAGTTTGCAAGAAAATTAGCTTAGCACAGTGTTAAATGCTGCGGCATATTTATCCATAATTTCACTTTAGAGCTAATTACATTTTATTAACCAAAATATATACTTCCTCCCACTTGATCACAATCTCAAACAAAATCAACAAGGCCCCCTAAAGTGACCAATATAATAATAATAATAATAATAATAATAATAATAATAATAATAATAATAATAATAATAATAATAATAATCTCACAAAGAAAAGCTACATGATGAAAATAGTTTAAAACGAACACCTAGAAATGCCATGCTGAATAAAGGAGAGACTAGTTGGATGGTTGCCTCATCTTTTTTTGCCTTCTTATTGTTCAACATTCTGATACTCTTTTGTTTCCGAGCTAGAGGCTTTTTAGGACACTAACTTATGGGGTAATGGGGATTCACGACACCAAACCACGGGACTTCGATTTGAGGACACTTTATAAAAATTTACATGCTCCGTAGGACATTTTTTGGCCCGATCGGGCTGAAACGCACGTGCACGGCACGTGATCACTGAGTTGAGCGTCGGATTGTGATTCGAGCTTAGATTGTTTGAGTGCATCTTGAACAATCATTGGTTCACAGTGGGTTGGGAAGTGTGTGAGTTACGAGGTTTCATATGGTTGACGAATTATACGAGTAAGAGCGTATAACTGCAACTTACAATAGTGGATTGATTCTCTCTTAGGCAAGATGACCCCACGTTATTTATGTGTGTTCTTTACTTAGCATAAATAGGACAGTTAATAAGGCATTTAGTGATTTGATTCAAGCGCCTTAGGTGTCCAATCCCAAAACGAGGAGAACAACCCAAACTGCTTTCCTTAACCAATCAATCGGCAAACGAGCTAGGGAAGTTTCCTTGTTCTTTCGTTCGAGTTGATTTCCTAGGTTTTAGTAAAACCCGAGCGATGTATTTGGAAGCCCTCGGCCAAACGAGTATTTCATAGAGAGCCGACAAGGAATTCCATTAATAACTGGCCGTTTTGATTCTTTGGAACAACTCGATGAATTTAGTAGATCGTTTTAGGAGGCCCTAATCCACATTAGGCGGGTGGGCAAAAAAGGATTTCACGTGCTTTCGCCGTATCTGGTTCTTAGTTTTCTCTAATCAACTGCTAGGGGCAGCCTAGTTAACAAGTGATGGAACAGCAAAGTAAAGCCTCATCGGGCCATAGCCAACAGTAGCTCATCTTGGTACTACTTATTATTATGATTTCAGGACTTTAAACTAAACCACAAAGAAGGAGCTCTCCTTTGAGTAATTGATTTAATAATGTGTGGTCCAACCGAATGATGAAAGTCTCGAACGAGTAATTGATTTAAAAACGTGGGATAATTTTTCTTTGGAATCGTACAAACCATGTTAGCTTGTGGCAGCCAATGTGTGGAGCTTGAGATAAGGATGCCAGGTGGTGAAGCTTGAATGGTAGAACACCTAGTATTTAAGTTGGGTATCTGTAAGTGTAGTTTCATAAGCATTTCATTTTCTATATTTTGTAAGAAGATAGTGATCCGATTCAATGGAAGGTAAAAGGGTTATTATGAGTGCTCTTTTGGTGAGCCTTGTTTTGGGACAAATTCAAGTTGAGTGCTGAAAGAGTTGTTGCCCAAGCACCGCTGCCAGAAATCTTTATAACGTCTGTCGCATTGGGGGCACGCAGCAAACTTGTGCATCACTTAGTGGATGCAAAATCATTTCTGGGACTAAGTGTGACAGTGGTTGGACTCACGATGTTCTCGAAAACACTGGTAATTAAATCAACTCAATCATTTGTTAACTTGCTTGCTGCACAAGATTTCATTTTTGAATGTAATTTGTCTCAAGGTGAAAATGCTGTCAATGAGTACTGCAAGTTGGGGTGTGCATCCTCTGTGTGCGGTGCCATAGCCACTCTCCGAAATTCTGGTAAAGCAAGCATTCTCTTAAGTCATTATTATTTTTATTCTTATTCTTTTAATATTTCTTAGAGACAAGATTCCGATTCTAATCACGCATTTTTTGGGTGACTAGACGCAAGTGAAGTTGTGAATGGAGCAGTTGAAAAATGTACCACGGCATGTTCTGTGTTTTGCACAACGGGTTCCACTACTGCACTTGAAACTGCCTAAACAAGCAAGTGCAAGCATGATATGAATCTCATCTAATAAGTGTTGCTTTTCTGGCTATCAATAATTGTCATGTATGTATGTGACAAAACTATGCTAGCTCCACTAGTCTGGTGCTAGCTCTTTGTATTTAACTACTTCTTTTCTGTTTGTGTACGTCGTAGAAGGCTGTCGATCCTAGATTGTATATCCTTCTACTTACTCAATAATGTGTCTTTTTAATCTTCTTCTCTCTTTTCTTTAACTTCAATATCTTTCCTCATCGTCAAATCGCTAGTGACGACGGTGCAAACACAAGAAAAGGGATGAAAAGATATAATTCTTAATTCGACTTATTCCAAGTCAGGAATAACAAATAAATCACAACTATCTTCTCAAAATCTTTTCAATCAAATTATAAAAATACTCAACTCCCTATTTCCTTCATAAGACAACCCTATTTATAGGGTGCAAACATAGATGAGCTAATAGATGAAATAAATGTAAAGGACTCTTCAAACAAACAACACTAAGAAACAGACCTTTTACTACATATCTCATTGCATCCGTTTTTGTTTACAGATGAAATTTATGCAATTAGTTTCAATGTTATATATTTCAATATTGTTGATAATTCGCTAACATCCTAAACGAATTGAAGATGGTGGGTCATAGATGCAATCATTACAACGGGTATATAAATTCTATCAAATAAATCATTACATCACCGAAGGTGGACCTCTATATAATATAAATGTGAGATCACTACACAACCATGCAGGGTGAGAATTCTACACTACCATATAAGGTGAGATTGAATCCAAGACCTCTTGCTAGGAAAGTCTTGGGACCTCACTGGCAGTAATTGATGTAGTCTTCCTCTAATGTTTATTTATGAGAATTGTGTTAATAAATCTATTGACTCTTGACAGGGGCGGAGCCAGGAATTTTATATTGGCCGGGCGAGATTTTATTGGACTATTCTAAAGATTTTTTTTTATTAGTAAAGAAATCGGGTAAATTTTTAATTGTTTATTTGCAATTACACAATGAAAACGAAAAAGATATCGAAACATTATTTATAAAAGTTTCTCAAAACTATATACTAAGTGTTGTCCAGAGGGAACTACTAAGTGTAGTCTAGAAGGAGCGACACGGGTTTTAAGAAACGGAGAGTGGATCGTATAAATATTGTGAATGGAGAATGAGTTAGTACTCTTTTATCCCTAAAAGTAGAATACAAATAAATGGGATAAAGGTCAAAAGGGTAACATTTTAAGTGAGGTTATTTCTATTTATGAATGACACAATTATTGTGAACGACCCAAAAAGAAAATCAAACTGCACGTATCATGAACAAATGGAGTATATATTAGACTAAACGGTACATTTACTTGACAATTCTAAGTTATGACCTACAAAATCAAAGATAGGATGTAAGAAAGTTTTCTTCGATAATATTATGTGTGTCTTGCTTAGTTGGTTATTGGAGTAATATAAATAGAGGTATCCCTCCATTTCTAAATAAGTGTCTAGAGTCTCTAATTAAAATTAATTGTTCTCCAGCAACTATATGTCCTATCACAAATTTCTATATAAAAAATTACCATATTCTACCTCATCAAGACAAAAATTTTACTTTTCCATCTAATAATTATGAATGAAATGTATCATTTTACTCGTTATCTTAGAACGCTTTATGGTTTATTCGGGAATGAAGATATGTAATAATAAATTAAGAAAGAGAGAATAAAAAATTATATGTAATTAAAATATAAAATACAAATATATATATATATATAGTAATAAAAATTAAAAAATTTGACCGGGCGACCACCGGGGTCGCAACCTTTAAATCCGCCTCTGACTCTTGATATAATTTAAATAGAGAATATCATGTGATATAGCCATAATGAACATATAAATTTTAGTCTATCCTCATAAATATCATGTGATATAGCCATCCTTTTGAATTTGAGAAAAATACCCTTATTAACCCAAAGTTAATTTGTTTAACCATCAATTCATTTTCTCATCCGCTGTGTTGTTGTCATTCCCTCTCCTCTGCTTCTTTATCCCATGCTTTCTCTCTCCTAAACACGTCGCCATCTCCCTCCTCGATGAGCACGACGACCTTGCCCTCTTCCGCTGCGCTACCCTCGCCTCCCTCGAAGGCGGCCCCTCCGCCGTCGCCCCCGCCAAATCCAAGCCCAAGATCGCCTTCCTCATCCTCACCAACACCGATCTCCACTTCGCCCCTCTCTGGGAGCTCTTCTTTCGTGGCCACGAAAGCCTCTACAACGTCTACGTCCACGCCGATCCCTCCGCCACCGTCGCCCCTCCCGGCGGCGTCTTCGCCGGCCGCTTATTCGCCACCATATATTCATACCAATATTTTGGTTGATGACTTCTCGAGCTGTAGCGATGAGTGGGATGTAATTCCATCAACTTAGGTATTTCTCGAAATGAAGAAATATTATGTTGGTATGAGATCGTAGATCATTTTTTGTCTGAGGTTTGTAGATCATGTATTTCTTTTTTCTTTCGTGGCTCTCTTTAAAAAAGGTAGACCATGGTTCTTTTTTAATTGCACACCAAATGTTTGATTAGTTTACGCATAGAAGAATGGTCGTCATATTGCAGCGGTCTCTTCGTTTCTTAATCGAGTATCAAACTTTGTCCGATGAAGTGAGTGTTTTTATTTACTTTCATTTGTATATTCTCTCATAACATGTGTGTATTAGCATCTTGGAAGTTGGAACATTTGGAATTAATTAGATATTTGTCCCAATTGTACCAGTGTACCAAGTCATAATTTTCGAACAATTGAAACTAATTGCACCATTCGTCCCAATTGTACGACGTCGTAATTTGGAACAATTGGAAACTAATTAGATCACTTGTGCCAATTGTACAAGTCTGGAACACTTGGCACTAAGAAGTCTAAATTTGTACAAGATGCGAATACTTAGTACTAATAAGACTAAATTTGTACCAGAAGTACCAGATCCCTAATACCCGGCCCGAACCGACCCGCGCCCACCACGTCAGACCAGACCCGCTCCGCGTTTCATTAAGGGTATTTTTGTCCTAGATTGAAAAAAAAAATGGCCAACATTTATATTTTTTAAGAAAATGGGCCAAAATTTATATTTAAATGGTCATTATGGCTATTTCAAAATATGTCTCATTTAAATATCGTTATTGCTTTTTAATGACACATATGATGAATATTTTGTTTTTATGAATTCTACGCATTATTAATATAATTAAATTTTTTGTTTACTTACTTGTCGGTCATTGTATATTAATGGCATGTTTATTCTTTATTAATTGTCTATAAAAATAATTACATAGGAATTTCATTTATAATTATTAATATAAAAATATATCTAATGTTGTTGTTTACTTCTAGTTTGTTAATGTTTTTTAATGTCATGTTTAGTGTTTATTAATTGCCTAATGAACCATGTCACAAAAAGTTAATTGCCAAGTAAAAAATAATTACTCATGAATTTCATTTAGATTTTGGACAACAACGAGCGGACTACCTAAAAATAATATGCTAAATATATAATAAATAATAAAATGAACCCAATTAGAACCACGAGATTTTATAATTAAATGAAGATGGAAAAAATAATTAAACAAAGATTTTAAAATTATAACCCATTTCTTCTCTTCTCTTTATTTTCTTCTCTTTAGTCAAATATTTCTATTTGGTCTCAAATATATATATATAAGGGTATGTTCACGTAATAAGCACTTTTCCCGTAAAACTTAAATAAAATAATGCATTTTATATACTAATATAATGTATCTTATGTATTATTACAATTGTAACGCCCCAATATTCATAAATAAAAGGAAATGTTATCTTTCTACATCATGAAAATAATAAAAATTTTTACAATATATAAATGACATTTAAATAAAGCTTATTTGGACTCTTTGACCATCATCACTCGCTCCGCCGCACATCGCCCGAGTCTTATCATGAAAATATATGAAAAGTTTTGGGGTGAGTACTTTAGACTCAGTGGGGCGTTTATTCAGATTAGATAACTCACAACAAGAAAATACATGGAAAATCCGTCAATTTCATTACATCGCCCGAAAGCAATGTTTCACTTCCTCGAAGCCCGAAGGCCATCAACTCGTAACCTCGAATAGCCCGTAGGGCTTAACCTCGAATAACCTTGAATAGTCCGTAGGCTTAATCTCGTGTACCTCAATTAGCCTGGACTATCACTGCTTTTGTAAATAGTCCAAAGGCTATAACTACTTATATAAATAGCCCGAGAGTGATACTAATTTTGTAATTAGTCCAGAAGCTATAACTTCTTTTGTAAATAGCCCGAAGGCTCTGCCTGCATATCACACGTATAACTTGTGCAAAATATATAATAAGGATAAACAAAATTTGTAACTTAAAACCCCACCTTAACCTTCTCGACTCGACAGGAAAAACTTGCAAATTAAATAGTTAAGTTCCGCGCTAATCCTATAAATAATTATGAAATATCAAGATGCATGCATACATGAAAGAACCAAATAACTATTATGGAGGACCAAAATTCTTATTTACTAGTGTATTAACATATGTTATAGAATTTGAGCAAACAATTAAGTGCCTTGACAACTTTTAAATACTCCCTCCGTCCATTTTGAAATGCCCCATTTGACCTCTAAAAAGTGTCCACTTTGAAATGCCTCATTTGAACAAATTGACCCATATACCCTCATTACTTTTGCATTATTACTACCCCTTCCCACACTTAACAAATTACCCCATTTAATTACCCCATCTAATTACCCACCCTAATTAACCCACCCCAACCACCCTCACACTCTCTAGCCTCTCACTCTCTGGAACAGACCTTCTCTCTCTCTCATTTCTCTCGAAATTTCCATCCCTCTCTCTGACTCTCCCTATTCTCTGCAACTCTCCCTCTCTCTCATTCATCTCGAAGCTTCACTCTCTCCTTCTCCCCCTATCGACTGCAACCCTCCCTCTCTCTCACCCTCTCCGTCTCTGCCACGACGGCGCTCCCTTCCCCGCCGTTCTATTTCTCTGGAACCCTAGATCTACTCTCACCCTCTCCCTCTCCGCCGCGACGGCGCTCCCCACCCCGCCGTTCTATTTCTCTGGAACCCTAGATCTACTCTCACCCTCTCCCTCTGTGCCGCGACGGCGCTCCCCACCCCGCCGTTCTATTTCTCTGGAACCCTAGATCTACTCTCACCCTCTCCCTCTCCGCCGCGACGGCGCTCCCCACCCCGCCGTTCTATTTCTCTGGAACCCTAGATCTACTCTCACCCTCTCCCTCTCCGCCGCGACGATGCTCCCCACCCCGCCATTCTATTTCTCTGGAACCCTAGATCTACTCTCACCCTCTCCCTCTCCGCCGCGACGGCGCTCCCTTCCCCGCTGTTCTATTTCTCTGCAACCCTAGATCTACTCTCACTCTCTCTCCCCGCCGCCACGGCCTTTGTCTGAATACACTGTACCCCTCTAAACCCTAGCATCGATGAAGGACGGCAAGGCTGGGGGAGAGTGGAGATCGACCCCTCCCTCCAGTTCGTCGATGCCACCCCCTCCCTCCCCCTCGTGGGTACCATCTCCCCCCACTGATTCGCCGGAGTTCGAGGAGGATCTGTGGATTCCACCAGGCTGGGAGCCCTCTCCATTCACCGAAGATCCTGAGATGCATCGGTCTGAGGTGGTGTCGGACTCTGTGTTCCCCGAGGTGGCGGAGGAGCGTGCCATTGCCCCGGTGCCGGAACCTGTGCTTCCCGTTGAGGCGGAGGAGCCCTCCGTTGCGCTGGATGGCGAGGATGGCAAGCATTTGGCTGAGCCCAACTCTGAGGATGGTTTGGATCCATACCAGCGATACTGCCGTGATGGCAAGGATCATGCTGAGTCCGGATCGGATTCGGACAGTGAGGTGATTTCTTTCTTAAACTTTTGGGTTGGTGATGGCTGGTGATGCCCTTATATGCATTTAATACTGCATTTGATGAAATGGTGATGGCTGGTGATGCCCTTATATGCAATTTTTCTGTATTTGTAGTTTGTGGTGGTTGAAAATACATTCTATTTTCTGCATTCATACATTGCCTTAACCTGTGTTGATGCATAAGCCATTACATGATTGCATTGGTTTAGTTTACATTCCAAACAAGACAAAAAACAAAAACATGCACTTTGTTTGTCCCTGTAAACTAGCCTGCTGAGTACTACCACTATAAGCTTCCATGCCTTCAGTTCTCCAGCCCCACACTATCCAATGCCTCTGTTAATTCATCTAAGTTGTAGAAGTTGTCTTCCCCCATGCCATGTAACTTTAAGTACTCCAAACTCTCTCTCACAAGCTGTACATCAATTTCAATGGAATCTGGTAAGACTCCATCTTTGATCATGTTGTCTTTTCCCATATGAGGCATAGGGTAGTCATTACACCCCTTCACTTTCATGATCTCTGCATAACACAGTTGAAGTTGTAGGAAAATCTTGTTAATCTTCCAAGGAGGGTATTCTGCATATGCTTCCTCCACATTCCTTAGCAACTCTCCTGCATTTGCTGCACCTTTCTTATCCTTCAGTGACTGGATGCTCCTAAAAAATCCCAAGTCATTTATGTTGGTGTCTGGACTGTTTGCTGGTTGGTTCCATCTGTGTGTGCAATAGCTTGAAAGTCTGGATCACTGTCCTTAATGTGTGGTTTGGCATTATCTTGCTGTATCCATATTTCTTTTCCTAGAGTTTCTGGCCAGTTGCTTTTAATTGCTGGTACCATCTGCAAAACAAATCCTGTGTGAGAAGTATGCTATGATAAGAATGCAGATACTTCACCTGATTTAGATTATGTTTGTGGTTTGGCATTATCTTGCTTCCTGTGTATGTGTGTGATAAGAATGCAGCTACTACACTTGATTCCTGATTGGGCAATGATGCATATGCCCCTGCTGATGCCATGCTTGCTTCCTGTGTATGTGTATGATAAGAATGCAGATACTACACTTGATTTCTGATTGGGCAAATGATGCATATGCCCCTGCTGATGCCATGCTTGCTTCTTGTGTATGTGTATGAATTGAATGCAGATACTACACTTGATTCCTGATTGGGCAAATGATGCATATGCCCCTGCTGATGCCATTGTCCATAACATGATTGCATTGGTTACCTCAGTGAGTAGTTGTTGTTTGGCTACTTCTCTTGTAACTGACTGCATTGGTTTGAGCTCCATTGTGCCTTTGATTCTGTTCTTGCTGTTCCTTTGAGCAGGTTCCTCTGTGATAAATGGAAATATTCCCAGTTTCCCATCAAAGATGACAGTTCCCTCTTTATCTATGATTGGCATAGCTATGGCACAGATGAACATGACCTTTAAGATGTGAGACTTAGATTGAAGCTGCCTATGTGGTATTTTCTCACCCTTGGCAAGGTAGTATCTGTCCTTTGCTTTGGTGAGATAAAATCATTTCTCATCTATGTGAACTACATTGTGCATTCTCTGAAACTTGATCTTCCCACCCTCAATGATGTTTCCTAGTTGACTCATGCTCCAATTCAATCTGCATAACTTGTTTTCTGGAGTCAGAAAGGGCTTTACTGCATTGGTGTGAGCCTGCAGCTCTTTGTCTTTGTACCAGACATGACACTGGCTCTGTCATACTCCTGAATGATGTTCTGTGAAGTACTGACAGGTTTTTTATTTTTCTGCATCAAATGGCTTGATTTTCTTCTTCACTAACCCTATTTTCTTGCTTTGGAGACTAATAGGAACCCCCTGCTGAAGTTGAGCTTTGGCCCTGGACCAGATGGACCATACGGTCTTCAGATTGCATCTGAACTTCTCTGCAGCCTGTTTTTTGGCTCCATGTTCCAGTTTGCCTTCCCTGCTGTGTTGGAGAAGCCACTGCGCAATGGCATTCAGCTTCTCTGGCTTGAACTCCCCTGTTTTCTTTTTTCCTACCATGTCTGCAAATTTTCTGTATTTGTAGTTTTTGTAGTGTTGGTTGGTGAAGATGTATTGAATTCTGTCTGCTCTTCTCTTCTATTTATAGGAGAGTGTTCCTTTGGGTTTTAGCTATTCAAATTTCCCTCCATGTTTTTGGATCAAATCACTTGTTTGATCAATCTACTTTTAGAATTCTTTATTCAATGAAATTTTAGTTTTGGCTCCAAACTTGAACTTTTCCCTCTCATTTCATTTCTACTGTGCACTTGCTTTTAATTTGCAGATTTTGAGTTTGTTCTTGTTATGTCATACGCATGTGAGTTACAAAAAAAAAAAGGTTCCAAAAAAGAAACAGACGTGGGAAAAACAGAAAAAAAATTCAAGCAATATGAAAAAAAAAAACCAAACAGGAATCATAAAATAGGTTAAGGAATAAAACCAACACTCATTTTCTCTCTCCTACTTTTGCTAATCCACAAATTAAGAACTTAATAGCCCACAATCCCACTACCCTTATTGTCTTTTTTCCTCCACCTTTTACACTTTTTCAACATTCCTTAAATGTCGTGCCCAACCCCAAATGGGGCATCTCAAAATGGACGGAGGGAGTACAATCTTTACTTATCTTGATATGGATCCCAAGGCTATCAAAAGTAAAACATGAGATGAATTATATCAATCTATATTACTTAGACTTATATGCGTACGATATATATCAATAAAGACACATCATAAATCCATGGAATCATATATATGAACAGAAACTTGGCAACGAAAACTTTAAATTAGAAGAAAAGTGGTACAATACCTCTACAGTACTTCAGATTTGTAATTTTGCCGTTTCTAAAGTAATTTGAGGGTGTGAGAAAAGAAAAGAATTATAAAACCCTCTATTTAAACTACTAATTAGGGTAGAGGAAGATAACTACAAAATTTAATAACTTTCTCTCCAAGTGAATCTAAAATTGAGATAAATAAAGAAAATAATAATTCTCATATATTAGAATTCTATAAAATAATAATCCTCATCAAATAAACAATCCTAAATAAATCAAAAACCTAGGTAAATAAACTATTTATTCTATACGACCAAAAGAAATATGTTAATAAATAATACACTTAACCATTAAATCAATTTATCATGAAATTTCTTAACTTAGTCGTACATACCTTCGGCCATGCAAAGCAAGTAATTATCATGCTCGTGAAAATACATCGTCATATAAAATTTCGGGTCGTTACGACAATGCATCGTCATAATACTGCATTTTAGGATTACTACAATGCATTGTTACGATAATGCATTCCGTGTTCAATTATAATGCATTAGCAAATCTTAGCTGCACATCTTCAAAGATCAATAGTCCAGAACACTTCTCATTTCTCACGGGAAAATGGATTTACACATGATGTCTTCCCTATATATATATATTCAAATAAAAACTTGTCCCCCCATAAATTATCCTTAAACCCCATCTTGTCCATCCATTTAATTTAATCAATGGTATATCTATAACAGTGAAGACAAAAACATCGTTGGTCGCATTAATGATTTTTTTTAATGAAAAAGCTGTCACATGTTTTATTACTTTGTACTACTAGATTGAATTGGATTTGGAATTAAAGGAGATGACAATGTTAGATAGGTATTAGCAAAGCAATGTGTTATTCATGCATATATATTGAGCTTGGTCCCCAGTGTACATACTCAATACTCACCACCAATTCTTTTTTTATACTAAAGTTTTTATTCATATATCAACCATTCACTCAAACCAATTATTTAAATGGGCCCTAAGCTTTTAAAGCTTGGACCAAAAATTATTATCCTAAAGTATGTTCCAGTGCACCAATGTATATAAATCTCTAATGAAATGGTGCAAATATATCATTGACAGTAACATGATTAAATGTTGCATATTTTTTTTTAATTGATATTTTTAGGTACCCAATTGATTAGGATTAGACGAGCTTTGCTAATATTTTATAGTCTACGTACGTTATTTTTAAAGTAAAGATGCCAATTTCCGGAAACCAATTTAGGAGCAGGGTATTGTATCTCGATTAAAAGTATAAAACTATACACAACTGTTCAAGTCTTCTAAGGCGAGTGGATATCTGAAATTATTTGTTAAATATATTAATATGAAAATATCGTAATTAACCGATAATGATCCATGTAAAGAAGAAAAAGAAAAGTTATATAGTACTTCGGATGCAATGTCTTCGATGAATTAACCAAAAGACAATTGTAGAGGAAATGCATAATAGAACCCGAATTGTGTTGTGGACGAAATTTCTATTTAAATTATAGTCAAGCTCGATAATATAGGTACGCTCAAGCTCGGTTCAAAAAAATTATCGAGCTCGTTACTAGTCTTGAGCTCAGCTCATTTAATTAACGAACGAATTTTGTTCGAGCCGAGCTCTGACTAGCTAGCAAACGGTTTGGCTCGCCTAGAGCACTACTTAAAAGTGATGTGGTTGATTAAATATTGGTATGTAATTTATCACAATATAAAAATGAGGTGGAAAATATTACATTCACGTTAAAAATTTAAAAAAAAACATCGTTTTGCATTCCTTAAATTAAAAATGAAAGCATAATTCAGATTTTTCTATTTTATTTTTATGGTTTTTTAAATTCGTAAGTGAAAAATGTGTTGATAAAGCAAGTTTTTGTCTATCCTTTGTGATTTGCATAGCAAAGATAAGTGCCATTACCCCAAGAAATACACTTTTACAAGACAATTAATTATAGATTTCAACACACGCTAAAGAATGAACTTATTCAATTAAGTATCGTATATATGTGGATTAGTTTTGAAATATTTAACCCAACAATTTAAGCATGTAAATTGTATTTCGTTGCTGCAAAACTTAGCACAGAGATTAGCATAGAAAGCAATAAGTATGCTAAGACAAAAACACACAAAACGTGTTAACCCAGTTCGGTTAATCAACCTACGTCGGGGGGGCCTTCCTACCCAAGAGAGAACCATGCCACTATTGTGAGTTGTAGTTACAAACTTTTACACATATAGTTCGTCAACCATATGAAGTCTCCTAACTCACACACTTCCCACCCCGCGTGAACCAACAAATGTTCAAGATACACTCGAACAATCTAAGCTTGAGTCTCAACCCAACACTCACCTCTCTCCCAAGTGTTTTTCTCTCGATAAACACTCTCAAGAACAATAATAAAAATACCCACTCAAGCAAGTATACTAGCTATGAATACAATGAAAATAGCTAATGCAGCGACAGCCTCCAAAATGATGTTGAAGTCCCCTTATATAGGTCTTGAGAAATCCTAGATAAGATCTTCAATGATTTGCCCTAGTTTCCTTGTAGATAGAATATAGTAACACAAAGAAAAAAAATTGTTGGTAGGGGGCGGTAGCCCCCGCTGCCCTTTCCTCGGTCCGCCACTCTAATTAGGGATAAATAAAAATCTCACCATATATATCAATTATTCCCTCTTTCTTAAATCTTTCATTTTCACCATTACGGGGTGAGAAAATATGAGTATATATCAATCCAATTTAGAGAGGATGATATTTTCCCTCCTTGTGATAGTAGAGATGAGAGATTTAAGAAAGACTAAGTAATAATTTAATGTTTGTTAGTCGATGAGGCCTAGCTCAATTGGCTGTTGAGTTATCACAAGTCTCTCCTTAATGAGAGGTATTGGGTTTAATCCCGCTTGCAAGCAGTGTAGTTTATTTCACACCTTGTGTGGTGGTGTAGTGGTCCCACATTGTGGTGTAGAAGTCCCACCTATATAATGGTGTAGCGATTTATTTGATTGTATAAATATATACCTCATTGTAGTTTTAAAAAAAATAATGTTTGTTTATCTCTAAATGAAGGGATAAAAAGCAAACGCACCATATGATAAAAATCTATGTGCCACATATTGTACAGGAAAAGTCGCATCTGGATCACCATTAAAACATGCGTCGCGACAATTCAATAATTATAATTTTGATTGTTATTTAAAATTCTGTTTTTCTTTATTTCTTCCCACTCAGGGTTTATAAATAAATCTCTATTTAAGATTTATTAGTCTCTATTAGAGTTTATTATTTTTCATGATGGTTAATTAATCTTCACCTAAACATTTTATTAACCCCACTTAGAATTTATTTATTAATTAATTGAACTTTCATTTTTCCCTTAGAAATGTCATGGTACTCCTCGGTCATACAGTACACGAGTGTCCCTAGCTCAACACATAATTAATTTCATATATATATATATATATATATATATGGATGGGTTAGTATAAAAATATTTCCTGGTGTGAGAACATTATAAACGTTAGTGCTTATATAAGATCATGCTTGAATCAATATATATTCATGCTTCAAATAATCACAATCATAGATCATACAAATATAATGTTTATATAAAAAGACATGAACATAATTAAGCATGATTACAAAATAATTTAAACTTGTTCTCACGTTCTCACACTAGGATTGATTTTTATATGAACCAATCCCTATATATATATATATAACTACTAAATTTTTTTTGGTACATTTGTACCCCCTTATTCTTAAGTGGATACGTGAGTGATGACATTACTCTCGTTTATTACATTCAAAATTTGCTTTAATTTTATACTCCCTCCAACCCCCATAATTATGCATAATTTTCCTTTTTCGTCTGTCCCCCATAATTATGCATAATTCATTTTAGGAAATAACTATTTCACTTATTGCCCTTATAATGTGGGACCTCATCTACTTACATCCACTTTTTCTCCACTTACATCTCACTTTCCAGGATTTTCTTAAAATCTGTGCCCACCAAAACTATTCATAAATATGGGGGTCGGAGGGAGTATTACCGTAAACCTCTTTCATTTACAAATTCACAAATATAAGTAGAACATTTAGTACCGCTAAAACACACATGCAGTTTTCACTTGCGTGTGTGTACGTGTGTGTGTGTGGGGTTCCTCATTTAGAACAAATATAACACCATCCCAATTTATTTGGTGCACCATCAATTCATCATCGATCACATATCGTAATTTAATTAATCTCTAATATAAAAATTTAGTAACTTTTATTTACCACCATTGCAGCTGGAAAGTAAAAATTGATGAGAGAATTGATTTTCATCTGTTGTTTCATGGAAGGGAATTGATTTGAAATTGTGTTTTGAAATTATTTTCATCATCGATCACATATCGTAATAGGAATTATTTGTGAGGTTTCTCTATATCCTAATTAAAGATTTGATTTCCTAATTAGATGAAGGAATTAATTATCTAGCTAGTGAGGGTAGTCTAGTCAGCCAGAGAACCAACACCACACATATATTCAAAAAAAATTATAAATGAAAATTCTGTCACACATATATTTTCCTTTTGCAATTGTAGATGTAATATTTTGTGAACAGAATTTTTGGACCTTAAATCAAATCAGCACATAACAAGAAAACCACCACATTTTTATCATCACCACTCAAGAGCAAAACAGTCCGGAAAACAAGGAACTATGACACCCCTGCACAGTATCGAGCAAGGGGCACGCTGGCACGCGTCGTCGACCCCTCGATTCATCCACTTTGTCGACAAACTCTCTGCAACCGGAGCAACCTGATGCTGCAACACAGCCGCGCCCCACCACGTTCAGCCTCGTCGCAGCAGATATGACGTCTCATTTGAGTTAGATCAAAATCAACATGCATTCTAATAAATAGATCACCATTCTAATATAACGCCACTCGAAAATCTCAATAAAAATCACAATATAATCAAGAATCATCCTACTACAAAATAGACATTCGAGCAACTTAAGACATAGCAGCTCACCTAACATCCCTGGCACTAAATTCATCGGACTCAACAGATCAGTAATAACTCCGAATTGTATAGTTTAATTCTATTATAACGATCCACACATAAGTCTAAATGTCTAATAAAATTTACCAAAAATCGATTTTTGTTTTGTCCAAGGTGGTATCACAATCGACATCTGATGCATGAAAATGAGATTCTTTTCTCTTCCACCTACAGTTTAATGAGAAGACGGAGGGAGTTGCAACGCTATATGATGCTCTCATTTCGACTTCAAAATGCTAAATATTATCACTGCAGCCATACATTAGGATTGAGTAAGCGCTCATGGCGACTCCGTTCTCAATTCAACACAACAAATCTAAAGACAAACTTGAGGAAGTAACATTCTATTAGGTGAAACTCAAACAGCAACCTATGGTTCCTCTGCTGCTACCTTCAAAAAACTCACAACACTAACTATTCTCAGATGATTCTACTGTGGAAAAACATCATTTTTGATCCCGTAACTATGATCATGTATATCAAAAATAGTTAATTTGCAACAACTTCTTCAAAATCTGTCCTAAAATTATCCAAAGGGCTGACATTTGACCTAAATTCCACTCAACAATTGAGCCAAGAACATTCTGCAAATGTTGATCCTTGAAATTTAGGTCTCAACATTCAAATTTATGATCATCGCCTCACAACTAGCACTATCACGCAGTGGAATTCGTGAATTTGGGGGTTTCAAATAATATATCAAGTGAAATAATAAAACAACACATTTTAATGAGGCAAAAGCAAACAAGCAAAAAAAAAAAAAAAAAACAATTGTAGCAAAATGTTTTTACTACATAAATACAATGATTTGTTGAATGAAAATTGAAAGAAGAGAAAAGAAGAGAAGGCATACCAAGTTCCGAAATTCAAACTTTTGCAGCTTTTTAAGTGTTGATGATTCTGCCGATGAGAAATGAAGACGGGATAGAGTCCAGCAAAACCAGAAGAAGAAGCTTCAGAGAGAGAGAAACGTAAAATAAATATTGGTTGAATTTGAAAATATAATTTTTCCATCATCATTGTTTCACCAACTATTCTACGGTCTTATAAAACTTACAATCTAAAACTTATTACTAAATTAACTTGCAATTAATAATTAGTTAATTTCACTGGGTAGGTGATTACATTCCACAAGGTTTAATTTAAGGATTAATTTGATGCTATTCTAGATTTATACATTTAAAATACGCAAAAACTTACATACTGTCGGACCGACCATGCAACCAGACTGATAAAGATTTTTTATTTGGTTAATTAAGGGAACTAAGTATAACTCAAAGTAACTAAAGAGAGTAATTAAGATTTATTAATCACAAAAAGAGTATATTAACTAATATTTAATATTATTGCAGTCTCATGTTAGATGGGCCGTACCATACAATTGGCAGGGTCCACTTGTTTCTATTTTTTTAATCAATTACTAATATGTAATACTATTTGGGGCTTAATAAATCCTATTATGACTAATTAATAATTTCAATTCAAATTAATAAATCCATATTATAAGCCCTAATTATCCCTAATCCCCTAAATTATCCTTTAATTAAGGTCAATCGCACAGTAAGGTTCCCTATACGCAAAATTTTACTATCAAATTATTGAACTTGGCATTTCCAACCTCAAAGCAATATGCCTAATTTGAAAAAGACCTCAAAATCTGCAAACACACAACAAGATTACCGCATTTTCATTATCATCGCTCAAGAGCAAAACAGTCTGGAAAACAAGAAACTATGACACCCCTGCACAGTATCCAGCAACGGGCACGTCTGGCACGCGTCGTCAACGCCTCGATTCATCCACTTTGCCGACAAACTCTCAGCAACCGGAGCAACCTGATGCTGCAGCACAGCCGCCCCCAGCGGCCCCACCACATTCAGTCTCGTCGCAGCAGATATGACGTCTCTCATGGTCACAAACAGGTAGGCTCTCTGTGTAGTCTCCGCATCAAATCCAAGAAGTTCGCACACGAGCCCTAAAACGGGAGCGTGGTGGAAATAGACGTCCCCGCAACTCAGAGCATCGCCCCTCATCGTTTTCAGATAAGGGAGCTCGGAGAAAACAGAAGCAGCCGTCCTCATCAGTGCCGATCCTTGAGATATTGATGCCTTGCGGCCAACTTCGTTCGTCAGCATAGCGTTCAACAATCCGTCGAGTCTGTGCCATGTCTCTGCATCTGGCGATGTTGTTGTGGCGCAGACGAAAGGTAGAAGGAGGCTTCCTGCATTCTCAAGGATATGGATCACGAAAGTTTTTAGATCGTCGGGCATAGTGACTAAGCGAGTTTGCATAGCTGCCTCGAGACCGAAAGAATGAGCAAAGCCCCCTGTTGGAAGTATAGAATCTAATAGCTGCCATTGACTCCATAGATGAGGAAAACTCGATGATAAAGTTTTAGGTTTGATGTCATTTACAACCCCTGACACCTCCATGTAAAGGTGCAACGTGCATCAATCTAGCATACGGGATACATCAGAGAAGACAATTTCAGCAAAACCAAACCGGGCTGCATTACATTTCTAAGAATTCGGCTCAAGCTAACGGGAACCCTCAAGTTAGATCAAAATCCACATGCATCCTGATAAATTGATCAACATTCTTATATAAGGCCACTCGCCAATCTCAATGAAAATCACAAGTTAGACCAAACGCCATATGCACTCTGATAAACAAATCAACATTCTAATATAATGCTACTCGCCATTCTTAATGAAGATCACAATATAATCAAGAATCCATCGTACTACAACTAGTATTCAAGAAAATGAAGATATAACAGCTCACCTAAATCCTAGTCCCTCCCCGATTTCTGTCTCTGGCACTAACTTCATCGGACTCAACGGATTAGTAACAACTCCGAATTGTATAATGTTTAATTCTATCACAGTGATCGGCACATAGAGTCTAAATGCTTAAAATTTACCAAAAATTGATTGTTTTCTCAAGATGGAATGACAATTGCATGAAAATCACATTCTTTTCTGCAAATGTTGCACATATGTTTTCTCTCCATCAATCGATGGAGGGAATTGCAACGCTATATGATTCTCACATTTCGACTACAAAATGCTAGTAATATTTTCAGAGCAACCATACATTAGGATCTAGTGAGTGATCATGGCGACTCCGTTCTCAATTCTACACAACAAATCTAAAGACAAACTTGAGGAAGTAACATCTATTAGGTGAAACTCAAATAACAACCTATGATTCCCCTGCTGCTACCTTTAAAAAACTCACAACAGCAACTGTTCTCAGATGATTCTATTGTGGAAAAATATCATTTTCGATCCCGTAACTATGATCATGTATATCAAAAATAGTCAATTTGCAACAACTTCAAAATTGACCTAAAATTATCCGAAGGGCTGACATTTGACCTAAATTCCACTCAACAATTGAGCCAAGAACATTCTGCAAATGTTGATCCTTGAAATTTAGGTCTCAACATTCAAATTTATGATCATCGCCTCACAACTAGCACTATCACGCAGTGGAATTCGTGAATTTGGGGGTTTCAAATAATATACCGAGAGAAACAATAAAACGACACAGTTTAATGAGGCAAATGCAAGCAAGCAAAATGTTTTTACTAAATTGAAAGAAGAGAAAAGAAGAGAAGGCATACCAAGTTCCGAAATTCAAACTTTTGATCGGCTGAAGAAAAGAGGATCTCCCCAGAGCAGCTTTTAAGTGTTGATGACTCAGCCGATGAGAAATGAAGCTTCAGAGAGAGAGAGAGAGAGGAGAGAGAGAGGGGAGAGGGGGAGAGAGAGAGGGGGTGGCTTTCGGCAAATTATTTTCCCAATTAAATTAATTGTATTGCTACACATTAAATTATAAATTGGAATAAAAAGATTAAAAAGATTTATTTTTTGTTTTCTTTTTAAAAAAACTAACTAGTTTTATTTTGTTGGTTTACATGAAGCCCGTAAAGGAAGTTACTGATATGGGGAAAACGCTTAGAATTTATTATCTTTAAAGGGAATTTTTTGAGTTTTTCATTCTTGAGGTTAATTTATCACCTGGAATAGGCCTCACGATCTCATCAAAATGGTAACTTTTTTTGAATTTTCATGATATTTTGTTTTTCTGAAAATGCTGATGAAGTGTTTGATGATATGTCTGTAAGAGATCAACAGTTACTTGCGATGAAAACTACATTACGATTGACAATCATACATGTGTAAAGAATGTTGCTTCATCTTGTAAACTCACAGTTGCAGAAGCCATGGATGATCATTGATGATCTCCACAGATTAAAATTCAACAAATTAGAGCAAAGAAATTACAGTAACTCTGCACATTTGTGCTTACACTTCAACGGTTTTCTGATTCAGGGCAGTGTATCTCCATCTCTCCTTCTCCACGAAGTCGGCGTCGAGAAACTGAGCTACGAAAGCCCAGAGCCGATAAACATCTTCGAAATTCGCCAAGAAAGTAAGTGCTGCAGTAACCACACTTATTCTCTTTTCATCATTTCTGCTTTTGGTTTTTGCTGATTCCTTTACTTTGCAGCTTCTCCCCAAGATCCTCTGCTTCTCCGTGAACCAAACACGGTGCAACACTCCATGGCCGAGCGATATATGGTTCCTATCGGCTAGCTTCTGCACCAGAGCCGGTTCCACCATCTCGCCTTTCCAGTCCGATATGTTGAATGCCAATGCAGGCTCCCGGTCAAATTTACCCCTCGACCCGTAGATTGTCACGAGAGTGGAGTTTTCCAGTCTGTTTGGATGATGAAGCTTCGTCATTGCAGTGACGAGCCAGTTTATTAGGTACCGGTTTCTGCTACTAATGAGTGTCAATCCTAATGAATCCACATGATCCAAGCATCTGCACTCTATGTTTGAGTTTGATTTCTGCGTTTCTTGATTTGGAGCAATGTCTTTCTTTTCTGGCTTTTCCTCTGTTGGAGCAGAGCCCTTGTTTTCTTCGTGTTTTGTATGCGTTTTTTGATGATCGAAGCATGAACTTGCAATGCTGCATAATGCACCACCGGATTCTTGCTTGATTATTTGTTCGAGTTCTGTGTCTTTACCTGAAGAATCCTCGGGGAAATGGTTCTTTGCCGGTGTGATCGACACAATTCCTGCACCGGCTGAGGCTTCCAGAATCGGGACTACAGATTTCTTAACAAAGAGGCACCCGAATCCAGTTGGATTCACTCCGAACACTTTGTAGAACGAGCAAACGAGGAAGTCGGGCGGAAGAGGGAGAGGCCGAAGCTGCCCATGTCCTTGGGCCCGAGAGCACAGGCATTGAGCAGGACGTGCCAGCCGTGCTCCTGCGCCAATGTCATCCATTGGTACGAGTAACTACCTCCTGTCATTCTCGAGTGAAGAGGAAACACGAATAACCCTCGGTGTTTCTTCTTCTTCCTTTTCCTCATTATCATCTTCCTCAGTTTTAAAGAGTGAATCCTCAATCTCGGCCACCTGAACTCGGCCGCCATGACACGGGCTCCTCTCTTCCCCGACGTGCTGGTCAAGGAGCTCAGCGCCTCGCTCTCGTGGTCGTATACTGTCAGCAGTTTACGGCTGGTCTGGAAAGGGTAAGACTCTGCTACGAGTTTGAAAGCTGCTGATCTATTCACGGTGAACACCATTGCATAATCATTCTGTGAGATGTTCAGGAATTCCATAATTCTTCTCTTGATTGCAGATTCGAGCTCCAATCCTTCCCCACCGTGAAGCAGCTCCGACTTGAGGCTCACTGGCTTGAAACTTATGCCGAACAACGGAAAATCAGATGGCTGAGTCGTGGGGGGCTTGATCTGTGATTCTGACTTGATTTGTGACTGTGAGAACAAACCAACGCCAATGTAGTCGAGGGAGACGCGGTTCGAGAGCTCAAGCTGGCTATACTCACGAGCTCGGATTTGATCAATCGGAGCAGTGTCGGAGTATTTTGGATAAGCTTTGATGAACTGAAGGAATGATTCTTGCAGAGAAGGGATTGACTCATGGTTGGTAAAGTTGGTATCGAAGAAAAGAGAAGATGCGGTCGTCGCTGCAAAGTTGCGACGACAAGCAGCGGACGTGCTGCTTGTTTTAGCGACGGGTTGCTCCACCTCCGGCTCCGGCCCTCTGACGATGGGATTCTGACAACAACCTTGGAAGCATACTTGAGTTGCCTCCTTCAAACGAGGTGAGTGCATACTTTGTTTTTTTCTGATGATTTTTGTGAATTTTGATGAATATTCTTTGCCTTAAAATTGGATTTTGTTGTTATTATATATGCCTTATGATGCTTACATGTTAAGAGAAGTGTGAAAAGGACTTTTCTATAAAGAGTTTTCAACTTTCAATTTCACTGAGGAATGGGACAACCAAATGATGATTAATGAATTTGCTCAACTTTTAATATCATTTTGATGATTTCTTTGAGCATTTTTGCCATTGTTGACTTGGCATGATGGTATTTTCAAATAAATAAAATGAAAAAGTAGAGACTTGGAACCGTTTCTTACTTTATACTAAAGTTGAGCCTGAGATTGTGGTAATGACTTGCTAAACTCCTATTTCATTTTATTATTATGGTTATGGAAAGTAATACCTCTCTTTTATAAAAGTACTTTTTTTTATGAGATTATTTATTTTCTATAGAAAAAGTTTGGTCCAAATCCAAAGTTAGAAGTAACAAAAAGAGTTTTATAATGGCTGGCATCAGACCAAGATCTGGGTAAAAGTCTCATGGAAAATTTCGTCTTTTCCAAACCAAAATTAGCTCATTGTATAATTAGACTCACACACACACACACACACACACACACATATATGTATTGATAGTGATGTTTTATAGAAGTGCTTAATTTAGTTATTTGTGGTTTAAATCATTGCATCCCATTTGAATCTTTAGTATTCTGCACTAATTGATAGTATTTTTTTGTTGGTGATGCTTTGTTTTGCTTAGATATGTGGCAAGCTCAAATCTTTCTTGTGGGGGCAGATATGTCAATTTTTAAGAATTAATGTTGGGACCATTTTGTGTGGTTGAATCCAAACCAACTAAGCTAAGATTTCCTTCTTCACTCTCTTTCTATTATTTTGGTCAAATTTTTGAGAAAATTCAAGTCTAAAACCATGTCGAATAATGGATATACCTATCCAAAAATATCATAATCATGTGATTGCATGCTTGATATTTAACTTTCCGAAACAAAATAATCTGAATTTAAAATTATTGGTAGAATATCACTATCTTCACCACTCTATTTCTTGATGTGTTTATTATATGATTTTGAATAGTTTTTTCATTGTCACAGTACTATTGTTGATTGCAGACAGTTTCTACTTGACCATCTCTTACTTTTTCCTGATCATTACATTTAAAACAAACAAAAGATATGACAGTCTTAGGTTGTCTTCTTCCATACTTTAATTTTAATTAGTTTTCGAAGAATGCTACTTTATTGCTCTAGATTTTGATAGTATGCCTTTTCTATGAGATAAATCAAATAAATTAATAAACAAGTTTGGTTTATTAGTACATTTTCTTGTACTAATTTATTACAGTGTTCGTAATAGTGATCAAATAATGTCTCGATGTTGACTGCTAGTTTTTTGGATTATATAGACAACATGCATGCAGCTATAGTATGCTCCTTACAGTTTTTTTAATCTTGTTTCTGAAGCTGGATATAATGAGATTAAATAGGAGGAAATGCAGGCTTTTCACAATTTATTTAAGTTTATTTAAGTTTAGTACTTACTTCGATCTTGTTTCTAAGCAGCTGTCTTTTACTCAAAGTGCCGCGTACTTTGAACTTTTGAACCATTTATTTAATGCTCGAGGAACATTCTGCTGGTAGACCGATTGATTTTGTTGTTATAAGTTCGATTTTTCATAGAATCTCTAGTCAGAAAAGCTAATCAGAAGAAAGATCCCGTTTTAGTGAACTCATAGCAAGTTTTGAGTTGGGCTATTATTGAAGGATTGATAAAATGGATGAGAATAATAGGCATGAAATCTTCGAATGCAATGTCAGAACAAGGAGCAGAAAACACATTGTCATAAAAAAGATCTTACAAAATCCATAAGCAAGCAATGCAGCATGATGCTATAATAGTTCAAAGAAATTATTAAAAAAAAAAAATCATCTTGCTTTAAGTAGTAATGAATAGACTGTACCTTTTGCTTTAGGAGAAAACTGTTGTATGTTAAGCTAAATCACTCACAGGGCAACTCTCCTTTGGCATGTTAACAATGGCGACCTGCATCTTTTTCATATCGACGTTGCATGCCAATTAAGAGGAGCCCTACGAATGGTTTGCTTAATGAACCATTGCCTCTTTGACACTGCTTCCGTTTCCACTGCTACATTTTATGCTTGACCAAGCCATAATGTTATATATATGCTTTAGCAGATGGAATAAACCAATGCAGAAACAGCATATGCTATGAGGCTTATGCTGTGCATATCCCTCCGAGGCTTCTTTATCTTGACCTTGCTCGTATTTCTTATCCTCTTCGTCTACCTGTCAGGAAAGCCCCTTTACGAGAATGCCATATTCCTCCGTCCTCGTCTCTAAATTTGGAGAAAAAACAATGGAAAGGAGATGCTGTCTAAAAGATGAAATGGCCTATTTATCAGATCCATAACTTGGCATATCCTATGTGATATTCCTCATTCTGATGTTTTTGGTGGCCTTTCCAACATTGGAATTTCATTTTTACTTGACAAGGTCAGTCTACTTACTTTTTATTCCTCAATTCACACTTTATTTAATTCTTCATTTGCTCATCACTTGATCAAAATAGTTCATCTTTATGTTAGATATTCACTTTAAATATAATTAAGATTTTATTTAGTATATGGAAACACTTTGTCTTTCAATGGATATTCCAAAACAAGTTTGGAACAAGTTTTTATTTATTTATAAAAACAAACAAGCACTAAATTAATTAACTTGCGAATTTTGCATGACAGCATGGACTTGACAAACGATCTATTGACTGAAATCCTCCTCCGTTACTCGCAAAATCTCTAACCAGATTCAAATCCGTGTGCAAAAAGTGGCGGAATCTCATCTCCTCCGACTACATCTGCCACCACCACACTCTCTGCCGCCCCTCATCTTCGTGACGATTGATTTAGAGTATCTCTACTTCAATGGTGAAATACTATAATACCATATAACATGGATGAGAGTTTAATTAGTGATCCTCCCTCTCAGCATATTATATTTATATAGTGCAAGGATGCAATGGCCTGTTGTTGATGAGGAAGGAGGATGGCAAGCTCAACTACTTCGCCCACGTCAAACCAGCTTTTGATCTTATTTACTGCGTCTACAATCCAACCACCCGACAATCAAGAGAGATTAGTGTGAGTGGCAAGCGCGGGTACCCTTTCATAACAACGGTCGTCTTAGCATTCGATCCCTCAGAATCACCTTTTTACAAGATCGTCCGTGTTAAGTTAACTAAAAAAAGAGATTTGGATTCACATTGTTATAGCCCAGTCTAAAATTAAATTGTTCAAATTAATGTTTGTGTGGTTTTCATTTTTCCATATAATTTTTATATTTGATTTATTATTTCCAATTCCAATTTTTCCCTGTAAAAAAAAGTACATATACTCTTACTCTTCTAAATTGAGCACCAAGAAGGTAGGGATGGGCCTTTTTGAGATTAATTAAATTTTTCATATTAAAAAAATATGTAAGAAATTAATTATCTAATCAAAGAATATTAAGATTTGCAAAACCTTATATTGAGCGAACGAGGTCATAATCACGAAAAAATGCATGGTGGGGGATGTCATTATCTAAAAAATAAGGATGGTGACAGAATTTTCATAACTAAAATTTTGACACAACTCTGTCGAAATTTGAATATTTGTGTGGTGTGGTTCTCTGGCTGACTAGACTACCCTCACTAAGCTAGATTAATTCCTTCATCTAATTAGGAAATCAAATCTTTAATTAGGATATAGAGAAACCTCACAAATAATTCCCTTCCATGAAACAACAAATGAAAATCAATTCTCTCATCAATTTTTACTTTCCAGCTGTAACGGTGGTAAATAAAAGTTTATAACTTTTATATTTGTGAATCTGTTGTTTCTGAACTACGGTATAGAGATGACAAATTAATAAAATTAGTACTCCATTATCAGCTCTCTCTCATCAATTCACATGTTGTCTTCAATTTTTAGTTTCACAAATCTCCATGGTAGGATTTGTCTTTTTCTTTTTAATATCGTCGAAAATATGTGGTATTGCTTTTTTTATATTTTATTTATTTACTCTCTCCGTTCATGAAATAAATCCCTACTTACCCTGAAATATTTGTCCATAAAATAAATATCTACTTACCTATTTACAATCAAATTAAATGGGACCTTACTCTATTCACAACTACTTCTACTCTCATTTTATTTTTTCACTTATAATCGGTGAAACCCTTATTCCACTCACAACAATTTTGACTTTCTTTCATTTTTTTTCACTCCCAACAAGTTGAACCATTTTTCACTCATAATAACTTTAATTCCAATCTACTGTTACAACTCTCAACAAGTGGGACCCGAATCAACCCTCTTTGACCAATTTCTTTTTCCAGCTTTTTTTTTTAATTTTAGTTTTTATTACCCTTATTTTTTTGTTTGTCACTTTTTCTTTGGTGAAGATTCGAGCGAGGGGAGCTGAAGGCCTCGGAGCGGGCCGAAAAAATTTAAATTGCTGCCCGTTAATTATCCTTATTTTAGTAATCGGAGCAAAGACGGAGCCGAAAGCTCTGTTGGAAAAATAACATCTGAAAAAAAAATAATAAAAAAAAATTGGGACGCGTGAGATCCACGCACGGGTCAGGTAGGCGCGTGGGACGGGGCGGATCGGGTTCCATGCAAATGGTGCATATGTATGCACGGGAGTGTCTCTCTCCATTTTTCTTATTATTTGAGCGAAAAATTTGGCAGATATTGTTAAATGAGTTTCTCGTATTAATATATGATTAGTATAATTTATTAGAAATATTGTTTCCATAAATTGTGGAGGGGTACCATTTTTCAATCCACAACCTCTGTTTAAAATAATATTATCTCTGGTCCCAAGTTTTTTCCTATTATTTTTTTGGACGGTCTCCAAATTTTTTCCTAGTTACTTTTGGACACTACCCACAACAAATTATTATCTATTACCCTTACTTTATCAACTTATTTATCTAAAATATCACATATGATCCATCATTATCTCAATTAATTATATCACTACTCTTAATGTGGGACCATTTCTCCACCCACAACAAATTCAATTACTTTTCTCTACTCACAATTAACTCAACAACTTTTTCCTTAATACCCGTGTCATTTCATGATAGGAAGAGACTTGAGGACCGAAGGTAGTAATACTCTCTCTGTCTCGTTATTATTGGTCTGTATTCCTTTTTGGGTTGTTCCGTTATTCTTGTCCTATTTTATTTTTTTAGAAATAATTAGGAGATGATTATGATCCAATTAATTTGAGCAACCTACTTTACACTTTTCATCCAACTTTTTCACCTTATTTTTTGTGTCATTCATTATTCCTCCTCTCTACTCACTTTATCTCACTTTATTTTACTATTTTCTCTCTCTCTCTCTCTATTCACTTTATTTCACATTAAAAACTTTACTAAATATACCTTTTACTCTTAATTATTTTTTCTTTAAATCTCGTGCCCAAAAGCAACATGTTAAGTCTGATGGCTTGGAGGGAGTATTTTTTTTTTATGAATAAAAATTCTTATTTTGTCCTTATAGCAACAATTAACCTAGTCCATACATGTGAAGATGAAAACAGACGCCATGCCCCATCATGCCAGCTCGCCCATTCCATTTTTTGTGTATCTAGAAATCAGTACTTTATATATATATTGGCATTTAGTTGCAATGTGTGTGAGTTTGATGGGATGGAATTTATTGTGGATCTTAATTACTGGTTGCAAGCATTATTATGCCTATACATAGGTACTTTTGATTTCTTCTTTATCTCTTTTTGTGTATATTTGTTTTGTTGAAAAATAAGCGAAAGGAAGGAATATATATATATATATAGGGATATGAAATTAATTATATGTTGAGCTAGGGACACTCCAATGCTGTATAACCGAGGAGTACCATGACATTTCTAAGGGAAAAATGAAAGTTCAATTAATTAATTAAATAAATTCTAAGTGGGGTTAATAAAATTTTTAGTTGAAGATTAATTAACCATCATGAAAAATAATAAACTCTAATAGAGACTAATAAATCCTAAATAGAGATTTATTTATAAACCTTGATTGGGAAGAAATAAAGAAAAACAGAATTTTAAATAACAATCAAAATTATAATTATTGAATTGTTGCGACGTGTGTTTAATGGTGATCGAGATGCGACTCTTCCTGTACAATATGTGGCACATAGATTTATCATCCTCTCTAAATTGCAGTGATATATAATATTTTCTCTCCTTGTAATAGTGGAAATGAAAAATTTAAGAAAGAGAATGATTGATTTATAGAGTGAGATTTTTATTTATTCCTTAATTGTACATTAGATGGAGGGCTAGAAGGCAAAAATCACAACATAATATGTTAGTAGTAGTTTCTAGCAAAACTTACCAGACTTCTATGTTGCTCAACTTTGTGGTTTAGAGAGAGAGAGAGAGAGAGAGAGAGAGATTACAAGTTATGTAGCAATAGTTTTAGCGCATATGTGAAAATTGAGTTAAAGATTTCCTTGTAAATTAATTTTAAAAAAAGAGAGGAAGGTAAACTCAATCATAAAATCATAAAGAATTAATTTGTACATATCTCCGTAGGAATGATAATGAGGGGGGAAAACGACTTCTTGAGTAGCTTAACAGGACGACGTCAATTATTAAAAGACTACTCCCTCCGTCGTAGTATGGTGTGGGGCCGTGCACAGATTTTAAGGAAAAATAGATAAATATTTGATAGGAATATTTTAAGTGGAGGATGAGACTCATTTAGATGTGTTGTTAATTTCTTAATAGATGCAGAAACTTTATAAGAGTAAATATTGAACTTTTAAAGGTAAAAAGGTAAAAAATATGTCCTAAAAAGGAAACACCATACTAACCTGGGACGACTAAAAAAGTAAAATAAATATTGAAAGTTACTGTCGTGTTTTAACAATAACTCTATTTGAGATGAACTTCTGAATGACGCGAAGGTTTTTTTTTTCTTCTTCTTCTTCATTTATCATGTATGTGTTCATCATAAAAATGGTCGTCTTTAATTTCCTAAAAAAGAGATATGGTAGTATACTAGTATAATTATAGCTAGCCACGTACACTAATGAAATTGTGATGTTGGATCTTGGATAGAGATGAACAATATATCATGAAATGCGACTTCTTTTATTTTAATATATTTAAGCTGAATATAATTGCCTTTCATTCTTCTCCTACAACATGAGAAAGAAAAGTTGGAAAATGAAACTCAGCTTAATTCTTTTTCGATGAAATTAGTTTTCTGAATCTCAATATTGCAGAGATCGAGAAAATGAAACTCAACTTTTTTTTGTATAAAAGTTAACGTATGCGTGGCGTGGGTTCATATATATTCAAAAGATTTCCCTAAATGTGTCTCAATATTGCAGAGTTAGCATGTAAGGAAAAATGATCTCTACCCATTTCCATTTGTATTATGAATTAGATATTCAGAGGGAAAAGCAAAGGCCCGTGACATATAAAATAAATTAATTTTACGTCATGCATGGTCGCATGTGAATACGTACAGATAAATAATCTTTAAAATAAATTAAGATTCATGAGTTTTAAAATATTTAGGTCCTTGCCATAGTGGCGTGCTCGACCTCGTGGTGTCGAGTGGTGGAGTCGTCGACACTGCTCTCGACCTCAATCTCCCCCCCCCCCCCCCTTCGGTGACACGTGGTAGCGTCTCATTGGTTTGATTTTAATTTTATTATTATTATTTATTATAAAAATAAAAAAATAATAAAATAAAATTCATTCAATCACTGTTAATGATATAGACCCGGGGTCTATATATCAATCTCATTTCAGAATTTTCTACAATCATTAGGACCTCACCAAAATTACACTTCCCGACGATAGATCCGGGGTCTATCTCTATCTCACTACCGTAGTGAATGCTCTTAGAGTTGGGCCGAACTAGGTCCGGGTTAGTTATTAGTGACAATCCATAAAAATACGCGCATTCCAATTGACAAAATGAATGTGATTTAATTAACACATTAAACATAATGTACACACTTCACACAACATTTAATTTCTCCTTACACACTTATGTTTTTCCTTTCTCTTTTTTATGGTTTTCCTATATAATCCAAGTGATACGTTTAGAAAGGATGTAATTGATGCACACTATTCCCCAAACAAAATAGTAAATACACACTACTACTACATGACAATTCAAAAGCTGGCCCCCATTTTCGAAAAAAAAAATGTTTCTATTTTGAAAGAAAACAATGAATTGCACATAGAAGAAAAGAAACAAAGTGTTTCCACTTCATTGATTATGTTTTCTCGAGACCAAGGTGCTATATATAGCAACCTAGCACAAAAACTGATTATAACAAGTCACAAGCACAAGGGAATAGGGTTTATCCAGTGCTCATCTAAGGTAGCGGCTGCGGGTTCCCATGATAAAAAAAAAAGACAAAAACTGATTATAACAAGTCACGAGCAAAAGCAGATCATGCGCACCTTATTTTTTGTTTTTGTATATAATTTATATTAATTCAAATATAGGTACAAACTATATATTACTCTCTCTGTCTCTAAATAGTAGAGCTCTTTGGAGGTGACACGAGTTTTAATAAAAATGAGATAATTGTAAGTGGAGAAAAAGAGATAAAAAGAATAGTCATTAAGTTAGTGGAAAAATGGATTCACCTCTATGACTGGAGAAATTCAAAAATAATAAATTAAATAAGTTGGTAATTGGAAGGAAGGCTAATTTGTTTCAAAAAATGATAGAGATATATAAATCGCTATAACAAAAACCATTCTTTGAAAATCCTCCATCACTTAGTAATACAGTACTATATTTTCAAATAAAAATCGAATTAAGCTTGAAAGTACAATTACTTAATTAATAAAGAAACATATATAGTACTCTCTCTGTCCCGCTTATTTTGTCTCACTTCCCTTAAATGGATGTCTCACTCAATTTATCACATACCAAATAAGGAAAGAATTTATCCTTAAAAATACTTCAAAAATGTCAAATCGGATCCTCTATTGCATTTTTATGTGACATATTCTGTTGCATTAATGAGAAGACGACACGTGGCATAACTAAGGGTTCAAGATTTAGGAAAAATATATACCCTAAATCTTGAACCCTTAGTTATGCCACGTGTCGTCTTCTCATTAAGGCAACAGAAGATGTCATACAAAAATGCAATAGAGGATTTGATTTGCAAAAATGGTGGGACCTATCCACTTCCTATTTTTTATCCCTATTCTTAATCTAGGAACCCAACACAAAGGGGACAAAATGAGCAGGACGGAGAGAGTAGTATATTTTCAGGTAACGAGCAAAGTAAACTTAAAAGTTCTGCATGTATATAAGTTACTTGAAACTAAAGTACTGTATGCTAATTCGATCCATTCCCATCATTTTCCATCATCCCATGCATCATGCATGCATGAATCAACACACATGGGGTAGCTAGCCTGCAGGCTAGGTCATCAATTTAATTTAGAATCAATTTTTACATTTATTAATACTATATACTACCTCCGACCCACTGAAATTGTCATGTTAGTGTTCGGCACGAAAATTAAAAATAAGGGTAAAAAGATAGAAAGTGGGTAGCATCCACCACTTTTGAAGGATTTTGAAAGGTGAAAACTTTACTTATTTGGAATATTACAATATGACTGGGACACCTAAATAAGAAAATGATGACAATATGAGTAGGTCGGAGGGAGTATATTAGTAGTAGTGATAGCAACTGCTAACTTAATGTATGTATGCATACTTGCATTGCCAATTATGATATATATACTTGTCTATATGATATGATTCCTGTCCAAAAATATGATATGATTTCCCCATCTCTAAATCCCAATATAAAGAAAATGATCTCTAATTTTTCTTACTAGTTGGAGATAAATAAAGTAACAACTAACTAGTCTAGGGAGTAGAGATAAATATAAGTTTTACATTTTAACATCAGTTTTGGTACCTTCCATCCATCGACCATGTCTTCATTTTTGTCTATAAATTGTAGCATTATAGCTCCCAATCCCCCACAACCCACCCTCACTCCCTAATATCAAGAAATCGACTATGTCTTCATCTTCTAGCTCGAAATAGAGCCTCTCTGGCCCCTCAGAGAAAGCGCCACTGCACATCCCTCGTGGTGTTCTCAAGCAGTTGCTCCCCCACCCCCCATCAAAGCCTCCTTCGTTTCTAAAATGTTGCACCAACGTAGGGTTGAATCGCCTGGAACCACGTTGGTGCAACATTTTGGAAACGAAGTAGGGCTTTTATTGGGAGGTGCGGGAGCAACTGCTCGAGAACATCGCGAGGGATGTGCGAAATGGTCGATTTCTTTTGATTCAGGGAATTCTGATGTTGTTGCTGATGCTGACGAGGTTGTCTTATGTGGAAGTGTTTCATCAGCTTTGAAATCGTTCTGATAGGAGGTGGCCAGATATTGAGGTAGAATCGAACTCTCTTACAATGTTCCTTTTTTTTATTTTTCGATTGATTTATATCGATATGCAATGAAAGGAAAGCTTTTGTGGTTTTTCAGTGGTTCAACGAATGCTAAGGTAATATATATTCAACTACTTTATATTTTCCTTAAATTTAAACTCTGTGAAGCTTAATATTATTAGAAGATAATAGTTGTATGCCTACCAATTCAACTAGCAAGATTCTTTCTTAAAAATTATTGTATCTTGTATTAATTTCCTCTGGTCACTTGTTTCTTGTTTATGTACTTTTTTCTTGGTTAAAATTGTAATACTCTCTACTATTATATGCATTCTCTGTCAAATATTACAATCTTCTTCTTTGTGTATTTTTTGTATGCATATATTATGCAATTCTCAAAGGCAACCATGTATTAATGGAATGCCTTTGTATGCAGATTCTACAAGAAAAAGGGATACACATATGGCAAATTTTTTACATTTTAGCCAAAGTTTCCCAAAGCATTCTATAAATTTGCAATCTTCAAGAGGAACTTAGCCATGGCGTTTGTGTCATTGCAATCTTGACAGGCGTATCATCGTTTCTGCATGGAATCCTTGTGATCTTAAGTTGATGGCCTTACCTCCTTGCATATGTTTGCTCAGGTTGTCATTAGTCGCTATCGTCCCTTCGTCTCTTAAGAAAACAAGAAACAAACTTAGTAACAATTTGGCTAATTTTGTTATTTTTCTAACATGATTTGCTGCAGTTTTATGTAGCCAATGGCAAGCTATCTTGCCAGATGTATCTGCTGACATGCATGATTGCTCATGTCTCTTGTTCCGCATCATCATCACTGGCTTCTCCATCGCGCAGCCTCTGCCTCTCCAGCTTGTCTTCCTCGTGCAATCGCTTCAATTCACAAAATAAAAGAAAAAGTGTTGTTGAATTACAAGGAAAAAAAAGAGCATTTCGACAGTTGAGGGATGCTGCAAGAAAAGATCAAAGTTTGTAAAGAAGTTTTTAATTTGGGTGATTAAAAAATGAGATTTTTTATTCTTGCAATGTTTCATTCCATTTGGGAGAATTAAGGGATTCGTTTTAAGGTGTATTTGGAGTGGGTACACAATTTTATCACATTCTTCTCGTGTTGAGTTATGTTGGAGATCTGTAAGAGGATAATTAGAGAAACTTCTTGCTCTCCATAAATCATAAATTAATGTTCTGCAGAAACCTCTAGCAATATGAAAAATGGAGACCTTGTATGTTTTGTTACTTTGTTTCAATTTGATGTAGTTATATTGTTTTTGTTGTGCGGTTACTGTTTGAGAATAGGGTAAGCAATCTTTTTTCCTTTAAATATTTGGGGTTATACGTTAATTTCAGTGTATTTTTCTTTCTTCAGATTTTGGGGCTAAATTGCAACCTGTTAATCGTTCTTGTGTATATTTGGGGGCTATGACATAAAACTTCTTATTAATTAAGACTTTAATTTGGAGTTAAGGGTTAAAATAGTACATTTATAAATATATATATTGTTTTATTAAATAGGGGCTATAGAGAGTAAAATGAGGGTTGTGTTTAAAATTACCCTAAAATAAAACATTTGAAAGTATTTGGGCCGAGTAGTGAAATACTCAGTGGGCTACTTATGTTTTACTGCTCCCTTGAATTTATCTTAGACTTATTAAAAAATATTATTCTTGACTAACTTATTGTTCTACTTTGTGATGCAGCTACATGGACAGAAAATTCAAAAGCAGAGAAACAAAGGAAATAGGCATATTTTTCTGATTACTGTTGTTGAGGAATATCCATTGAAAAAGAAAGTGTTTCCATATAATAAATAATATCTTAATTATATATTGAAGGAATATATAACATAAAGATGAGCTATTTTGATCATGATAATAAGCAAATGCAGAAATAAATAAAATGATTAGACTGACCTTCTCAAGGAACAATGAAATTCCAATGTTGGAAAGGCCACCAAAAAAATCAGAATGAGGAATATCACATAGGATATGCCAAGTTATGGATCTGATAAATAGCCCATTTCATCTTTTAGACAGCATCTCCTTTCCATTGCTTTTTCTCCAAATTTAGAGACGAGGACGGAGGAATATGGCATTCTCGTAAAGGGGCTTTGGGCTTTCCTGACAGGGAGACGAATAGGATAAGAAATACAAGCAATGATCTCGTAGCATATGCTGTTTCTGCATTGGTTTATTCCATCTGCTGAAGCATATATAACAGTATGGCTCAGTCAAGCATAAAAACGCAGTAGTGGAAACGGAAGCAGAGAGTCGAAGAGGCAATGGTCCATTAAGCAAACCATTCGTAGGGCTCCTCTTAATTGGCATGCAAATGTCGACAGAATAAAAAAAATGCAGGTCGCCATTGTTAACATGCCAAAGGAGAGTTGCCCTGTGAGTGATTTAGCTTAACATACTGATAGGGCACGAGCTCCATGGCTTACTTATTCTCGCAGGAAGAGGCAGTAGCAGATTATTAATTATATTAGTTATTAACTGTTATAGCTTAAATAATATTTCTTTTACTTAAGTTTATTATTAGAGTCGTCAGGTCAGCCCATATTATTAATAATCTGCTACTGCCTCTTCCTGCGAGAATAAGTAAGCCATGGAGCTCGTGCCCTATCACATACGATAGTTTCTCCTAAAGCTAAAGGTACACAGTTTATGCATTACTAATTCAAGCCAGATGATTTTTTTTTTTTTTAATAAATTCTTCGAACTACTTTAACATCATGCAGCATTGCTTCCTCTATGGACTTTGTTGATCTTTCTTGTGAAAAATGTGTCTTGTCTGCTACTCCTTGTTCTGACATTACATCCGAAGATTTAGTGCCGTCTTTCAAATTATTCTCAAAAATTCTATCTATAACTCAAAACTTGCTATGAATTCACTAAAATGGGATCTTTCTATCTATAATTCATTATTTTCAGACATTCTAATTGAACATCAAACAATGGTTCCAGAGTTCAACTACGGTGGCACTTTGAGTAAAAGACAACTGCTTAGATTCAAGATCGAAGTAAGTCCTAAACTTCACACACATAATAGCACCATAATCTCAAATAAAAAACCCGAAAAAAATGCCAGCATTTTCTCCTATTTAATCTTATTCTATCCAGCTTCAGCAACAAGATTAAAAAACTGTAAGGAGCATACTTTAGCTGCATGCATGTTGTCTACATATAATCCAAAATACTAGCAGTCAACATCGAGACATTATTTGATCGCTATTACGAACACTAATAAATTAGTACAAGAAAAGATGAGTGACTGGAAGATGTAAAATAAACTGAACTTGTTGATTAATTTATTTGATTTATCTCATAGAAAAGGCATACTATCAAAATCTTGAGCAATAAAGTAGCATTCTTCGAAAACTATTGCCTATTTAATTAACATTAAGGTATGGAAGAAGACAACCTAAGACTATCATATCTTTTGTTTGTTTTAAATGTAACGATCAGGGAAAAGTAAGAGATGGTTAAGTTGAAACTGTCTGCAATCGACACTAACACTTTGTCAATCAAAAGCCACATAATATTCAAAATTATATAATAATCACATCACGAAATAGACCAGCTAAGATTGTGATATTCTACCAATATTTTGTTAAGGAAATTTAAATATGAAGCGTGTAATCACATGTTTATGATATTTTGGATAGGTATATCCATTATTCGACACAGTTTGCAGACTTGAAAATTCATAAATAATTTTACCAAAATTATAGGAACAGAGTAGAGAAGGAAATTTTAACTTGGTGTGGATTCAACCACACAAAATGGTCCCAATATTAATTCTTAAAAATTGACAATCTAACTTCTTCCCAAGAAAGATAATTGTAAAGACATATCTGCCCCCACAAGAAAGATTTGAGCTTGCCACATAACTAACAAAAGAAAGATCAATTAGTGCAGAATACAAAAATCAAATGGGATGCAATGATTTAAACCACAAATAAATAAAACCACTTTTATAAAACATCACTATCAATGAGCTAATATATATCTGTGTGTGTGTGGATATACAATGAGCTAATTTTGGTGTTGGAAAAAGAAGAAATTTTCTATGAGACCTTTACCCAGTATCATGGTCTGATGCCGGCCATTATAAAAATCTCTTTGTTGCTTTAACTTTGGATTTGTACCAAACTTTTTCTATGGAAAATAAATAATTTCATGAAAAAGTACTTGTTATAGAAAAGAGAAGAAGTATTACTTTCCTTAATCAACAATAAAATAAAATAGCGGTTTAGTTAAAGTAAGATACAGTTCCAAATGTTTAATTTTGAAAGCATTAGATCAAATAGTCTCTCCTTTTTTCTTTTCTTTTTTATAATATCATCATGCCAAGTCAACAATGGCAAACATGCGCAAGAAATCATAAAAAAATATATCAAAAGTTGAGGAAAAGAAAATGAAACTTTAATAAATTTAGAGGAAAAGGTCACACCAACATTTCATTAATAATCATTTGCTGTCCCATTCCTCAATGAAATTGAAAGTTGAAAACTTTCTTTATAGAATGTTTTTTCACACTTCTCTTAACATGTAAGCATCATAGGCATATATAATAACAACAAAAGACAATTTTAAGGCAAATAATATTCATCAAAATTCGCAAAAATCATCACAAAAACAAAGTATGCACTCACCTCAATTGAAGGAGGCAACTCAAGTATGCTTCCGAGGTTGTTGTCCGAATCCCGTCGGCAAAGGGCCGGGGCCGGAGGCAGAGCAGCCTGTTGCTAAAGCAAGCAGCACATCGGCTGCCTGTCGCCGCAATTTTGCAGCAACGACCGCATCTACTCTTTTCTTTGATACCAACTTTACCAACCATGAGTCAATCCCTTCTCTGCAAGAATCATTTCTTCAGTTCATCAAAGCTTATCCAAAATACTCCGACACTGCTCCGATTGATCAAATCCGAGCTCGTGAGTATAGCCAGCTCGAGCTCTCCAACCACGTATCCCTCGATTACATTGGCGTTGGTTTGTTCTCACATTCACAAATTAAGTCACAATCACAGATCAAGCCCCCCACGACTCAGCCGTCGGATTTTCCATTGTTCGGCATAAGTATCAAGCCAGTGAGCCTCAAGTCGGAGCTGCTTCACGGTGGGGAAGGATCAGAGCTCGAATCTGCAATCAAGAGAAGAATTATGGAATTCCTTAACATCTCACAGACTGATTATGCAATGGTGTTCACAGTGAATAGATCAGCAGCTTTTAAACTCGTAGCCGAGTCTTACCCTTTCCAAACCAGCCGTAAACTGCTGACGGTATACGACCACGAGAGCGAGGCGTTGAGCTCCTTGACCAGCACGTCGGGGAAGAGAGGGGCACGCATCATGGAAGCCGAGTTCAAGTGGCCGAGATTGAGGATTCACTCTGCAAAACTGAGGAAGATGATAATGAGGAAAAGGAAGAAGAAGCAACATCGAGGGCTATTCGTGTTTCCTCTTCAATCGAGAATGACGGGAGGTACTTACTCGTACCAATGGATAAAATTGGCGCAGGAGCACGGCTGGCACGTCCTGCTCGATGCCTGTGCTCTCGGGCCTAAAGACATGGGCAGCTTCGGCCTCTCCCTCTTCCGCCCCGACTTCCTGGTTTGCTCGTTCTACAAAGTATTCGGAGTGAATCCGACCGGATTTGGATGCCTCTTTGTTAAGAAATCTGTTGTGCCGATTCTGGAAGCCTCAGCAGGTGCAGGAATTGTGTCGATCACACCTGCAAAGAACTTGCTCCATTTCCCCGAGGATTCTTCAGGTACGGACACAGAACTCGAACAAATAGCCAAACTTGGGGTCAAACAAGAATCTGGTGGTGCATTGTGCGGCATTGCAAGTTCGTGCTTCGATCATCAAGAAACACATACGAAACACGAAGAAAACGAGGCCTCTGCCCCAACAGAGGAAAAGCTAGAAAAGAAAGACATTGCATCATTCCAAGAGACACAGAAATCGAAAGAAAATGCAACCACAAACTCGAGCAATGAATGCAGATGCTTGGATCATGTGGATTCATTAGGATTGACACTCATTAGTAGCAGAAACCGGTACCTAATAAACTGGCTCGTCACTGCAATGACGAAGCTTCATCATCCAAACAGACTGGAAAACTCCTCTCTCGTGACAATCTACGGGCCGAGGGGTAAATTTGACCGGGCGCCTGCATTGGCATTCAACATATCGGACTGGAAAGGCGAGATGGTGGAACCGGCTCTGGTGCAGAAGCTAGCTGATAGGAACCATATATCGCTCGGCCATGGAGTGCTGCACCGTGTTTGGTTCACGGAGAAGCGAGACGAGGAGAAGCAGAGGATCTTGGGGAGAAGCTGCAAAGTAAAGGAATCAGCAAAGACTAAAGGCAAAAATGATGAACAAAGAATCAGTGTGGTTACTGCAGCGCTCACTTTCTTGGCAAACTTCGAAGATGTTTATCGGCTCTGGGCTTTCGTAGCTCAGTTCCTCGACGCCGACTTCGTGGAGAAGGAGAGATGGAGATACACTGCCCTGAATCAAAATACCATTGAAGTGTAAGCACAAATGTGCAGACTGAGAAATATTTGTTGAGTTTCAGTATGTGATGGTGATCACTGATCATCCATGGCTTCTGCAACTGTGAGTTTACAAGTTGAAGCTAACATTATTTGCAATTGTATAAATGTGAATCATGCGTGAACAATGGCGTAATTTAATGAACAAATACATGTTTTAGGCGATAATGTGTTTTAATCTTAACTGATAATCTCTCACAGACATATCATCAAACATTTTATGAGCATTTCCAATAAATGAGAAAAATATGAAATTTAAATGATCACCATTTTGATGAGATCACAAGCCGTATTCCAAATGATGTATTTAACCTCAAGGATGAGAATTCGGCATTTACAGACCCAAAAAGAAAAAATCATTTTAAAGATTACAAATTGTAAGCATTTTCGCCATGTTAACTTAGCTTCTTCCTTGAATTTCATTTCATATGCTAAAAAGTAAAAACTTATACTAACCATAAGAAATGGGAAGTGGTTTTTCATTATTTTTTTAGCAGTGAAAGTGGTTTTTCATTATTCTTAGGCAAATAAATGTATCGCCTTAGCTTTTTATGTTTATTTTATTTAATTGTATTATTGATTTCATTTATAAAAAAAAAACTCATTTTATTAATAGTTTTGGTGTTTTAACAATTTTAATCTTGACATTTAATGAAGTAATATTAATTAGTCAATACATCAATAATTGAATACATAAATAGATAAATTATTACATAAATTTAAATAATTGAATATTAATGAATCCTACATAGAATTAATAAGTAAAATTTGATAATACTAAATATTAATTTTAAATTTGAAATTAGATCTTCTCGCCGCCGCTGCTTCTTCTTCACTCTACTTTACTCTTCGTTAATAAATAGAAACAGATTCAAAAAATGCCGTTTATAAAGGATTTGATCAATCTGCATTCATCTTTTTTATCGGATTTTCAAATCTACGAAGTTCGCATAAATCTTCGAGTTTCCTTTTGCTGCATAATTCTTCCTCTTATCTTCTGATCCCTTTGTCAGTACTCAAAGCCTTTAAATCGATTCCGCAACTTCATCTATTCTCATTTTCCTTAAATTTCACCAACATTTGATATGAATCTAAGAGGTTTAGCACACTCGGCGACAGAAGCTGTTCGCATATTGTAAATTCAGAAGATCTCAGGTAAATGTGTTATTACAGGTCTTAATCATTTGATTAAGAGCATAATTAATTTTATACATTGATATATTTTTTCATTTCCGCCTCTGATAATTGAGCTTGTGTGTTTTTTTCTGGATTCTGCTTTGTCATTGCTCATTTCTTTTTGCAAATTGTAGATGTAATATATTGTGAACAGAGTTTTTGGACCTTAAATCAAATCAGCAATTGAAAATTCCTAAAAATGCAGAGGCTTCATCTGATGCTGAAACTTATGTTGTGGTTATTTCTATATTCATATGATTGTTAAAAATTGGCAGTGATAATTTGATGCCAAAGTTCAATGCAATTGAAAATTGATGAGAAAAACCCTAATGAATTGGTTCGAAAAGGAAATGCTATCAAACTGTGTTATAATCTATTGTATGCTTTTTGCTTTGTGTAGTAGATTGAGATTGGATGTCCGGTGATATGGAATATCCTAAAAATGCTGAAACATGTTCATCTTGGTATAGCACCTTACTTCAGCAAGCCTCGGTTTACGGAGTGGCAGGGGGTTATTGTCTTTCTGCTTCGTTACGTCTAATTTTACTCAGTTTTCGATTGTTGTGTTAAGTCATCTCTGAATCTGAGTGGGGCTGGAAGATAATTTGGTATTTTTTTTATGATTTTTCAGGTTGCATTAGACTATTTTGTTCAGAGTCGTACATTTAGTTTGGCTTCACATTCATTGATTTCGCGCTCTTTCAAAGCTTGTAAATCGTTTACTTGGCGAAGATTCTGCTCGGGATATTCAGTTTTGGGTGGTGGTGACTCGAATTCAATTGAATCCGCCTCGAATGGTGAGGCGAATGCTAACCTAGTAAATCAAATACATAGGACTTATCAGGTTGTTGCTGCAACTCAAGATACGGGCATTGCGAAAGATGGTAAGTTGCCATGGCGACTGCCCGGTGATCTTAAATTTTTCAAAGATATCACCATGAAATTACATTAGATCCCGATAAGAGAAATGCTGTGATGATGGGGAGGAGAACAGGGGAGAGTATCCCCCCTCATTTTCGGCCTTTGCCTGGTCAGCTCAATGTTGTGCTGGCACGTTCTGGAAATTCTGATGTTGTTGCTGATGCTGACACGGTTGTCTTATGAGGAAGTGTTTCATCAGCTTTGAAATTGTTAGCAGAGCCCCCTTATAATTTGTCGGAGAAGGTTTTCCTGATAGGAGGTGGCCAGATTTTGAGGTTGAATCGAACTCTCAAACAGCTTTCCTTTTTTTATTTTTCAATTATTGTATATCTATATGCAATGAAAGGAAAAATAACATTAGCATTAATGCAGGGAAGCCCTTAATGCCGAGGAATGTTAAGCTATCCACATAACTGAAATCACGAGTAATGTTGAATGTGACACGTTTATACCTCCTATTGGTTATGTCGGTTTACCAGCCATGGTACTCATCCTTCCCGACTGAGGAGAATGGGATCAATTATTTTTTCACGACATATGTACGACTAAAGCCTTCTACTAACAAAACTCTCGATTCTGGCCATGAAAGAATTGTAATGGTAATAATACATCACATTCCACAAAGCCCAAACTCTCGGATTTCTCTTTCCTTCCGAGGATTATCTTTGAGAAACACGAAGAGTTTCTGTACTTGAGACTGGTTCAAGATATTATTTCTAATGGGAACAAAAAGGATGGCCGCCGCACAGGGATGGGCACTCTTTCAAAATTTGGTTGTCAGGTATCTTGTAAGTTTAAATGGCACTACGTTTTGAAATTTATTTGATGCTTCATGTTATGTTTTTCTTAATAATGCCCTTCTAATAGTTGTGTTGTAAATCTTTCAGATGCGCCTTAACCTGCATAGATCATTCCCCCTTCTTACAACCAATGTATCCTTGTGAAAAGATTTCTACATCCAAGTAATTTATTTGAAATGATGCAGTAGTTTCATGCTTATGTTGATGCATAAATGGCCATTTTTTTTATATGTGCTGCAAATCACAATTGACACTTCCTATCTGAGCTTGTGGTGGTCTATGACTGTTCTTTTGGTGTAAAGAGGGTTTTCTGGCGTGGAGTTGTCGAAGAGCTCTTTTGGTTTATCACTTATCAGTGGTTCAACGAATGCTAAGGTAATATTCAACTACTTTATATTTTCCTTAAATTTAAACACTGTGAAGTAGAATTTGTAAGCTTAATATTATTAGAAGATAATAGTTGTATGCCTACCAATTCAACTAGCAAGATTCTTTCTTAAAAGTTATTGTATCTTGTATTTCCTCACACGAAATTTGTCCGGTCACTTGTTTCTTGTTTATGTACTTTTTTCTTGTTAAAATTGTAATACTCGTAGTATTACGACCTCTCTAGTATTATATGCATTCTCTGTCCAATATTACATTCTTCTTTGTGTATTTTATGTGATTCTCAAAAGCAACCACTTATTACTAATAATGGAATGCCTTTTTATGCAGATTCTACAAGAAAAAGGGATACACATATGGGATGGCAATGCATCTAGAGAGTACCTTGACAGATAATTACTACCCTAGTCGATATTCCTTGGATTTTGCTTTTTTGTGTTTTCTATCAGATGGATCACGCTATTTTGGAAGAAGAGATTCAATTTTTGGTGGTTGAATTTCTGGAGGAGAAAGACAGAGCTCTGAGTTGAGATGAATTAAATATATAAACCCTAATACGTTCAAACCAAAACACGAGCCAAAAATAGCCCAAAACCCAAGCTAAAAATCTTGTCCTCCAATGGCAGCCGCTGCTTCTTCCACCGTAACACTCTCCCTCAGCTCAAGATCATATCCATCATCAAAGCTCACCCCTCTCTCTCCTCCAGCTCGCTTTTATTTAGGCACAATATCAAGAACCGGGCCAGGCTCGGGCTTGCTCTGGATCGCCCCAGTAGAGCTCAGAAACGGGGGTTCTCCTGCAACTGCATCTTTGGGCTTGGAGTGCCGGAGCTCGTCGTGATTGTGGGCGTTTCGGCCCGAAACAGCTGCCGGAAGTGGGCCGTAGTATTGGCAAGACAGTCAAGAGCTTTCAGCAGGCCGTATAAACCCTAATACGTTCAAACCAAAACACGAGCCAAAAATAGCCCAAAACCCAAGCTAAAAATCTTGTCCTCCAATGGCAGCCGCTGCTTCTTCCACCGTAACACTCTCCCTCAGCTCAAGATCATATCCATCATCAAAGCTCACCCCTCTCTCTCCTCCAGCTCGCTTTTATTTAGGCACAATATCAAGAACCGGGCCAGGCTCGGGCTTGCTCTGGATCGCCCCAGTAGAGCTCAGAAACGGGGGTTCTCCTGCAACTGCATCTTTGGGCTTGGAGTGCCGGAGCTCGTCGTGATTGTGGGCGTTTCGGCCCGAAACAGCTGCCGGAAGTGGGCCGTAGTATTGGCAAGACAGTCAAGAGCTTTCAGCAGGTCTTGGTTTTGCTCTCTCTGATCTTCTGATTTATCGATATATTTTGGATTTGTATTTTGTTAATTTATTTCTCTTTAATATTTTCTAGAATTTATGAGTCGATGATGGGGGTTGTGTTTATGTTTGAAATTGGTTGAAGTTCATACTCTTCATTTCAGAAAAAAGTAAATGAAATTCGAATAAAAAGAAATCTTTATGATGTTAAATCCTATGTCAGTGATCTTAGATTTTAATGCAGTTATAGCTAATTTGTGTTTACTCTATGTAGATATTGTAGCTAGTTCATAACAATATTGGGGAATTGAAAGCTTTAGGTGCTTGAGAATTGATTGAATTGTTAACATAATTATGTTAGAGTTGTGTGATTATTTATTGAAAGATTGTGCAAGTCTTAATTGAACCACACTTTATATCAAGATTGAGTTTTTGAGCTAAGCTTCAAACTCTTGCAAATGGAAAAAGTATGTTCAAGTTTTTTGATATGTTTATTCGTCCAAATTAAGACGAGCTTTGAACGGAGAATCTTGAACTGAGTCTCTGATGGAGATTTTCATCGAGATGTCAAGATTAGAACTTGATATCATATTTTAGATCATAATACGATGTCAAGGAATTGGAAATATGATATCAAGGTCTATCTTGAATCTTGATAGCTTCATGAATATCGCCATCAGTACTTCAATAGCTTGATTGTATTATCACCTTTCTGGTTTGGCTAACCCATGGGGTTTATCTATTTAATATTAGCAATTCACGTATAGATATGTCCACGACATGTAAGAGATGCCAAAAAACACACATGAATCTCAAGTCAAATTGTTCCGATTTATCTGTGAATCTTGTTAAAGCTCAGTGGCTAGAGTTGATATCCCCTACTTTGTTATTGGACTTTATTTATATCTAGCTAATGAATGCCTGTGTGTTAGGCTCTATTTGAAGCTCTCGTCTTAATGAATGTGCGATGCCTTATTTCTATTTGTCAAGATCTATGGATCTTGGGTGATCACTTGACATTTTTTAGGATTATCGATTGCATAAAAAAAAACCGATCAAAGTAGTAAAAAAACCATTTATACATCAAAATAGATTGGGAACTTCTTGTTGTCGTACTCTTTAGGTAACTTAGGCGCCATCGATTGGGCAGATTGTTGTTTGCATAATATATAGCAGTTCCTAAGTCTGGAACGAACATTTTTGGTAGTTCCTCTATCATTTCTCTTGACAAATCTGCTACTAAAATAGTTCAAATTGGTTTGTTTATTCTGTATTCCTAGTTTCTCAATATCTTTCTGGCAATTTTGTCTTCCACATATTATTGGAGTTACTCGAAAGCCTTAGCTCCATGGCCCTTGATCTAAACACACCATAAATAGTAAATAGGAGTAGTAAATAGTAAATAGTAATCACTGTAATATTTCTGCCTGACCACTTTGAATACATGCTTATTTGATTAGTGGCCTACATTTTCTGATCCTTGTTGTATACTGTCGACTTAAATGCTAATGAGGACGCGATGTCAAGCATGTAATGCTGATTTTGTCATGATATTCGCTGGATTAATGAATAAGAATTACATTCAATTTCTTGAAGCTATGATAAGAGTTGTTCGATTAAGAGCTCTCTGTTTTGTTTACTGTCCCATTGCATCCATTTCACTGTGCGGAGGTACAAGTTTGGTATTGACACGTTTGAATTGCAGGCGGCCAAGGAATTTGAGACGAAACTCAGGAAGGAAGGCGAGGCCTCTGCAGCGCCTTCGGACGAGAAGGTTAAAACAGCAGACGGAGAGCAGCAGCATGAAGAAGCTGCTAGTTTCCAGGCTATTAGATAACATGAGACTATAGCTAAGGTCAAATTATTATAGTAGATTATAAAGTCAATAAGAATAAGACTATAATTATAGAGAATATAGACATTTTACTTTAATCACCATTTTGTATCTTTATATTCTTTCATCACCAGGCTATTAGATAACATGAGACTGAGGGATTAATACTTAATATTATTGCAAAATATTAAACTAATGCGGGATAATGGTCAACTTCAAATGCTCATTTTTAAACCAGATCATCAACACAGTAGTAATTTAGCCTAAGACTGCTTGCAGCGGTCATCTCCTTCTGGTGTCTCGAGACACCGCCACCGACAAGACGGCCGCTGCAACTCGCATCGTCTCGAGCCCGTCTCGCCAGCTCGAGACCGTCTTGATCCGGCGCGTGCATGCACGCGCTGGACTTTTTTTTTAAATACGGCACGCGCCAGACCGGAAAAAAAAAATTAAAAATTCGCAACGGTTATTTGACCTCCAACGGGTATAAACGGCTCTTTAGCAGATTTTATTTTATTTTATTTTATTCATTTTTTAACCTATAAATACCACCTTAATTTACACCACATTCGCACTATTTCTTTCTATTTTTCTCACACAATTCCCTCTTTTTTTCCACATCTCTTTCACACAATCATCTCTCATAAATGGATTCAAATAATTCATGGTCGTCGTCGTGGTGTCCACCTGAAATGGATGGCAAACGACGGTGCATACGGAGGATATACGCCGACGGGGCTCGGTTCTATCAACCTCAACGAGTCCTTCCACACTGTCATGGGTGATGAAGACAGTCCCTCGTCCGAGGCGGCACAGGCCAAAGGAAAGGGCAAGACACGGGTAGATCTCACCCTCGCAAACGCGGCGGTGAGGGCGGCCAAAGGAAAGGGGAAAAAGAAGGTGACCGAGGAGGCGGAGTTCATGTCGATGGTCGACTCAACAAATGCCCGATTAAGCGGCATCATCGAGGCACAGAACAACCTCGCCGAGGCAATGAGGGAGCGTGCTCGGGCGAAGCAAGACGCCACCGATGCAAAGATCATCAGCATGGATACGTCGCATATGACGACGGACCAGTACCAGCTGCATATGATGATGGTTGCCGACGTCAAGCAACGTCGAGAATGGACGTAGTTATTTTTTTCCACTATCAACGGCTATGTTTTATTTTTATTTCTAGTAACTTTTTTTTATTTCTAGTAACTTTTTTTTATTTCTAGTAATGTACTTTTTTTTCTAGTAATGTACTTTTTTATTTCTAGTAATATATTATTTTTATTTAAATTAATGAAATTGGAATTTTCTTATTAAAATTAATGGAAAATACAAATTCAGAAATTAGAAAGAGACACTCGACAACCCCACTATAACTCACTGTCTCTATCTCCAAAAAACTCTTAAAGATACCCCTTAGAGACACTACCACTGCAGGTAGTCTAATAACCATTCGAACCAGATACAACTAATTCAGTCTAATACTATTAACCATTCAAACAAAAACCACTTGAACCAGATATAGCTAATTCAATCTTTGAACCCTTTGATCTGTACATCCTGCACCACAGATCTCAAGATGTCCCACTGATGAGCACGACATTGAAAGTTCAGCAAATTAATTCTATCAATGGACCAAACTAATTGCTAATTTTTAAAATAAATAATTGCTGCAAAATCGTGTAAGAATATTTAGGGTACATCAAATCTCTATTTTAGAGGGTGTTTGGCTAAGCTTAAAAGCTCCTTAAAATAGCTTATAAGCTCCTAAATTCTTAATAATGAACAACTTATAAGCTGTTTTAAAGAGCTTAAAAGCTTAGCCAAACACCCTTTTAGTCACATCCGTGGATCACTCTTTCCATATCCTACCTACCGACATTAATCTCTATTGTCGTACACTACATTATTATTATTTTTAGATTAATTTACATGATTACATCATGCATTGCAACAAATAAATGCAAAATAAAATAAAACTAAAACTAAAATAAAATAAAAAATATAAACATTGCAACATGGTAAGTGTCGAACTATATATGAAATGTCTATAAAAGCAAACACAAACAACTAAAATAATAACTTTTAGCATATAAATCGTAAAATTCTAAAATATAATGTATACCTGGTTAAGAAGCACTATATTAATGATAAGAAAACATTATAATGGCATTTAAGAAGCATAATATCAAGGTCATCAAAACATTATATTGGTCATGATTTACATAAATGGTAATTTGCATATTGGTTGGTTAGAAGCATTATATTAATGATATGAACATTATATTGGCCTTTCAGAAGTATAATATCAGGAATACCAAAACATTATATTGCTCATGTTTTACATAAACGATAATTCATAAATTGGTTGTTAAGAAGGATTATAATAATAATATGAAAACATTACATTAGTATTTAAGAAGCATAATATCAAGAATACCAAAACATTATATTGGCATTTAAAAAGCATAATATCAAGGATACCAAAATATTATATTGGTCATGTTTTACATAAACCTGGTTAAGAAGCAGTATATTAATGATAAGATAACATTATAGTAGCATTTAAGAAGCATAATATCAAGGATACCAAAATATTATATTGGTCATAGTTTACATAAACAATAATTGTATATTGGTTGTTTAGAAGCATTAGGCCTTGCGCAGCGGCGAGCTCCATTAAACCTTTATGTTTAAAACCAAGGTTCATCTAAACGACACAATGTATTTGCTCTCCATTATTCTTGTAGTCGTCCTATCAAACTCAGACGGACACTGCAACTAAATGCCAATATATATATCTATAAAATTATGAAATCCTGCCATGACATATATTGTGATATGTGAAATCAAAAATTGACAAAGTTTGAAATCATAGTTGGTAATACTAATTTCACTAATTTCGCATTTCTCCAGTGTTGAGAAACAAAGATACACAAATACATGATGGGTTGTGGCCATAAAAGTAGATCATGAGGGAATTGATTCCCTAGCTTCTGTTTATTTGTAAAGTATCAATTTTACTTCATTGCTTGTCTGAAACTATATTATATGAGGTGTATCGGTGGACTACATTACAAACCTTGTATTTTTAATCCATTTTCTTTGCCTGCCATGTTTATTTTTTTCAAAACCAAATATGCAAATTAAAGTCAATATAAAATTTTGAACGAATGATCTAGATAGTCGTATCAAAATTAAATCCATATTTTGTAAACCGTAACCTCACAATAGATATTAAATCTTGGATCTGATTGCTCTATTTTGATTGTGTTTGAAATTATTTTACGCTGGCATGCAACATCATTTTGATTGTGGCAACATCGATATATAGCATATATAAATATTATTCTATATTGCACACTACAATTAGTGAACGTAGCTAATAAGAAATCGCAGAACTAGCTAGTATATATCAAGTAATCTTATCAACACCAAAAACAACAAATTAAATATAGTTCGATATATAATTAGTGTGTTGATATTCTTCAACCAAGTCACATTATATTTTGACCAATTAGACTATAATCTAATTAAATTCAAAGTTCATTGCATTCTAATTTGACCAGCAAGCTATAGTGATCACACCATGTGTGTGCGCCCGTGTAGGGATGGCAATTTACCTGCGGGTACCCGATACCCGCGGGTACCCGACCCTAATAGGTGCGGGTTTGAGGGTCATTTGATATCCATGGATAGCTTCATGGTTAAAAAATACTACCCATTTAGTTTGTGGGTATGGGTATGAATAGTTACTATCCATACCCACGATACCCGTTTACCCGCTAAAAATACCCGAGAAATATCCACGAAATACTCGACTACTACCCGATTATTATATAATGTATATAATATATATTTGGGCCAGATATTGGTATGGATTTGAACTTTGTAGATTTGAATTTTATGTTTTATGGATTTGAACTTTGGTGGTTAATCTTTTATTTTGTGTTAAATTGTAATTTATTTGATTAAATTCCGATTCGCGGGTGGTGGGTATCCAACAGGTGACGGGTAGGCGGGTACCCGCTGGTGGCGGGTACGCGGGTACCCGACGGGTGGCGGGTACCCGCGGGCAGTGGGTATGGGTAGAGCAAAATACCCATCGTGGGTATGGGTATGGGCATGGGTATGGGTTTGGCTCGTGGGTATGGGTATGGATATTCACTATCCGTACCCACCGTACCCGATTGCCATCCCTACGCCCGTGGGTGGGGGGTTCACCGGCTCATTGCGTAAACTAAAAATTACATATTTATAAATTCGAATGTAATAAAATTCAAAAATTACAAGTTTATAAATTAAAATTCAGTCACTATCCTTATTTAGATAATGACATTCCCCCACACAATGCATGTTTTTCCAAATTACGACCTCACTCGCTCACGGATTTGAATCTGGTCGGATTTGAAGGAGGATTTCAGTCAATAGATCGTCCGTCAAGTCCATGCTGTCATGCAAAATTCACAAGTTAATTAATTTAGGGCTTGTTTGTTAAAGGCGATTAAGGTGTAATAGCACAAAGTACGTAACAAGACATATCTCATACTACTAAACAAACAAGCCCCTATTTATTATACCATCCCAATAAATAATAAAAATCAAACATAATACTAGAATTAACTCAAACTAAAAACCCCACTGTTACACCCTTTGCCCAAGATGATGATAATGATGATGATAATAATAATAATAATAATAATAATAATAATAATAATAATAATAATAATAATAATAAACCTTTGGGATGCAGGTACATGGGACAGAAACTTCTAAAGCAGAGAACCAGAGGTAAATAGGCATACTTTTTCTGATTACAAATGTTTTGGAATATCCATTGAAAAACAAAGTGTTTCCATATACTAAATAAAATCTTAATTATATTTAAAGTGAATATATAACATAAAGATGAACTATTTTGATCAAGTGATGAGCAAATGAAAAATTAAATAAAGTGTGAATTGTGGAATAAAAAGTAAGTAGGCTGACCTTCTCAAGGAAAAATGAAATTCCAATGTTGGAAAGGCCACCAAAAAAAATCAGAATGAGGAATATCACATGGGATATGCCAAGTTATGGATCTGATAAATAGGCCATTTCATCTTTTAGACAGCATCTCCTTTCCAGTGCTTTTTCTCCAAATTTAGAGACGAGGACGGAGGAATATGGCATTCTCGTAAAGGGGCTTTCCTGACAGGGAGACGAAGAGGATAAGAAATACGAGCAAGGTCAAGATAAAGAAGCCTCAGGAGGGATATGCACAGCATAAGCCTCATAGCATATGCTGTTTCTGCATCGGTTTATTCCATCTGCTAAAGCATATATATAACATTATGACTCAGTCAAGCATAAAAATGTAGCAGTGGAAACGGAAGCAGAGTGTCAAAGAGGCAATGGTTCATTAAGCAAACCATTCGTAGGGCTCCTCTTAATTGGCATGCAACGTCGATATGAAAAAGATGCAGGTCGCCATTGTTAACATGCCAAAGGAGAGTTGCCCTGTGAGTGATTTAGCTTAACATACAATAGTTTTCTCCTAAAGCAAAAGGTACAGTCTATTCATTACTACTTAAAACAAGATGAATTTTTTTTTTAATAATTTCTTTGAACTATTATAGCATCATGCTGCATTGCTTACTTATGGATTTTGTTAAATCTTTTTTATGACAGTGTTTTCTGCTCCTTGTTCTGACATTGCATTCGAAGATTTCATGCCTATTATTCTCATCCATTTTATCAATCCTTCAATAATAGCCTAACTCAAAACTTGCTATGAGTTCACCAAAACGGGATCTTTCTTCTGATTAGCTTTTCTGACTAGAGATTCTATGAAAAATCGAACTCATAAGAACAAAATCAATCGGTCTACCAGCAGAATGTTTCTTGAGCATTAAATAAATGGTTCGAAAGTTCAAACTACGGCGGCACTTTGAGTAAAAGACAGCTGCTTAGAAACAAGATCGAAGTAAGTACTAAACTTAAGAAAGTTGTGAAACGCCTGCATTTCCTCCTATTTAATCTCATTATATCCAGCTTCAGCAACAAGATTAAAAAAACTGTAAGGAGCATACTATAGCTGCATGCATGTTGTCTATATAATCCAAAAAACTAGCAGTCAACATCGAGACATTATTTGATCACTATTACGAACACTGTAATAAATTAGTACACGAAAATGTACTAATAAACCGAACTTGTTGATTAATTTATTTGATTTATCTCATAGAAAAGGCATACTATCAAAATCTAGACCAATAAAGTAGCATGCTTCGAAAACTACTGCCTATGGAAGAAGACAACCTAAGACTGTCATATCTTTTGTTTGTTTTAAATGTAATGATTAGGAAAAAGTAAGAGATGGTTAAGTTGAAATTGTCTGCAATCAACAATAGTACTGTGTCAATCAAAAAACTATTCAAAATTATATAATAAACACATCAAGAAATAGACTGGTGAAGATAGTGATATTCTACCAATAATTTTAAATTCAGACTATTTTGTTTCGGAAAGTTAAATATCAAGCATGCAATCACATGATTATGATATTTTTGGATAGGTATATCCATTATTCGACATGGTTTACAGACTTGAATTTTTTTAAAAAATTTACCAAAATAATAGAAAGAGAGTGAAGAAGGAAATCTTAGCTTAGTTGGTGTGGATTCAACCACACAAAAGGGTCCCAACATTAATTCTGAAAAATTGACAACCTAACTTCTTCCCAAGAATGATAATTGGAAGGAACATATCTGCCCCCACAAGAAAGATTTGAGCTTGCCACATATCTAAGCAAAACAGTACTATCAATTAGTGCATAATACTAAAGATTCAAATGAGATGCAATGATTTAAACCAAAAATAACTAAATTAAGCAATTCTATGAAACATCACTATCAATACGTGTGTGTGTGTGTGTGTGTGAGCCTAAGTCTAAGTATACATATGTGTGTGTGTGTGTGTGTGTGTGTGTAGTCTAAGTACACAATGAGCTAATTTTGGTTTGGAAAAGAAGAAATTTTCTATGAGACTTTTATCCAGATCATGGTCTGATGCCAGCCATTATAAAATCTCTTTGTTACTTTAACTTTGGATTTGGACCAAACTTTTTCTATGGAAAATAAATAATCTCATGAAAAAGTACTTTTATATAAAAGAGAGGTATTACTTTTCCATAACCATAATAATAAAATGAAATAGAGTTTAGCAAGTCATTACCACAATCTGAGGCTCAACTTTAGTAGTATGAAGTAAGAAACGGTTTCAAGTCTCTACTTTTTCATTTATTTATTTGATAATACCATCATGCCAAGTCAACAATGGCAAACATGCTCAAAGAAATCATCAAAAAGATATTAAAAGTTGAGCAAAAGAAAATGAAACTTTAATAAATTTAGAGGAAAAAGTCATACCAACATTTCATTAATAATTTGGATGTCCCATTCCTCAATGAAATTGAAAGTTGAAAACTTTCTTTATAGAAAAGGCCTTTTCACACTTCTCTTAACATGTAAGCATCATAAGGCATATATAATAACAACAAAATCCAATTTTAAGGCAAACAATATTCATCAAAATTCACAAAAATCATCAGAAAAAAACAAAGTATGCACTCACCTCGTTTGAAGGAGGCAACTCAAGTATGCTTCCAAGGTTGTTGTCCGAATCCCATCGTAAGAGGGCCGGAGCCGGAGGCAGAGCAACCCGTCGCTAAAACAAGCAGCACGTCCGCTGCTTGTCGTCGCAACTTTGCAGCGACGACCGCATCTTCTCTTTTCTTCGATACCAACTTTACCAACCATGAGTCAATCCCTTCTCTGCAAGAATCATTCCTTCAGTTCATCAAAGCTTATCCAAAATACTCCGACACTGCTCCGATTGATCAAATCCGAGCTCGTGAGTATAGCCAGCTCGAGCTCTCGAACCGCGTCTCCCTCGACTACATTGGCGTTGGTTTGTTCTCACAGTCACAAATCAAGTCAGAATCACAGATCAAGCCCCCCACGACTCAGCCGTCTGATTTTCCGTTGTTCGGCATAAGTTTCAAGCCGGTGAGCCTCAAGTCGGAGCTCCTTCACGGTGGGGAAGGATTGGAGCTCGAATCTGCAATCAAGAGAAGAATTATGGAATTCCTTAACATCTCACAGAATGATTATGCAATGGTGTTCACAGTGAATAGATCAGCAGCTTTCAAACTCGTAGCAGAGTCTTACCCTTTCCAGACCAGCCGTAAACTGCTGACAGTATACGACCACGAGAGCGAGGCGCTGAGCTCCTTGACCAGCACATCGGGGAAGAGAGGAGCCCGCGTCATGGCAGCCGAGTTCAAGTGGCCGAGATTGAGGATTCACTCTGCAAAACTGAGGAAGATGATAATGAGGAAAAGGAAGAAGAAGAAACATCGAGGGCTATTCGTGTTTCCTCTTCAATCGAGAATGACGGGAGGTAGTTACTCGTACCAATGGATGACATTGGCGCAGGAGCACGGCTGGCACGTCCTGCTCGATGCCTGTGCTCTCGGGCCCAAGGACATGGGCAGCTTCGGCCTCTCCCTCTTCCGCCCCGACTTCCTCGTTTGCTCGTTCTACAAAGTATTCGGAGTGAATCCGACTGGATTCGGGTGCCTCTTTGTTAAGAAATCTGTAGTCCCGATTCTGGAAGCCTCAGCCGGTGCAGGAATTGTGTCAATCACACCGGCAAAGAACCATTTCCCCGAGGATTCTTCGGGTACAGACACAGAACTCGAACAAATAATCAAGCAAGAATCCGGTGGTGCATTATGCAGCATTGCAAGTTCATGCTTCGATCATCAAAAAATGCATACGAAACACGAAGAAAACGAGGCCTCTGCCCCAACAGAGGAAAAGCCAGAAAAGAAAGACATTGCTCCAAATCAAGAAACGCAGAAATCAAACTCAAACATAGAGTGCAGATGCTTGGATCATGTGGATTCATTAGGATTGACACTCATTAGTAGCAGAAACCGGTACCTAATAAACTGGCTCGTCACTGCAATGACGAAGCTTCATCATCCAAACAGACTGGAAAACTCCACTCTCGTGACAATCTACGGGCCGAGGGGTAAATTTGACCGGGCGCCTGCATTGGCATTCAACATATCGGACTGGAAAGGCGAGATGGTGGAACCGGCTCTGGTGCAGAAGCTAGCCGATAGGAACCATATATCGCTCGGCCATGGAGTGCTGCATCGTGTTTGGTTCACGGAGAAGCGAGACGAGAAGAAGCAGAGGATCTTGGGGAGAAGCTGCAAAGTAAAGGAATCAGCAAAAACCAAAAGCAGAAATGATGAAAAGAGAATAAGTGTGGTTACTGCAGCACTTACTTTCTTGGCGAACTTCGAAGATGTTTATCGGCTCTGGGCTTTCGTAGCTCAGTTTCTCGACGCCGACTTCGTGGAGAAGGAGAGATGGAGATACACTGCCCTGAATCAGAAAACCGTTGAAGTGTAAGCACAAATGTGCAGAGTTACTGTAATTTCTTTGCTCTAATTTGTTGAATTTTATCTCTGGAGATAATCAATGATCATCCATGGCTTCTGCAACTGTGAGTTTACAAGATGAAGCAACATTCTTTACACATGTATGATTGTCAATCGTAATGTAGTTTTCATCGCAAGTAACTGTTGATTTCTTATAGACATATCATCAAACACTTCATCAGCATTTTCAGAAAAACAAAATAAGATGAAAATTCAAAAAAAGTTACCATTTTGATGAGATCATGAGGCCTATTCCAGGTGATAAATTAACCTCAAGAATGAAAAACTCAAAAAATTCCCTTTAAAGATAATAAATTCTAAGCGTTTTCCCCATATCAGTAGCTTCCTTTACGAGCTTTTCATATAAACCAACAAAATAAAACTAGTTAGTTTTTTTAGAAAGAAAACAAAAAATAAATCTTTTTATTCTAATTTAATTTAATTGGGAAAATAATTTGCCGAAAGCCACCTCTCTCTCTCTCTCTCCTCTCTCTCTCTCTCTCTGAAGCTTCTTCTTCTGGTTTTGCTGGACTCTATTCCGTCTTCATTTCTCATCGGCAGAATCATCAACACTTAAAAGCTGCTCTGGGGAGATACTCTTTTCTTCAGCCGATCAAAAGTTTGAATTTCGGAACTTGGTATGCCTTCTCTTCTTTTCTCTTCTTTCAATTTTCATACAACAAATCATTGTATATATGTAGTAAAAACATTTTGCTACAATGTTTTTTTTTTTTTTGCTTGCTTGCATTTGCCTCATTAAACTGTGTCGTTTTATTGTTTCTCTTGGTATATTATTTGAAACCCCCAAATTCACGAATTCCACTTCGTGATAGTGCTAGTTGTGAGTCGATGATGATAAATTTGAATGTTGAGACCTAAATTTCAAGGATCAACATTTGCAGAATGTCCTTGGCTCAATTGTTGAGTGGAATTTAGGTCAAATGTCAGCCCTTTGGATAATTTAGGTCAATTGTTGCAAATTAACTATTTTTTATATACATGATCATAGTTACGGGATCGAAAATGATATTTTTCCACAGTAGAATCATCTGAGAATAGTTAGTGTTGTGAGTTTTTTGAAGGTAGCAGCAGAGGAACCATAGGTTGCTGTTTGAGTTTCACCTAATAGAATGTTACTTCCTCAAGTTTGTCTTTAGATTTGTTGTGTTGAATTGAGAACGGAATCGACATGATCGCTCTGAAAATATTAGCATTTTGTAGTCGAAATGGGAGAATCATATAGCGTTGCAATTCCCTCCATTGATGGATGGAGAGAAAACATATGTGCAACATTTGCAGAAAAGAATGTGATTTTCATGCAATTGTGATTCCATCTTGAGAAAACAATCAATTTTTGGTAAACTTTAAGCATTTAGACTCTATGTGTCGATCATTGCGATAGAATTAAACAGTATACAATTCGGAGTTGTTACTAATCCGTTGAGTCCGATGAAGTTAGTGCCAGAGACAGAAATCGGGGAGGGACTAGGATTTAGGTGAGCTGTTATATCTTCATTTTCTTGAATACTAGTTGTAGTAGGATGGAATCTTGATTATATTGTGATCTTCATTAAGAATGGCGAGTGGCATTATATTAGAATGTTGATTGTTTATCAGAGTTCATATGGCGCTTGGTCTAACTTGTGATTTTCATTGAGATTGGCGAGTGGCCTTATATAAGAATGTTGATCAATTTATTAGGATGCATGTGGATTTTGATCTAACTTGAGGGTTCTCGTTAGCTTGAGCCGAATTCATAGAAATCTAATGCAGCTCCTTTTGGTTTTGCTAAAATTGTCTTCCCTGATGTATTCTGTATGCTAGATTGATGCACGTTGCGCCTTTTCATGGAGGTGTCGGGGAATGTAAATGACGTGAAACCTACAACTTTATCATCGAGTTTTCCACATCTATGGAGTCAATGGCAGCTATTAGATTCTATACTTCCAACGGGGGGCTTTGCTCATTCTTTCGGTCTCGAGGCAGCTATGCAAGCTCGCCTGGTCACGACTCCTGACGATCTAAAAACTTTCGTGATCCATATCCTTGAGAATGCAGGAAGCCTTCTTCTCCCTTTCGTCTGCGTCACCACGACGTCACCAGATGAAGAGACATGGCACCGACTCGACAGATTGTTGAACGCTATGCTGACGAACGAAGTTGGCCGCAAGGCATCAACATCTCAAGGATCGGCACTGATGAGGACGGCTGCTTCTGTTTTCTCCGAGCTCCCTTGTCTGAAAACGATGAGGTCCGATGCTCTGAGCCACGGGGACGTCTATTTCCACCACGCTCCCGTTTTCGGGCTCGTGTGTGGACTTCTTGGATTTGATGCGGAGACTACACAGAGAGCCTACCTGTTTGTGACCATGAGAGACGTCATATCCGCTGCGACGAGACTGAATGTCGTCGGGCCGTTGGGCGCGGCTGTGTTGCAGCATCAGGTTGCTCCGGTTGCTGAGAGTTTGTCGACGAAGTGGATGAATCGAGGCGTCGACGACGCGTGCCAGACGTGCCCGTTGCTGGATACTGTGCAGGGGTGTCACAGTTACTTGTTTTCCAGACTGTTTTGCTCTTGAGTGATGATGAAGATGTGGTAATCTTGTTGTGTGTTTGCAGATTTTTTTTGAGTTCTTTTTTAAATTATTGCTTTGAGGTTGGAAATGCCAAGTTCAACAATTTGATAGTAAAATTTTGGGTATAGAGAACCTTACCGTGCGATTGGCCTTAGTTAAAGGATAATTTAGGGGATTAGGGATAATTAAGGCTTACAATTTATTTATTAATTTCAATTGAGATTTATTAATAAGTCATAATAGGATTTATTAAGCCCCAAATAATATTAAATATTGGTAATTGATTAAAAAATAGATAGAAACAGGTGGATCCTATCAACTATACGGTGCGGCCCATTGTACATGAGCCCGAAATAATATTAAATATTACTAATAAACTCTTTTTCTGATTAATAAATCTTAATTACTCTCTTTAGTTACTTTGGGTTATACTTTAGTTCCCTTAATTAACCAAATAAAACATCATTATTAGTCTGGTGGTTGCACGGTCGGTCCGACCGCATGTAAGTTTTTGCGTATTTTAAATGTATAAATATAGAATAGCATCAAATTAATCCTTATATGACATGGTTCTTGTTAATTTGTTCAAGAAACCATAGGGATTATGTGAAAAAACAAAACAAAAAAATTATTAGTCATGTAACCTTGTGGAATGTAATCATCTACCCAATGAAATTAACTAATTATTAATTGCAAGTTAATTTAGTAATAAGTTTTTATTATGTAGAATAGTTGGTGAAACGATGATGATGGAAAATTATATTTTCAAATTCCACCAGGCACCAAATATTTATTTTACGTCGAAATATTGATGGCACACTTACGTCAGCCACTACCGTTACTTAAAAATTAAAATAACTAGTAATTTATTAACTAATTAAATATGATAATAGTTTACTATGAACACAGTTGAATTTTAGGTTGTAGGCACACCAAATATAAGGGGACGAATTCATGTGCACATAAATTATTGATCAATAAATAAGTTTCTAATTAAATTGTTAAGGCTGAACAATGTGCAGGTTTGCAACTTATATTTTGTCAATATGATCTAAATCAGACAAAATATATGTATTTATTTTTGTTTTATTGCAAAAGTGCCTCCATTCGTCCCGATCAATTTGATCAGTCCGAATTAAATAATTTTAAATTTACAAACAAATTACGTAAATGGTAAGTAGGCCAATATGAAATTGGTCTAATTAAATAATGTAGACAAAATCTCCTGTGCAGATTCTGCACGGTGCAGATCTGTCCGACCCGCCCGATCCGACCCGTTCGACCCGTGTCAACACCCTTTGACCGAGTTCTTTTTTTTTAAATTTCAGTTTTTTTTTACTCTTCTTTTTTTGCCACTTCTTTTTTTGCCACTTCTTTTTTTTTTGCCATTTCTTCTTTGGTCAAGATTCGAGCGAGGGGAGTCGAAGGTCTCGAAGCGAGCCGAAAAAATCCAAATTGTTGCCCGCCGATTATCCTTATTTTAGTAATCGGATCGAAAGCGAAGCCGTAAAATCGGAGCCGAAGGCTCCGTCGGGAAAAAAAATCTGGAAAAAAAAGGGGGGAGGGGGGAGGCGTGAACCTCACGCGCGGGTCGAGCAGGGCGCGTGGGCGGGTCGGGTCGGGGCAGTATCCATTTCTACGGTGCAGATGCACACACCAGAGTGTTACTCAATAATGTATCTGAAATATGTCATTGTGAGAATCGTCTCACACAAATTTTTAGGAATAGATTATTTGAGTCGATTTGGTTTGAACTCATATCTATATATAGAGCCCTAACACAAACTCATTTATAATTATAGTACTAACTAAGTTGGTTGAGCTACTACTTTCATATTGAGTAAATATTGAACAGCTAAAATAGGACGTGGCAACTGGGTAGAAGATCTTACTACCAACTATAATTAAATTGGTTGCTCTACTCTTTTATTTATGATGAAGCATATCAAGTAAAACTTACAATAATAATAATGGTCGTAATTTCGAAAAGAGTTAATTGTCTATAAAAGTAAAACCTTTTCACAAATTTACAACTTTAGCATTACCTTTTTTCATTGGTAATTCAAGGTATGATCTTTCAACTCATTACAAAGTATATTTTCAACTTCCGGTGATCGGAAAGATGATGTGTAATTTTTTTGTGACGTGGCATTTAACTATTTTTTATGTGGCATTTGACTCATTGTTGGTGTGGCATTTATATTTATTTTTACTAAATAATTTGGTTTCTTCTTATATTATACCATTTTCTCAATAATCCAAATTTAAAGTCAATTTAAATGCCACATAACAAATAAGTAAATGTCACGTCACCAAAAAAATACACGTCAACTTTTCGATCACCGGAACTTGAAAATATGCTCTAAATTGCAATGAGTTGAAAGGTCATGCTTTAAATTGCTAATGAAAAAATATCACGCTAAAATTGCAAATTTGTAAAAAGATTATGCCTTATTAGGCAATTAACCCTTTCTAAAATGACATTTCACGAAGAAATATCTATTGCAAAAGGTTTCAAAATATCTATGGATTATGGCTTTGCTGAATAATCAAGTCAATTAGGAAAAGTAGTACCCAAAATAGGACAACGAATCGCAACTCAATTGGCATTATATCTTTTCTTGACCTTTAAAATCGAAAGTTTGAGTCATGCATTGATGCATACGTTGTGAAATGAAAAAATAAATTCATTATTTTATTGGAAATTTAGTCGAACTTCTTGTGGAAGTATTTTCCTAATTTTTGAAAGTACCATTATAATACTATCAATTACTATTGGGATCTATAACGGGACAAGTAGATTCCAATAGTAAAAGTGAGTGACTGAAACTGAGAGGTCTCAGGTTCGAATCTCATGAAGCGCCTTTATAGGTCGAGTCTGTCACACCTATACTTGGAAAGTGTAGTTTACCTGCCCAGTGTGGTTTGCAGGCTACTGCACGAGGGAACGGGGGTTTACCTAGTGCGCACCGAAAGTAACGGCTGCGAGTTCCCACGATATCAAAATATATATATATATATATATATATATAACGGGACAAGTAGATCATCAAATATACATGAGTGATAAAAGTATTATTTTAACTATCTTCTTGATCTTTTTTATTAGAGATATAAAAGTACATTTTCAGAAAATAATGACCGTATATTTATAGACACGTGACAAGGTTACACAATCATGTTATCGAGGTAACTAATATCGGTGGTAATTAATTATGTGATTAAGAATACATGTGATTTGTTAATAGTTTCATGTATGTGGTTTTTGTTAGGAAGAACCAAAATCTTGTCAAGTAGAAATAAAGTAAGAAGAAGAAATTAACAAGAAATGGTCTTATATATGATTAATTTAAAAAAAAATAAAGCATATGATTAATATTATTTTATTCATGACATACTCTAGCATTGGACTTAATTAGAACAAAAAAATAATATTAGTATTTAATTAGAATAGATATTATATTTACCAATATATAATTGATTCTAGCTAGATCCGATTTTGGATGATATTCCTTCATTTTAATTCTAATTATTTAATATGAAAACCTTTTTTTTTTTTTTAATATTGTTGCGCATGCAAGTGTTCGTTTTTGTGCTTATTCAATTTCAATACATGTATACAATTACTCTATCCATCCCACCATTTTAATCCTTATATTTCACGCAACGGGAAAAAAATGCATTTAAATTCTTTGGAAACAACATGAATTTTATTAAATTTATAAATTTCTCTTTTATTTTTTTTGAGGAAATTACAATGAGGTATATATTTATACAATCAAATAAATCGCTACACCACAATGTGGGATCACTACACCACCACGCAGGGTGGAACAACTACTCCACCATAAGGTGGAAAATAAACTACACTGCTTGCAAGCGGGATTGAACCGAAAACCTCTCATTAAGAAGAGACTTGTGGTACCTCAGCCAGCCAATTGAATTAGGCCTCGCAATTTCTCTTTTATTTTTATTACTTCACATTTCAATTTTCACAAATTCTGAATAAGATTATATTAGTAAAAATAGGTTATAATTAAAAAAAAATGGACTATAGTTGTGTAAAATCCGAAATAGGAATAAAGAAAGTATCAAAAATGGTAGATGGAGTGTTATTTTTATGTTATGAAACACAAAATCATGCTAATACATCGCTTCGATACAATAATTTGTGAAACCACATAAAAAAGTATTATATGTATAATTCCTCTCGACTTATAAGAGATGTTAAGATGTGAACACCTAGACATTTAACCTTGAAACTTTCAAAAAATCCTAAAACAATTTAACCTAAGTACGACGTCGAAATAAATAATTTAAGACATATATAACCTTCGAATTTTTCTAACTCGATCACATAATATATCTACACACATCTCCGATAACCTCACTAAATCCCATCCTCTCTCTCTCTCTCTCTCTCTCTCTCTCTCTCAGTGATGAATCCCAGAAAATCAAATCCGGCGTCGCCACCTACCCCCTCCCTCAAACTCATCGTCTACGGCATGCCCCTCCTCTTCCTCCTCCTCACATTCGCCGCCATGTTCAAAGACAAATTCTACACCACCTCCACCCTCACCGTGTACCCCGCCATCCGCAACAACCACCACAATCACCGCCGCTGCTCCTTCCCGGCCGATCGCCGCCGCATCATCAACTCCCTCGAGCCCCTCATCGCCGACGAGCCCCTCGACGTCTGGGAAGGCCTCGGGAAGGAGGAATCCCACATCAAATACCTCCCCTCCATGATCGACCTCGCCGCCTCCGGCCGCCGCCTCTACATCGACCTCGGCGCCCGCGACTACGACTCCAGCATCGGCAGCTGGTTCGAGAAACAGTACCCGAAGCAGAACCGATCGTTCGAGATCTTCGCCGTCGAGGCCGACGCCACCTTCCACGATCAGTACCGCCACCGCCGCGGCGTCACGCTGCTGCCGTACGCGGCGTGGGTCCGGAACGAGACGGTGGTGTTCGGGAGCAAGCCGATCGTCGTCAAAAACAAGGTGTGGCGGATGCGGCCGTTCGGTAGGATCGAGGGGCAGCAGGCGGCGGAGGACGGGCTTTCGGAGGTGGTGCGCGTGGCGGCGTTCGACTTCGTCGACTGGCTGGAGCGCACCGTGCGGCCCGACGACTTCGTCGTGGTGAAGATGGACGTCGAGGGGACGGAGATCAAGTTGATCAAGGAGATGGTGCGTCGCGGCGCCATCTGCTTGATCGATGAGCTATTCATGGAGTGCCACTTCGATCGGTACGTGAAATGTTGCTCCGGCGATCGGATTAATCGGTTTAATTTCTCCTACCCGCAATGCTGTGATCTCTTCAAGGAGCTTAGGGACATGGGTGTTGTTGTGCATCAATGGTGGTGATTTAATTAATTATGGGATTATTCATCACCGGTTGACCTGACGAGTGACGAAGCCAGAAAAAATGTCGATCATCGAGTCTATAGGGGCATTTTTGTAAATTTACACGAACAATGTTACGTTTGTCAATGATGTCGTCGCTATGGATGATGGTCGAGGTTAATTCCGACGGTTTCGAGCCCTCCTCCTCTCTTGCTACCTCCGTCGGGTGGCGACGGCGGATTATCTCAATTTTATTTTTTATTATCACTATGTTGTCACGGGGATTATGACTTATAGTAATTGGAATAATTTAGTTGTTTCATGTTGTCCTCGTGCATGATTCTACATATACCAAAATTTGTGTGCAGCGCCTGCAATAAATCATAATTAAAGAATTAAAGGTAATAGTAGTAGGATTCAATTATCAATAATTAATTAGGGTTTAGTAATCTTAATCCACCATTAGCATATACTAAATAAAGAGTTATTGGTTTCTATTTTGAATTTATTAACTCATAATTAAAGTTTAATAAAACGTATAATTACTCATTAATTTGTTCGAGTCAAATTACATTTGCTCTTTTTATCTATTTATATTGTAATTACTTTTTTCTTCTAAATGTTCGTACCAAAGAAGTATTAAGGGCTCGTTTGGTATCCATATACGTATATCAGGTATGGGTATCAATATAGCCCATATCCATACATTATGTTTGGTATATCAGTATATGGATTGATATACTTGATATGCTAATTTTCAATATTTTCATATAACAATTTTTGCTAGAATCATATCTCTTCTTTCCTTCCCATTTGATATTAATCGATATCTTCAACATATCCAACAAAAATATCAAAATATCAATCTGATATTCATACTCATATCTGATATCTGATATACTGGTATATAAATATCAAACGGCCCTAACATATTTTGAATGAGGGATATATGGAGTAAAAAAACAAACGAGTTATTCAGAGTTGTTGAAGTGATTTGGATGGGAATTATCATGGGATGAGATAAAACTAAAGGGTAGTGATAATCGGCCACCTATTGGCCAGCCACCACCGATTTTTTTGCCCAAATCGGTTATTTGGTCCGGTTTTATTTGGACTGATTTTTTTTAATTAATTGGGAAGACAATTCTAGCCTTGATTAATTAAGGTAAATAATGACTAAATATTTTTTGAATGGACCGAAAATTTTATCCTATTAATTAGGGATAATTTATGATTTAATTGGATTTTATTTTCCTCCCATAATATATTATTTTTCTCTCTCTAATTTGTTCCTAAATTAATGGGGTAATATATCCCTTCCAATCCCCTAATTTTCGATCAATTCATCAACTAAAACTACCGAAAAAAATGAATTTCAAATCTGCATAACAATCAATCCATTTCAAATCTGCATAACAATCAATCCATTAAATTAAAATCTCTAATTATGGATAACAATCAATTAAAAATTTTCATTCGAAAATAAAAATGAAAATTTAATCTAAAAAAGGATAAAAATCAATTAATAAAACTACCCAAAATAATATCCATAATTGTAAGAGATAATGATCTAATATAGGAAAACAAATTGCATAATTTTAGGAAACTATATAACTACCGTAATTAACATAATAAATCATTGAGGGTAATATGGAAAAAATAGTGAATCGGTTTAATGGAGAAAAAATCGGCTTTTTGGGATTAAGATGAGATTAAGATAGAATTTACTTAATTAACCCTGGTGGTCAGCCCACCGGGTGATCAAACATTTTTATTGAAAATTAAAAAGATAATATTCTTAATTAAAACATTAAAAGTACATGTGGTGGGTTGGTGCAGGTTTTGATTTAATTAAGGAAAGTCAGAAATAAAGAATATGTGTCGAGCAAAGAAGAAAATGTGAGATCCGAAGTGGGCGTCAAAGTAGGAAACATCAACGCTTTTGTTGTCTTTGTCTGCCTTAATTTTTCACACTTAATTACTTAGGTTACACTTGGCACTCTACAGTTGGGACTACTTTCATAAAGTCCTAAACGAATTTCAATAAAATAATTTTAAAAAAAATCTCAATACAAAAAAAGCCTTATTTTCATCCGTCTGGTGAGTATTTGGTTTCTACTATTTACTCCGTCTACGAAATGATTGTCACATTATGGTCGATACATATTTTAAGAAAATAGTAGTACTTCTTCCGTACGGGTTTTAAAGTCTTATTTTAAACGGGCACGTGAATTAAGAAAATTGATAAATTATTTTTTAGTAGGGTAAAAGTAAGAAAGTATGAGTAGTGAATAATGACAAAAATCAGTGGTAATGACAAAAAAGAGATGGTATTGACCAAAAAGTAAGAATAAAGTTGTTGGATTGGAATAATAAAAAAGTAGAAATAAAGTTGATGTGAGGTGAGGTTTTAAATAGCAAAGGGTAGTAATTCTCAAAAGTAAGAAGGGTATAATGGTATAAAATCAGAGTAGGACTTTTAAACTCGAACATTTGAAATGGGTGAAATGGGACTTTAAAACCCGAACGGAGGGAGTAGGTAGTAGTCGATAATAGTGGGTATTGTTGTGAGTGGAGTAATGGTTCCATAATAAATATGAGTGAAATAGTGAGAAATATAATATTAAATATAATGTATTATGTGGATCATACTATTATAAATGGAAGTAGCAATTATTTCCTGGACGATTTAAATGGAAAAAGTGGCAATCATTTTGTGGACAAGGAAGTATCAATTTTAGTACTCCTTTACGCCCATTTATACATTATTATTTCCTTATTTAGGGATCTCACTTATATCGAACCGAAAAAATCAATTTCGATCGTTTATATTTCCATCATTTGTTTTCTCGATTTTCATGTTATTTATTTCACATACTTTGTTGAAGTTGCTTTGGCTTGTGAGTACAAAGATATATTTGGAATCTAGTATCCAACTTTTTTGGTATCTCGTTTTTGTAGAAATAGTTTTACTTCATATTTAATAGTTTGAGTTTTAGTTTAACTAAGATTTATTTATTATGTTTTGTTGGTATGTGATTATTTTTTAGGATATAGTTTCAATTTTATTAGTCCCTCCATCCCAATAGCAAGGTTTCACTTCTTTGGGCACGAGTACTAAGAAACAAGAGTAAATAGATGAAAAGTGGTAGGTCCTACAGCTTTTGAAGAGATAATTATTTCCATTTTTTGAATAAGACCTTGCTATTGGGACATCCTTAAAATGAAAGCGAGACCTTGCAATTGGGACGGAGAGAATAGTTCATAGTTAATTATTGGGATTATTGAATCCATAATTAGGGTTAGAATAGACACGAGATGGAAGACGAAATAGCTTCTCAAACAAACCAACCATCAATTTAATATGTTCATCACAAGTAATGGAATAAAGCAATAGGTTCAGACACATATTTTTCATTGTCTTAAGATGTTTGGGCCTCCTTGGGCCCACTTTGGTTGAAAGGATTCCAAACTTGAAGTTTAATTCTTCAATCTTATTTTATTTTTTAAAATACGTTTAGAGCCTTGTCACCCGCTCACTCAAAATTATTTATATAATAAAAAAATGAGATAAAACGTTCATGTAGCACATCTTTTAAATTGGGTAAACCCATAAAAATATTTGCACTTCCTAAATTTCTCCTTAAATTTAAACATTTCTAAATATATTCTTATCTCATAAATTGAGTTAGATTCACAAGTTTTATACGTAAATAATTGATGTAATATACGAGAATTGTTGTATACAAATGTAAAATAAGGACTAGAAATAATATAGGGAAAGCTTTAAGATCAAATTAAGAAGCTAAATTTTGAGAATTATGCTTTGAATAATAATATCGTATCCCAAAAATATAGTCTTCTAGTATTTGTTTTTGTCATAGATCGTAGCTCTAGATCTCAAAAACCATAGCCCTGGACACACTGTGTGGATGCAATTGTTCGTTTTCTTGATCTGAATAGAATGTAGCAAGTATAAATAAGAAGAAAATTAATGGTAATTAATTTTTTTTTTTTAAATGCGGAGCCCCAGTAACCACACTAAATTATATTCTTTCTTAGAAGTGTCAAATTGTTGGACGGTATAAAATCGCTTTGTGGGCCTACTCTATGAAATTTCCATTTAAACGGGCCTAGCCCATTGGGCTTATAGAAACACTGCACAACCAATGAAAAGATCGGGCCGGGTCGGTTGTGTTGTCTACTTTTTTTTTGTTGTTGATATCGTGAGAACCCGCAGTCGCTACTTTCGGTGCGCACTGGGTAAACCCCGTTCCTTATGCAGGAGTCTGCAAACCACACATGGCAGGTAAACCACACTTTTCAAGTACAGGTGTGACATGTTCGCCCTATAGAGGCGCTTCATGAGGTTCGAACCTGAGACTTCTCAGTTTCAAGCACTCACTTTTACCACTAGACCATTTCCAAATTGACTATTGTCTTACTTCATAATATTAAAATAGTGTACAAAGAGATTTAATAGAACATAGCAAAGTCGAGTAATGCCAATTTTAAGCTATATTCCTTCATTTTTAGAGTTGAACTTGAGTCGGAAAATTTAGCAAACACTTTCTAGCTCCAGTTTACAAACATTATAATTTTAAGATATTCATCATTTTGCTTAAAACTAAATCATCTTAGAGACGCACTCCTGTGCATAAATCTGCACCATGCAGATGGATATTGACCCGACCCGACCCGACCCGACCCGACATGTCTCACGCGGGCCGACCGGCGCGTGAGATCCACGCGCCTCGCATGGGTCCTACGCTCAATTTTTTTTTTTTCTTCAGATTTTTTATATATTTTTTTCGGTGGAGCCTTCGACTCCGATTTTACGGCTCCACTTTCGCTCTAATTACTAAAATAAGGATAATCGGCGGCCAACAATTTGAAATTTTTCGGCTCGCTCCGAGGCCTTAGGCTCCCCTTGCTCGAATCTTGACCAAAAAAGAAGCGGAAAACAAAAAAAGAAAGGTAAAAAAACTGAAATTAAAAAAAAAACAGAAAAATTTTATTTGATAAACAGAAAAATTAAAATCTACATATTATTAAAACGAAAACGACTATACAAAAAAAATCTTATATGGCACCCCTCAAATCACTCCATTCTTATTTTATCTAAATTCTCAATTTTTTGGAATTAAAAATCAATATAATTCAATATATTCAATCTAATAATTCTCAAATCTTAGAACCCATAATAACAATAAAGATTTAGCCTCAAAATTAGCGTCTGATTTGGAATAATTCTCAAATCTTAGAACCCATAATAACAATAAAGATTTAGCCTCAAAATTAGCGTCTGATTTGGTTTCTAGATTATATATTGATATAATTTAATCCTCAAATTGTTGGAATTTTGGTACCTTATAGCATTAAATCCATAAGAAGTATGTGGAAACTAATGGTAGAAACGAAATCCACGTTTCGAGCACTATGATTTAATGTATTTATTTGTTCAATTCCATTAAGGAATGAATGAGCAATTAATACATAAACGTTTCGAGCACTATGATTTAATGTATTTATTTATTTTGGCTAAGGGACTCGAACACATGTGGCATGTGCGCACGGAGAGGCGGTTACGCTGCAGTTGTACAGATAAGGGAGCGTTCGGTGAGGCCAACCGCACGGTGCGGTTTCGGCGGTTGCAATCGGTTCTAACCGATTGAATCCATCCGACACATGGTGGCACCAGGAGAAACGCCCTTTCATCCATGACACGTGGCGTCCTACGATTGATTAACGCCTCCAACCGCACTGTAGGCACCCGTTCGGAACGGGCACTTCACGCCTATATAAGGCCCATTGAATGACACGAAATACACCATTCGAACTCACAAAAACGAGTTTGCATACATACATCTCATACATAGTAGAGTCTAGAATCGAATACTCATCCCGAGTATCGAGTTGTTCGCCGGAACTGCGACACGTCGTGCAACGTCTCAAAGTTCATCAGAACCGTTGTATCTTGGGGGCAATTGCTGTAGACCGCGTGCACGAGAACGGAACAATATTATCTTACGGAGATAGAGTCTAACTCTAGTCTCGGTTCATTTCCTTTCTGTCTTTCATTTTTCGTACACATATCACACACGCTTATATATTTTCCAACACAAATCTCATTCGATATTCCTATTTTATGTAAGTTTAATTCATAAATATTAAATAGAGCATATCCTAAATATAATAATATATATGGCAAGTACCGAAAGCAATAAGTTCTTTTCTTCTACTTGGAAAAAAGAATATTGTTAATTTTAACATAGAAAAAATAATAGAGAATATCATATGATATAGTCAATATGAGCATTGAAATATAAATTATGGTCCACCCTCTTCATAAATATAAATTATGGTCATTTTTTAAACTTAGGACCTAAATACTCATTTCTCGCTTCTATTTGTGATCCAACTTTATAGACACTTAATTCCATTTTCAAGTTTTTTCTTTCTTTTTTTTCTGTTCTTTTTGCCTGTTTTTTTTTCTTGTTTTCCAGATTTCTTTTTCTTTTTTTTCTATTTTATTTTTTTATTTTTCAGATTTCTTTTTTTCTGTTTCTTTACCAGTTTTTTTTTTTCAGTTTTTTTTTCTAGATTTTTTTCCTTTTTTTATTTTTTTTATTTTTCAGTTTTTTTTTTTTAATTTCTAAAAATTTTTGTCTTGACCCCATCCAATTTTTGGGCCAATTCCCCCTTCGTACTACCAAAAATTGAGATTCTTGCTGAATCCGAGTTTGCTTATTTTTGTTTGCCTCTTAATTTTCTTGTTTGCCGTTTCGTTAAGTGACCCGTCGAATTGCACATTTATAAGGGCTAAAAATAATATAGGAGGAGCTCTAAGATCAAATTTAGGACCTAGGAGCTAAATTTTGATAAGTATACTGTGAATGCTCTTATATCCCAAAAATAGTCTTCTGTTTGTTTTTTGTCATAAATCGTAGCTCAAGGTCTATTCCTGTTTTGCAAACTGTGGATGCAATTGTCGTTTTCATGGCGTTTTCATGTTTCTAAAAAAAGGTGAATAACCCTCTACATCTTCTTCTTTATCTACAAAATATACATAAAGGAAAAAAAAAACATAAAATAAAATAGACTGATCATATAGAATATAGCGAGTATAAATAAGAAGAAAAATAATGGTAATTTAAATGATGTTCTTTCTTCCAAGTGTCAAATTGTTGGACATCAAATTATTCTACGGGCCTACACTATGAAATTTCCGGTTATAAGGGCCAAGCCCATTGGGCTAAGGAATGGATTCAGACTGTTTCGGGCTTATAGAAACAATGCACAACCCATCAAAATATCGGGTCGATTCGACTGTCAATTTTAAACCATATTCCTTGTTGAATTACTTCGTAGCTCGAGTTTAAACAAACATTATAAATTTAAAATAATCACCATTTTGCTTAAAACTAAATCATCTTATAAGCAAAAAGGATAAAATATTTACTTATCTCATTATTATCGTATAATAAATAAAGATTATCATTAGATTTGTAATACTTATTACAAATTATTGTATAAAGTACTTATTAAGTTTTTTTTTATGAAGGTTATATATAATACTATATTTCAAAGAAGCATGCTGACCAGGCCAGAATTATCAATACGCTCAATTATATTTATAAATGAGTAATAATGATATTCGGACACACTGTGACCAGCCACACATGTTAAAAATAGTAATATAGGTTTTGAAAATGAAAATATATCCTAATTGGGAAGCATAAACACTAGGGGAAATGTGATTATTTCCATTTTTACAGTCAACTTTTCTTATTTCCAGACGTGTGGCTGATCACAGTGTGTCCGAATATCATTACTCTTTATAAATAATCTGAAAGAAATTGGAAAGCAAGAAACACTTATCCTAATTCTCATGGAAATTTTATTTGATAAATTGAACAATTAAAACTGAATTATGTGGAAATATTGTAAAAGAAAATTGAGTTCGTGTATTTAGAATCAATTTGATATGTTATAGATGGTGTGAGTTTACCTTTGTTTGAGGTAGGTAGACTAATTCACATGTGAAAAACAAGATTTAGAAAAAGTGTGAGCTTTCCTTAATTAATTACGGTTTGCTGGCTCCTACTTTTGTTAATTAATGCCACTTTTCCCACTTAATTAAAGTCTTCCAAAATAATTGTTCAAGAATGTCCTTTTCTTTCCTTAGACCTTGTAGTTTATTTGCGGCTTTGGCCTAATTCGTTCACATTATTAATGCTATCTATAACTGATTAAAACCCCATAACCCTAGATTAAAAAGCCAAGTTTAAAATATTACTAGTATATTGTACAATAACTCATTTAATTCCAAATTACTAGTAGTGAGTGCCTCATAAATATAAATTCTGCAATAAAATAGTAGGAAAACTGCTACAAAGTTTAAGATTTTGTGTATTTAAAAGAATAAATTGAAAGTTCGCGGAAGATTAAAAAAAATTAAAATAAAAAAGGAACATAAGTTTGTGGAATTTAAAGTAAAGTAACCCTAAATGTGATATTTTTGCAGCAACAATATTGAACATATATATTTTTCCCCCCATTAATCAATATAGAATTATACATTAATTTGCATGCAATTATTGCAGCATTTACACGATTTCGACAAATTCACACGTCAAGAATTTGTTATGACAAAAGCAATCAATATATATTTAATGCACGATGCAAATTAGTTAATACAATCTCCGTACGTGTTAAATAAATATTCCTAGTACATTATTTTTCCTATCTCATAGCTCGACTTCTAGTTCTATATCATCAAACGAAATTCCAACATTAATTAATGTACTATATACAGATTAAATTCTTTTAACCAACCCTAATAAAGAAACTCAAAATTGAATTCACTCCATGATTTTTTTTTTCATTTCTTATGATTAAATGGGTTATTAAGTTGGAGCTAGAAGTTTTTTTAGCACACTTAAATAGGTGTAGTTGTAGTGCACATTCAGGACATCTTATTGCGGGCCCTCAATTTGAGGACATTAAGGAATTAATAAACCCTCCGTAGGACAATTTTTGGCCCGAACGGGCTAAATCGCACGTTCTTATCACGTGATGGCCCGAATACCACTTGTCTGCCACATGTCAGCCAATCACCCTCCTCATCGAGCTCTGCTCGGTCCTGACGGAATCGTGCGGCGGCGACACCGCGAAATGGCTGGATGATCCGCTGGTATTCAAAGAAGTCGATCAATTAAATTACCTCAAGGTCGCGCTATCGGAGACGCTGAGGTTGTATCCGTTGGTGCCGGAGGATTCGAAGCACGTGATCGCCGACGACGTGTTGCCGGACGGACCGTTCGTGCCGACGGGATCGAATATCACGTACTCGATCTATTCGTCGACGAGGATGAAATTCATATGGGGCGATGATTTGCCTCTTTGTTTTTTGTTTTGCGCTTCTTCTTTGGTCAAGATTCGAGCGAGGGGAGCCGAAGGCCTCAGAGTGAGTCGAAGAAATCTAAATAGTTGCCCGACGATTATCCTTATATTAGTAATCGGAGCGAAGGCGGTGGCGTAAAATCGGAGCCGAAGGCAGAGCCGCAAAATCAGAGCAGTATAACTTGAAATAATTGGAATATTCGTCCCAAGAGTACCATGACATAACTTGAAACATCTTAAAATAATTCGACCATTCGTCCCAATTGTACCAAATTTGGGACAATTGGCACTAATAAGGCTAAATTTGTATCAGATGTACTAGAATAGTTGGTACTAATAAGATAAAATTTGTACCAGATGTCTGAAATCCGACCCAAACCGACCTGCACCCGCTCGCGTCAAACCCAACCCACTCTGCGTTTCATTAAGGGTATTTTTGTCCCAAATTGAAAAAAAAATGGACAAAATTTATATTTTTTAAGAAGGTGAGCCAAAATTTATATTTTAATGGTCATTATGACTATTTCAAAATTTGTCTCATTTATTATTGTGTGAGATTAATTATGTACTTTTTGAAAGAAAATGTTAAAATAAAATTAAATTCGAGCATACAATATCGAAATGTTATAACGGAAATAAATGAAGGGTTTAGGTTGACTGGATGGTGAGGTGGGGTGACTGGATGATGAGGTGGAAGACATGTGACAGACAAGTGGCATTCGGGTCATCACGTGCTAAGCACGTGCGATTTAGCCCGTTCGGGCCAAAAATTGTCCTACGGAGGGCTTACTAATTCTTTATTGTCCTCAAATTGAAGGTCCGCAACAAGTTGTCCTGAATCTGCACTACTCCCTATTTAAGTGTCCTAAAAAAGCCTCTAACTCTATTAAGTTGTAACTACAATTGAAATTTATAGTACATCGGAAAATAGCACGACGATATCGGCCATGATCCGACCCCAAAATCGAAATTTTTGTAATGTATTAATATATGGGTTAATTTTTGTTTTTCCAGCGGCTCGTTACTCGAAAAACAAAAATTAAATTTTCAATGAAAAATTTTAAACACAGTCCCCGTTTTACTTCATATAGCCTCCGATAAAAAATAATAATAAATTTAATTTTAAGTATACTATAATGCCTTTATAACCCCTAAACTCAAAATAAAAGTGTTATTTCCATTACTTCATAGCCACCGCCAGTCACTTCTCAATCATCGAAACCTTGAAGCTATAGCCGGTGGTGAAACTCTCACTATCTCCATAGTCAACTTAATAATTATAATTCTAAATAGTGATGAAAAAATTTGAACGTGAAACTCTCCATAGTCAAAGGTTTTTTCACAAGGAAGAAAGTGATTACCGGTGGCTATTAAGTGAGAGTTGTAAGGGTATTATAGTATATTCAAAATTAAATTTATTAGTATTATTTTTTAGTGGGGGCTAAATTTTCCCTTCTTCAATAGTCTATCACACATCAATAGAGACGGCATAATTTTTTTGGTTCCGCCAATGCCAAGACCATATTAGGTTATCTATTTGATCCTACTAATTCAAGACAAATGACTAATTTAACCTTAAATCTTTCTTTTTATCTTATAAATGTTTTTAGGCGAAATCTCGTACAAATTCGACACGTCAAGATTTGCCAATAATAATGCTGTAGCTGGGCATAGCTCGCAAACATATTTATCACGCTATATAATCTATGTGTATGTATAAGGTAAATTAGGTCGTTTTTTTCTTTTTCTTTTTTGTATATATAGACTCCAAATGATCAATAAAGTTATAATAAAATATTCAATATTCAATAATGACAAACGGACAACGGTTGTCCGGACAACTACCGTTTTTAGGCTTCAAAATCGATCCAACTAATATTATTTAAAACCGTCGATTTTTTTCTTTCTTTCTTGAAAATCGGTCCAACCAATTCCTTACACCCATCATTTTCTTTTTTGTAGGTAATTTTATTAATTGATTATAAATTATATTTTAATCAATTTTAGCATAACTTTTCGTTCGAGCTTAATTAAGGGACACAATAGTAAAATAAGAAAATAAAAAACCGGCAGTTTTAAATAATATTGATTGGACCGATTTTCAAGCTTAAAATCGATTAGTTGTCCGGAAAATAGTTGTCCGTTTAATATTACCCATATTAAGCATTATTAGGCAGTCATTAAATATGTATTTTTGCTGCGGTAAATACTTTCGGAAATTCATATTACGAGTTACCCAATAATTGCAACATTTTAATTACACTTAAGGAATATTTAATATATAACCAGAAGATTCTCAAAATATCACATTTTTTTCATCATCATGCATTTATCACGTTGGGTCCGGTCATGTGTGACAGTTCCACTGCGACTTCTGCCGTTTTAAGAAAAAAATTTAATAAATTAAAAAGACTTTTGTTTTGATTTGTATTGAATTGCTTATTGCTTATAACAATAATATAGCCTGAAAAGTTAAAATACCTCTTTTTAAAAAATAAAGATAAAAAATACCCATAAATATATGAAAGATAAAAAATACTCCATAATTTGTAAAAGATAAAAAATACCACATACATGAGTAGCATACATGATGACTATTACAGCATACATGAGTATCATACATGACTGACATAAAATGACGAATAACATGCATGAGTGTTATACATGAGTACCATACATGATGACTATTACAGCATACATGAGTGCTCATTATATATACATGAGTAGCATACATGATGACTATTACAGCATACATAAATAAAACATGACGAATAACATACATGAGTATCATACATGATGATTATTACAACATACATGAGTGCTCATCATATATACATGAGTAACAAATACAAAAACATTATGTATATTTTTCATGTATGCTAATCATATATGGGTATTTTTTATCTTTTATACATTATGAAGTATTTTTTATATTTAGTTTTTAAAAATTGATATTTTTACATATTAACTCTAGCATTATTTGATATACGAATTATTCTCTCAAAATAACTAAAAATTGTTTAAACGAAACGTTTGATCCGTACATATGTCTTTCATTAACAAAAAAGTTTCATGCAATTCAACTCCTTCTCAATCACTATGGTTGTGTTTGGTTTATAGATATGACAGGATAGGATTGATGGGATTTATAATATGAGTGATCAATAATCAATTTTGGAATGATTAATTATTACTTAATTGGTGGATATGAGCACATCTCATATTTTTCATTATGAACTTAATCATTCAAACCAAACTAGAATTAGGTTGGATAATTTTATGAGAAGAACTTTTTTTAGGACGGTAATTTTTAATGTTTTTCAATTATAGGTCAAAATTTTGCGGGCTTTTAATTTTAGGATAATATCTAAAATATTGATCAATTTTAGGACAATATCTAAAATATTATCAATTTTAGGACAAAATTGAGCCCGATCGGGCTAAGTTGCACTTCACTCTCACGTGAACTCAAATCTTCGGCCAGATTCCCACTTGGCTGCCAACTAGGCGGTCCATTCATCAATTGTATATATTATTATTACAAACAAAAATCAATTATTCACCCTACAAAGTAAACTCGTCCAGAAAAAGAAAACAAAACCACATCGCAGCCACCCTAAGAGTCGATTATGTCAATTATATTTAGTTCGGGCAGTAAAAATTCTGATTTGCAATCGATTGTGACTATGGTTCTTCAGCTTTGGGGTGGTTGTGTGTTTTTGTTTTTTTTTCTGGATGAGTTTACTTTGTAGGGTGAATAATTGATTTTTGTTTGTAATAATAATATATACAATTGATGAATGGACCGCCTAGCTAGCAGCGAAGTGGGAATCGGGCCAAAGATTTGAGTTCACGTGAGAGTGAAGTACGACTTAGCCCGATCGGGCTCAATTTTATCCTAAAACTGATCAATATTTTAGATATTGTCCAAAAATTGATTAATATTTTAAATATTGTTCTAAAATTGAAAGCCCACAAAATTTTGGCCTATAATTAAAAAATGGTTAAAGTTACCGTCCTAAAAAAAAGCTCTTCTCTAATTTTATCAATCAAATCTCTATACATTATCAAGCAAACGAAATGACACCAAAGAAATATTCTTTTTAAGTTTTAACCTCAAGTTAGTGTCATGTACTAAATTAAAACTTGTCGTCAAAGCAGTGTTGTATTCCAAAATTTTAGAAACATAGTACTGTACTATCAAATATCACATTTTTTTCTTTCTTAATATTCGAGTTATTTTTTTTAACTTATATTAAATTATGAATGAATTTAAAATTTGCATCACGGCGTACTCGAATATTCAATAGCGTGGGTAGTGTGGAATAATATTTGTAAAAGAAAAGAGAATGGTTGGGAAAATGGGGTTGGAGATTGAGAATGGAAAGTGATTTTCTGTGGTGTAAGGTCTTATTTTCAAAATATAGGGTGAGAGGGGGTAGTGGGAGAAATGTTGGGGAGATGAGAATCTGGGAGTTGGGAAAAGGATCAGCTTGGTGGAGAGATTTGTACAAACATATTCTTTCTGCTACTTAGTTTAGGGAAAATATCAAAAGAAAATTGGGGATGTAAGTGACACAAGTTTTTGGCATGATGTTTGGACGGGTGACAACAGCCTTCTCAGTAGCTTTAATAGGTTATTTAATTTAGATGAGGAAATCTGCCTCAAAGATAAAGGAAATTGGATAGATAATTTGTGGGAGTGGGAATGAAAATGGATAAGGGATTTATTTGAGTGGAAAAAAGAATTGTTTACTCGTTTAATTTTCTTGTTGACAAGTTCAAGCCAACTCAAAACAAGGAGAATGGAGGACGTGGGCTGCAGAAATCAATGGAATTTACTCCTCGAAGTCGGCTTATATTGAGATTGAAAAGAAAGCAACCGAAGGAAGTTGTGCGTATGAAAATCTGAAAAGTGTTATTTTGTTGGAAATTTCTACAAGATAGGATTCCGACAAGACAAAATCTATTGAAAAGAAGAGTGTTACGCGAGCTTGATGATGACATGTGCCCTTTCTGCTTAACACAATTAAGGTGAATATGTTGAACACTTATTTTTCTTATGCTCGTTTGCATATAGAGTCTAGATGAGCTGCTATAGTTGGTCTGGAATTATTATGTCGGACATAATGCTCTGTCTTGTCACTTTCTGCAACATTTGGTAATTGTAAGGATGAAAAGTTCGGTGGAATGGTGGAATGCTCTACGGATTTATGCTATATGAAACTTATGGATTCACCGAAATGAGATAGTTTTCAAGAACTCGTCGAGTTGTTACGATGACCTTATCAAGATGATTACATTAAAGTTTTGCTTTTGGGTATCAAATCTATTTTCTAGTGTTGTTTTATTATAGTTTGGGTGATTGGATTTGTAATTCATCTTTTTGTCTTAAATTATTGTAGTTTGACTCCTTTCGTTGTTGAATTGCACCCCTTGTACATGAATAAAATTTTTATTTACCAAAATAAAGTTAATACTCCCTCCGAAACACTCATATTATCATCATTTCTTTATTTAGATATCTCATTTATATTGTCATCTTCCAAACTTTTATCTTTCAAAATCTTACGAAAATAATGAGACCTATTACTTTTTATTTTTTATTTTTATTTTTTATTTTCATACCGAATAATAACATGATAATTTACATAGCTCAGAATCACTATTCTAATTTTAATGGCAGAAAACACTCGGAGACGGAGAGAGGAAATGAATAAGTCAAAAACAACATGGTACTATTAATTATTATTATATTGTGGAGCCAAAAAAAAAGGTGGGATCACATTTACAAGCTGCAGTCCTCACAACTTGAGCTGTCTAAAGCCTATTCGTTACCATTTTATTATAGTACGATGATGTCGACTTTTGAGTATAACAGTATCCCATATCTTTAATATAGAAAAACTAAATAATTATATATAGACATATACTCGCTCAGTTCATCAAAATCTATCCACTTTTAAACAGTAATCATGTTCACCAAAACATGTTCACTTTATCTTTTCGTACTACACTACCCTCTCTATTTTTCAAATATTACTACCCTTTGCCATTAAGGACCCACCTCACATCAACTTTATTCCTACATTTTTATCATTCCAACAACTTTATTCTTACTTTTTGGTCAATATCACCTCTTTTTTGTCAATACCACTATTTTTTTGTCATTATCTACTACCCTTACTTTCTAACTTCTACCCTACTAACTTTCACTTTATCAACTTTCTTAAATTCCGTGTCCAGAACAAAGTGGACAACTTTTGAGGAACGGAGGGAGTAAGTTTTTACTTTTTGTTTAAAAATAAACCTTTTTTTTTTCACTCCACAGGTTCATAAATCATACATTACTCATACATTACTCACTCCGTCCCTATTTAGTATGACGTAGGATCGTGTACAGATTTTAAGTAAAAGTAAATATTTGATAGGGATATTTTAAGTGAAGTTTGAGACCATTTAGAATATATTATTAATTTGTTAGTGGATACAGAAAATTTATAAAATTAAATATATTGAATTTTAAGAGTAAAAAGATAGATATAGGAGTATGTCCTAACTCCTTAAAAAAAATACTATCGTACTAATCTGGAACGGCAAAAAAAAGAAAAATAATCATACTAAACTAGTCGGAGCGAGTATAGTATTTCAATAAGATAGCTGTAACTTTTTTAATTCCCCACGCATCATTCTTTACCATTTCCTAGAAACAAAAGTATTGCTAAAAATGATTCGATTTTATTTATTTTTATTTTCTTTGCACATTATTTTGTGGGCATTTCCTTTTTTGTGGGTAAAGAGATGGGAGAGATAGAGACAAGGGGAATAACAGATTTATGGATGAATACGGAAATATTAGGTTTGTGGTCTGAAAATAAAGAGATTGTTTTGTCAATTGCTATCAGAATTTTCGGAATTCAAGGAGAAGGAAATTAAGATCCCTTTGCTGTTTTGGTGATGCTCATCTATTTTTGTTTTGCCATTCAAGTGTAATATTCGTATTCCCTTCTTCTTTACTTTCTTTTTTCCTTTTTTATACCCATTTTCAGCTAATCAGTACGTGCTTATTTATGTTCTTGGCTCAGTTTCAGTCTGCTGTTCATTTCCATTTCTCTCATTTTTCCGTTGACCATAGAGAGAGAGAGAGAGGAGAGAGAGAGAAGAGAGAGAGAGTTTCATTCAACACAATCAAGGATATGATATAGGCTGTAGTTCATTTAATTTCTAGGGTTTCTAGTGTGGGGTATTTGTGTGTGTGTGTGTGTGTGTGTGTTTAAGCTAACCATAAATTGGTAGGAGAAATCTTGAATTTGGGCTTCAAGATTGTGTTGCTTCCGAGGTGAGATTTGGAGCTTCATATCTTTTATATAGAATACAATATATACAGAATTAATTCAATTTATATAAAATAATGTATATAAATTGAATTATTTCGTAGCAGAAACAAAAATGGTGAGAGGGAAAGTGCAAATGAAACGGATAGAGAATGCATCAAGCCGGCAAGTAACGTTTTCGAAGCGTCGAAATGGGCTGTTGAAGAAAGCTTATGAGCTCTCAGTTCTTTGCGATGCAGAAGTTGCTTTGATCATCTTCTCTTCCAAAGGAAGGCTCTATGAATTCTCAAGCTCCAAGTAAGTTCTTTTTTTTGTTTGAAAACTTTGTTTTTTTTTTTTTTTAGAAATTCGGATGAGGACAGTATGGTACTGTGATTGATGAAAAAAAAAGTAATAAAGAAAAATAAGTACGAATAAATCCTAGCTTGTATTTATTTTTAATTGATTTAAGGGTTTTGTGGTGTCAGAGTAGTAGATAAGTACTATCTATATATGCACTATGCAGCCATTTTTTGATTTAGATTTATATCAACTAGATTTCATTTAAATGATTTTTTTGCTTCTGGGATGGATCTGTACTCCCTACGGCGTTTCATCCTCTATTACATTCGTCGAATTTTTGACATTTGACAATTTAAAAAATAATTATATACCCTATTTGGATGGAATAAACCCTAGTTAATGCCACATGTCGTTCAGCTAATGGAAAAAGTAGATAATGAAACACGAAATGAGAGTAGCAAATCCGATGTGTTTTCTTGAAAAAATTATGTGGGCATATAATTATATGAGTACTGTATTTAATTTCTTGTCACGTGCTAGAACCCTGCTTCCTTCATTCTAATTCTGACAAATTTGCATTTTATTTAGAAGATGAAAAACAAAGATTTGGTAAATATAAGTAATTATAAAAAATGAAGGTTATCTATCTTCTTCCTAATAGTCTAAAACAATGCATATTGCCCTCATAAAAAAATTTAAGGGGTATAATTTGACCTTCAGTTATGGATTATTTGCCTTTTATGAAGACAAACTTGATTTATATTGATATTATTTCCCAAGGTCGAAACTTTTGTAGAATCATAGTAGTATTTTGTTATGTTCATCAGTATACATTAGCAAATGAGATCCTCTATTGTCTCTCTGTATTTGATCTTGTATTTGATCTTCTATTATATTAATAAAGGGACGACACGTGACTTGAACACTAAAAATTCAAATTTAGGGTATATATAATAGTTTAAGATTCATGTTGTCCCCTTTATTAATGCAATAGGAGATGAAATACAAAAGACAATAGATGATATGATCCCATACATTAGCCCATTCTGAAAGACTAGTGCTTGTCCTTCTCATTATTTTTTTTTTGTATTTTGTAGGTTAATTATTTAATATTATATACAATAAATTAAGCTATTCAATCACACGCAGTTGCGTAGCCAGAAAAAATTTCTATCCGGGGCTAATTTTTCTGTTTCTTCTAAATGTTGACTTTTTATACGATTCGACTCAGGAACGGGGCTTATGCCACAAAAATTCACATCAAATACATATAATTTAAAGATTTTATGTAATAAAAATTTAAAAATTTTAGTTTGGTAGGGATCCCCTTGATGCTCATTAGTGGCTCCGCCATTGGTCACACGATGGTCAGTCACACATGTGAAAAAAAGGAAAGTTGACTATAAAAATAGAAATAATCAAATTTCCCCTAAGGTTTATGCTTCTCCAATTAGAATATATTTCTATTTTGAAAACTATATTACCATTTTTAACTTGTGGGACCGACCACAGTGTGTCCAAATAACATTACCGTATTACATATTACATATATTATGATGTTATTATTTAACTAAGGTTTGTGCTAATGACTATGCAAATGTTTTATATGTACTAATTCTAATGTGAAAACTATATCTAGAGTATTAGTAACCAGAAAAATTAAGGTGCCTTCATGCATCTTGTCCTCATTAATTCATTATTTCATTAGTAATTCTCTTCTTAAGTGATTGAATTATTTGTTAGTTGGTGGCCCTTGATGCTTTTAATTACATAACATTTATATAGCATATAAATTCAATGTCACATTCAAAATAATATAGTCCTAATAATTCAGTAGATCTTCTATCTATTATTTATATATATCTTTCACCATTTAAATGTATTCAATGAGTGATGCAATTAAGGTTTAGTGTGTGTATGTACATGTACTTGTAATTAAACTGATGGTAATACTTCATGTTTTAATTTGTGTTAAATTCACACATGCACTTAATTATACTATTATTGAAAAAAAAGTAATTGGTTTAATCTATTTCATTGGTTTAGCATGCAGAAGTCAATTGAGAAATATGTGGAGTTCACAAAAGATCGTAATTCTGGGGTGGAAGTTGAACACCGCATGCAGGTATTGCTCACCTCTTAATTTTTTGGATCTTGTGAGAACTAATCCTTTCGTTTCGAAAATTTTGGGTTTCGTTGTTTGTATCGTTTACCTTTCTCGTTTTTAATATGAAGACCACATCCATCATCTCGTGAGAAATGAGAACTATATATGTGTATATGTGCATTTCCACAAATTTATGAAACATCCATTCATCCCATCAGTATTTTTTTTTTTTTTTTAAATTTAGAAACAATTATTTATGCTTGAATGTCTATAAACTTCATTACCTATGAGATTATGCCATGCACAAAGCATCAAAAGAAAGAAGTAAAAAAAAATGTCGATTTTAAAATCGAGAAATATACCTAGGAAATTAATTTTATTCTTTAATTTAACCTAATTGTGAGTGATTAAAAAATTGAGATTCTAGTGTTAAAAGACTTATTAGAGAATATAGCCTACAATATTAAGCATAGAATGAGAATATATCACTACATAATTTGAGAATCATACATAGCATATATAGAGGTTGAAAACTGTTTTATGTGAGTTAGGTCAAATTAATTTTAACTAGAATCTTTGCAAATTTAATTGTGAGCAGCAATTGGATCTTGAATTATTCCAGTGTCAACACTTTACTCAAGTTTTTTATGAATTCCCTCCCAAATTTTCAAAAGAGTTGCTAGTTATCACCCTATGATCATAGTATTATTTTTAGACTGATTCTAGCTCTTTTTCTGCCAAAAAATTGATTTATCCAAAATTTGATTTTCTGCAACAAAAATTATCTGCATTTTGAAGTATGAAGTGACCGAAAATTATGGAATTCTCTGGTTGCAGATGGTTGAATTTGTTGAATGTGAATAATTGAACATTGAATACATTCTCAAAAAAAAAATTAAATTAAATACTATTCATTGAGCAATGACTTGTACTAGTATTTATTATTATTATTATTGGCAATTACAAACTTCATTTCATTGTATGAAATCTGCTCTGTTTTGTGTTGAGGTAAAAAAAATATTAACATATACTACGGTATGATTCAATTTTAAAAGTTAATTAGTGAGTAATTTAGCATATTGGTAGTTGATTACAAATGATAATTAATTCAAAGCATGTAGTTTATGGATTTAGTGGTTTCTTATAAATGCCATCTCGAGAAGAAAAAATAAATTAAAATAGTTAAAAAAAACCATTAATTATTCACTTGTGAAGTATGATCTTGTTGCAGCACATAAAGCACGAAGCAGCATTCATGGCGAAGAAGATAGAGCTACTCGAGCATTCACACCGGTTTAATTCTCTTCTTCACACTCTTCTCTCACGACATAATTAATTTAGTGTAACTATTTAATTGGTTAGTATATTTATGTACGTACATTACAATTCGAATTATGTGTACGTGCATCAGGAAGCTTCTAGGCCATAATCTGGGCTCGAGCTCCATGGATGAACTTCAAGATATCGATAACCGGCTCGAAAGAAGCCTTAAGAACATAAGGGCTAGAAAGGTAGATTTTTTGTATATCAATTTTATATTTTTATTTTTGGAAATAGTTCATCTTCTTTGAGCTGTTGAATTTTTTATTTTATTTATGAAAAAGATGGATTTGATGAAATATTATACATTATATGCTAATAAGATGAAATGACATTGAATTGAGAAATTATGATATGGTATCGTTTAAATATATATTTATTTTCAGGCTCAAGTATTCAAGGAGGAAACAGAAAAATTAAAAGCAAAGGTGATGACTATTACTTTAGTTCTAATTTTATTTTAATTAATGTAAAGTGATGATCATCGATCAATTTCTGTCTTTATTTATTTCAGGAGAAATTTCTAATAGAAGAGAACCAAAGGCTCAGGGAAAAGGTAAATATGTTTAATAGTCATTCTTTTAATTTCTATAATATTTTTCACTTTTGTTTCTGAATTTTGGAGATTTGGAAATGAGAGATAAACCCTCTCCACCGTTTCATAAGGCTGAACTCTTATGAAATCGAAAAAAAAAATTATTAATAAATTACGCCAACTCAACAATCAGGCTTTACATGGCACATCATGCACGTTTCACGATCTAAATAGTCTATTCGGGTCAAAATTTGACCTAAAACCGTCAATTTGACCTAATTTGATAACCCGGTAAAATAGTGACCTAAAAATGCAAATCGCCTTAAATTAGTGGTCCAAAAATATATTAAACTCTATAGTGAGTGATTTTAGTGAGAATAATCCTAAACCATAAAATATGAATCATCACACATTGCACCAAAATTTGTTTATTTCTAAATCCCAAAACCAAAATTTTATGTCTTCTCTCTCTTTATCACCATCGCTACTAAACTCACTGTAATGACGATCGAATTTAAAATTAAAAAAAAAATTGCCAACATATACATTTGTAATGCATCCAAAATGTTATACCAGTGCACCAGTTTATATTATCTAGTGCATCAAATTTTCGCACAACAAAATTGCCACACTAATCTTAATTAATTAGTCAGAAAAGAGGATTAACTTAAATCGGGTTTGATTATGAAATTAAGTCATATCGATTAGATTAGATTGTGGGCTAGATAATTTAGATTTATTCATATTTTTGTCACTTGAGAAAAAATAAAATTAGGGCGATGGGCACGTAATATGTATATGTACCAATTACAATATATTTCAATATATCAAAATAAATAAATAAATAAATGATGATTTTGTGCAGATTGAATTGAAGCTAAAGAATGCAGAAGAGATGCAGAAAGAAATTGGAAGTTACAGCCTAAGCTCGCAAAGGTTGGAAGCAGTGACGACTGAATTGTTTATTGGCCTCCCAACTAGCAAGAATATAAATATTATCTCTTGATTACAAATTTACTACCATATATATATACAACAATAATCGAGTTATTATTAATTCTAGATAGGATCAAGAACTCATGTTTCAATAAATAAGTCCACCTAGTTAAAAAAACTAGCTTCCTTATAAAACATCTTGAGCTTTGTATATTATGTTAATCGGGTAAATTCACTCGATTTTAAAGATGTCAAACTTCAAAAGTTCAAATGAAGAAAGGGGAAATTTTGCTTTGTGAGTTTCCGTATGTTGCTATGATTTTACGATTTCAGATAAGGGGAAGATCATATAGGAACTCTTCTTTCGGTAGAAATTAGGAACTAATTTGAACTACTGATTTAATCTTAATTTACGGTACATATTAATTGATGCATTAGATTATTGTTGTTTGTGCATTAAAAGTGTGTTAAATAATCTGTACGTTAAGTTAGTGTAATTTGTGCATTAACGTACTGTATTTTGTGCATTACGTAAGTCATATTTATACTGGTTCGGTGGTTCCTATGGACTCTTATACAAATGTAATGTAAAAGTTAACACATTTAGTTACTAATTATACTCTCATTTGAGAGTTGTTTTTTCGGTAGATATTTAAAATTAAAAATATTTTACAATAATCCATATGATCTGTTATGAAATTATGGTTTCAACTCCCACCTTTTGCCAAATAAATCACGATATTTTGTCAAATTCTGATTTTAACTCTCACCTTTTAAATCTGCCTACGAATACTTCACTTTTCATTTTTGCTAATTTTCCCCCGATAATATTTATTTTCCCAAATTAATGTTGAGCTGGACGCCGGAATTATCGACATGGAAAATCGTCACGACTAATGAAACGACGTAGTAATTTAAACACTAAACGTCGCCATTTCAGGAAAAATAAAAACTTATAATATGAGAGTTTAACAAGTCCATCTCTACTTTTTTGCCTATTTTTTGCAGAATATTTTACCGTGGTAAAAATTAGAGGAAATGAAAGGTGATGTATTTGTAGGCAGATTTAAAGGTGAAGATTAAAATCGAATTTGACAACATATCGGGATTTATTTGACAATTAAACTTTTTTATTTTGTTAGTTTACTTTATAAAATATGAAACCCAGGCCCATCATTTCTGTTATTGCGAAATCATATGATTGGGTGCATGGAGGTGAATATGAAATTTGTATTGGGCTTAATTTTGGGCCCGTTTACGATTTTGGGCTACTATTCATGTCGCATTTGCATAAAGGAAAATTCTTTTCACAGCCATTTTGTTTTCTCTCTCTTCGTAATAACTACTTAACCAAAAGTCTAAAATATATATGGTCATGAAAAACATTGGTCATATCATAGACAACATTTATCCACCAATAATTTTTTTTAGATAACATAATTTTAAATCGATGATAATTTGCTACGTACATGTATGAAGCGGTGGCAACAAATCAATTTTTATTTTTTTTTCACAGGGGATTGCGGGTCTCTTTATTAGTTCCTATTTGTGGTGCACAATCTCCTCGAATGTAGGTAGTGGTTATGATCGATTCGATAGAAAGGAAGGAATAGTGCGTATTTTTCGTTGGAGATTTCCTGGAAAAAATTGTCGCATATTCCTTCGATTCCTTATAAAAAATATTCGATCTGTTCGAATAGAAGTTAAAGAGGGTATTTATGCTCGTCATGTCCTACTAGCAACTTTTTATCATTAGTTAGATACTGATATTGAGAAAGAAAAAAAGAACAAAAATGGATTCCCCATTTAGAAATTGTTACTATATTTGTGTGATCTCTACTTCTATATAATGAAAAATTGTGAAAAGCATTTCCTTTTCTTGAGCTGCTGCATGTGATCATTACTCTATAATTACTAACTTTGTGGAATTTACCTGTCCAAAAATCTTTGTGGAATTTTCCGTATCGTGATGCTTGATTTCATTAATGAGAGTGAAAATGAAATTACATTTTACGTAGTACAAAATTGGTCACACAAAAAGTACAAATGTACCCCTAGTCACATTTAATATTAGTCGTGCATGATAATTGAAATCTGCAGAGGATTTATTTCTTTCACCATACATGCAAAGGTCAAGCAAGCAATGTTTACATAAGAAAATATATTAGTATTATTCAAAGAAAGAGTTACATATATTTGTTTAGTACAATTACTCCGACTACAAAAATAATTGAATAATACTTTAGGTATACATACATTACAACTGTACTTGAATTAGCGTTAAAGCCATCCTCGCCAAATTTAGCTCAAGAAAAGTAAAAAATTAATACTAAAAAATAAATTATATTCCTTTCGTACAAGATAAATGTGATTCAGATGGAGTGATATGGATTTTAAGAGTGGAGAATGAGTGAGAGCGAGTTAAATAATGTATTGTGAGTAGGTATGGCAACGGGGCGGATCTGGAGCGGATCCTACTAAATCCGGTCCACATCCGTCGAGTCTGAAAATTTGAAATTCAGATCCAAATCCATCAAATCTGCGAGTCTGCAGATTTGGACCTGGATCCGTGCACTTTTTTTCATAAATAAATTTAATATGATATAAAATTAATACATATATATACAATAAATATTTTATAAATAATACTCTCTATGTCCCGTTCATCTTGTAACATTTTCTTTTATGGAAATAATTAAAAAATTATTTTGTTCACTTTAAAATCACTTTATATTACATCAACAACACTTTATTCACTTTAAAACCATTTTATATCACATCAACAACACTTTATTTACTTTAAAAACACTTTATATTACTTTGTTACTACACTGATCACCACCTTTACTCTTAACACTCTTTTTCTTAATACCCGTGCCAAAAACAAATATTACATTATGAACACGACGGAGGGATTAGATCATATGAATTAGGATAAGAGTTTTCGATAAAGTAGAAATTGTGTATTTATTTTTAAAATAAATATTTAAATTATAAATTATTAGAAGTATATATATAAATATAAATAATTATAAATATAAATATATGTAATATGGATCCGCAGATCGGATCTGGACCGGATCCAAATTGAAAATTCAAGATCCAGATCCATTTTTTAAATTTAAATCCAGACCCGCCCCAAATTCATCGGATCTAAAATTTTGAGATCCAAATCCTAAAAAACGGATCTAGATCCACGGATTTCGACCGGGTCCAAGATCCATTGTAATCCCTAATTATGAGTGGATAATGAAGACCTATGACTATTGTGAGTAAAGAGTGAATTAGGTAGTTTTCATTTATGGAAAGTCCAAAAAGGAAGTCGGACGACATTTATCGTAGTAATATATATATATATATGTGTGTGTGTGTGTGTGTGTGTGTGTGTGTGTGTGTGTGTGTGATAAATTTACACAAAAATGCTAATATGTTGCTTACTAGTATTCTCTCCGTCCATGACTCCATGACATGGTTATCATATTATAGATAACACGGATTTTAAGAAAATGGTGGGTACTAGTGGATAGTGGTGGGTATTGTTGTAAGTGTAGTAATGGTCTCACTCTAAATGTGAGTGGAGTAGTGGGAAATATAAGATATAATATATTATGTGAACCTTATTACTATTATAAATGGAAGTGACAATCATATCATGGACGAACTTGTATGATAAAAGTGACAACGATATCGTGGATAAAGAGATTATTTGTAAGCACAACTGACATGAGAATGATTTTTGCAATTATTATAATAAGAATAACCGATCGAGTAGAAGGAACTACTTCTCTGGAGCCTTCGCTTCATCCGACCTGACTGCCACATGTCAGTTATTACCAAACTACGTACTTTCTAATGCTGAAAACTAATACTCCCTCTGACCTATTGAAATTGCCATCTTAGTATTCGAAACGGAGATTAAGAATGACGGTAAAAAGGTAGAAAGTGGGTAAGTCATATTATTTTTTAAGGGTTAAATTTTTTCTTATTTGGAAGATGTCAAAATGAGTGTGATACCTAAATGAGCAAATGATGACAATATGAGCGAATCGGAAGGAATAATAGTTTAAAAGTTTAAAGACATCACAAAATTCAACTTATCCGGGTTGAGTTTGCATTATGATGCATAATTGCTTAAATTGAGATAAAACTATCACAATGTAAATTTATATATTTTGCCAAAAATATATAGAGAGAGAGAAAGAAACTGTGTTGATTCTTTTTTTTTTTTTTTTTTTTTGTTGGGAGTGTTGAAATTTTGAATTGAGTGGAAAATCCTCAGCGCGATGATGAGGCTATTTTTAATATAGGACTGACATAGAGCTCCGTGAGATTTGGACAAAACAATTTGTACAAACAAACGTTTTAATAGTACTGGGCTTTTCATGGGTCCTTCTCATTTACTCACACACCCCTAAACTAGAATACATCTACTATCAATTTATTTTCTTTGACTTTAGGTTATTTTTGTGGGTTTATATATAGTAACCTATATAAAATACTACTTCCTAGTCCTATTCTCAAATCTATCGAAAAAAAAAATGAAGAAGAAGAAGTCCTATCTCAAATAAAAGTGTATAAGTAAGTGTTGTATAGTGTGTTAGTATATTTTTCATTCAATATATATTTATGGTAAAAAAAGGTTAATTTGTCGGCTTACTTATTATAAGAGTTTTGACGGCCAACCAACTTATTTGGAGATGAAAGAAATAAGTTATTGTATTCACTATTTTGTCAAGTACATAACTAGGGACTAAACGTAAGCCTACGTGCCTATTATGATGTACTAAGTCTTACTTTCTCCGTCCATGATAATGTACCCCAGTGGTATCTGACATGAATTTCAAGAAAAACATATAAAATTGTTACGATTTTAATGAGATAAAAGTAGAGTTGAGGGATAATAGAATAAAGTTATTATGAGTAGGATAAAAGTAAAACTTGATAATTATTGAAAAAAAAATGAAAAATATGATGGTATATAAAGTGAAGTAGGACACCTTTTCATGGCAAAAGAAAAAGGGGTAAGTAGTATGCATTTTCGTAGACGATGATGGAGTATTGCAATGATAACCTAATCATTCAATTTTACTCCTACGCTATAACATTATATTTAAAACTACCCACAATGGCGCGCTCGTGCACGCCGCTCGTTGTGGAATTGTGGTGGGCCACAATGAGCTCCAATTTGTCTTTGCAACGATGAGCTCCATGTTTGGAGCTCGCATGTATTTTTTTAAATATTAAATAAATAATTTCAGAAAATTGTAAAATTATTATTTTATTACATTAAATAAAAACATTACATTAAAAGAGGAATAAAATAAAATGACTACATGAAATACCAACCATGTTTTTTCTCGAGAAATTCCACATATTTCTCGTAGAATTTCTTCTCTTTTGGTCTCATATTATCGGTATTTCTCGTGACGATGTGATAGTAGGTCGTCCTCGTAAATTCTTCTCTTTGGGTCTCATATTATCGGTATTTCTCGTGACGATGTGATATTCGGTCGTCCTCGTAAATTCCGTCACGACTTCTTTCATCGTGGCGGTAGCATTGGCGAGTTCCACTACAGTGGATGTCTCGCTAGAGTGCACCTTCTTCTTTCCTCTTACGACCGCCTTCGCCGCGTCTCTACTCATAGGCCGCTCGAGACGACTGGACTGTTGCGAGCCAATTCGTTGCTCGAAGCCGTAGTGTCCGACCGCAGCGTGCTCATATGCTCGGATTACTCCCTGAGACCGAATCGTGCTCTGAAGTGGAGTAGCTCCCATCTTTGTCCGTCTTCGTTCTCTTTGGCACCGCTTGCATGTGGAACTTGGCGGAGTGGAGCAAAGCGAACTTTGGAGTATTTTTTACTATCCGCCACGTCTCTAAGTTCTTGAAGGACCTGCCTTTGGAATTTTGCCAATTGCAGAGAGCCCGAGTCAAAATGTCGACGTCGCTCTCGCCGCTTCGCTTTTGGATCTCGCACTTCTTGTGCAATTGTTGGAACTCCGCCAATGGATGGCTTCACTCGATCCCAATGGTTCTGGAGCTTTTCCGTGTTCCTTTTCGGCGTACATTCGGGTCGGAGCTCGCAGTATCGGAGCAAAATGCGGCGTCAATACACATCTTTCTTTTCCCCATTGCTGACGACGGGATCTTGGCTAATGTCGACCCAACACCGAGCCAAGACTTTCGTTTCGACCTTGGTGTAGCCTTGCGGCCCGTCGTCGTCCTTGGAAGAGGACTCCACTGTTTACCCTGCCTCTGTTGCCATGATCGCACAACTGCCACAATTGGAGACCATTTTTTTCCCCTTCCTCTTCATCGGCGATGTGACTTGCGGCTCGAACTTGTCCTCGTCCTCGTTTAAGTTGACCGTCGAGTTGAAGTCCTCGGGAGACAGGGTGGGATGTGAAGGATAGCCGCCACAGAAGGCCGCGGGATGTGCAGGATGACCGCCGGAGACCGCGAGATGTGAGGCTCCGAAGCCTTAAAATGATGCAAAGGCCCCGCCGGAGAGTGAGGAACGTAGGCTCCTTGTGTCGAGAATTGAGGCACAAAGGCTTGAGGAGACGAGAATAAATCTCGTTGGAGAATCGGGGAATACATGTTTTGACTAGGAGATGGATGAGGGTTGGGGCTATTTGGATCGATTTCTTCGTAGAATGGCCAATTGGTGTTAAAATCAATTGAGATGCTTATTATTTTATTTTTTTTCAAGATGAGAGTGTTGTGTAGAAAGTGTGTGATTTATGTGGAGGGAAGGGGGTAGATATAGGATTAAAATAGAAAAAAAAAATTAAAAGAAAAAATTGGATGTGGTGATCGTTGGCGATCACAACGATTACGGTCGCGACCAACCAGCGGTCACCACGTGATACGCTGACGCCAGCGGGCGTGTCCGAGCTCGAGCACGCTGAATCGAGCTTCAGTTCGTGAGCTCCGCGCTTGCTAACAGCGTGTGAGCGTCGTGCGTAAGCTCACTAAGTGATGCATGCAAACCTTGGGGATTCTCGAATTGAATTGAAGTTTATGAAAGCTAGTCTGTTTGATTCGCGAAACAAATATTTTAATCTGGGCAGCATCTGTGACGAAAATCGTACGCCATAACAAAATATAACTAAATCCAATTTTATATACTACATCTTTAAACTCTAATGCCATTATTGTACTCTTTCTCTCTCATTTTAAAATCAAAATAGTTGTTGATCAACCCAAAATAAACGCAACAAGTATTGACTTTGAAAACTTGGTTAGTATTAGCAACTTTTTTTACATTTATACATATTTCTCCCTCCAGTCCATTGAATTTGTCATAATAATGTTCGGTACGGAATTAAAAATAAGGTAAAAAGATAGAAAGTGGGTAGCTCCCATCATTTTAGAACAATTTTAAAGGGTTAAAAAATTTGTTATTTGGAAGATGACAAATATGAATACTTTTTAACATTTTCATCATCACATCACAAATCATGATATTAGAAAGAAAACCCATACTAGTTGGACTTTAACGATAAACCTCTTGCAAGGAAATACTCCATCCGTACGCGAAAAAAGAGACCAACTTATTCCTTTTATTTTGTACGCGAAAAAGAGTCTCATTCCACTTTATGGACTCGTACATTCTCAAGAATCACTATCTTTTGTCAATACGACTAATGTTTTATCATTACCACTACCCCTAATTTTTGAACTTAATTAATTATTCCCCCAAATTATATTCCCTTAATCCAAAAATATTTTCACAAAACTCATGAGTGACTACCAATCTCACAATAGAATAGCACATATCAGACGGTGACATAAACGCGTACATTACATGCGACCAATTTGACGCGTCTGCAGGGCATATGCACTGCATGCGTCTACTTTTTCTTTACTTTTTGGCCGGTGCGTGAATCACACACGCCCACTTTTTTTCTCATTTTTTTAATATTTGTATTTATATAATTCTTTCCCCTTAGAATTCATAGTCCTAATTAGAATTTATTAATTATCAATTAAGGTTTATGATCTCCAATCGGAATTTTATAAGTTTTAATTAGGACTCTATAATTTTTAATTAAAATTTATTAATCTCATTTAGGATTTTCTTTACTAATCCAAATTAACAAAAAGGTCTAGGGAAAATGCTACTTTTAGAGATTAAAAGACTAATTATACCACCGATTTTAAAACACACAAAACCCACTTTTTGACTCTTTTGCCCCTAAATCTTTGACTTAATGAAATTCACATATTAATATATATCGTTTTCATATTTACAAAAATGTAAATTCGCATATTATTATTGTTTCACATTTCCAAAAATGTGAATTCACAAATTTACAACTCAAAAATGTGAATTAATATATTATTGCACGTGTGATTTTGATGCAGTGCAAGCATACAAAGAATACTCAATTAACTACTCTTACCGTTTGTATAGTAGAGAAAGATTAATCTGTTAATTATCTCAAGAATACGAGAAGAACACCAAAAAGGAACAAATCCTAATTTTTGTTCATAAATACTCAAAACTGCCGTTCAAATTATAAAAAGCATATTTATACTTATCAAAAGTTTAATAAATTACCAAGTGGTCTCAAATTAAATAATAATAAAACTAACAAAAAACTTATAAAAGCACTTAACTAATTGCAGTGAATTCCCTTTGTCCAAGATTATTTGAATATTTTATCAAGAGTAATCAAGTAGCTTCATCTGTCAGATTTTCACAAAATTGTACTCCCTCTGTCCCCAATTAGTATGGTACGGGTGCCGTGCATATATTTTAAGAAAAAATAGATAAATGTTTTGTAGGAATATTTTAAGTCGAGGATGAGATCCATTTAGATGTGTTGTTAATTTCGTAGTGGATGCAGAAACTTTATAGAAGTAAATATATTGAACTTTTAAAGCTAAAAAGGTAAATAATATGTCCTAAAAAGAAAATACCATACTAACCTGATACGGCTAAAAAAAGAAAGTAACCATACTAAAAAAGGAAAGTAACAAACGACATGATTCACATATTTCATTAAATGAATTCACGTATTATACTGACGTAAAAATTTAAGAAGATGGACAAAAAAATCAAAAAATGATAGTATATTTTAAAATCGGTGGTATAATTAGAATTTTTATCTCTGAAAGTGGTATTATCCCATTTGTAAAAATAACGAGTAAATGTTCAAAAAATAAATAAAAAAGTCAACTGGTGTTGACCAGTTGCACGGTACGTCTGGTCGTACCAGAGAGTGTCTCAAATATTTTAAGTTAAATTGCTGGCCACGTATACAATTCAAATATCTCTTATAAAAAGAAAAAAATGATAAATGAAAAGAGTGGTCCCAATTAAATTCTGTTGCTAGTGACTAATGTTAGGTGCATTCGGACAAAACGCCCCATAACAGGAAGCAAGAGACACAATAGTATTATTATTTATTAACTGAGATTTTATTTGAATGGGACATACCTCGTAACATGAAACTTTGACCTATATATATATATGCTTCCAACCTTTTAATTTCTCTAATTGTATCTCCAGAGTTGAGTTCTTCATTTCTGAATTCATCATGTGAATGTTATATATTTTGGCGGGGTTTTGGCGAATTAAACCACGAATTTTAGGGTATTTTGCAATTTTAACCTAAATTTTTAATTTTGACAAATTAAATCACGAACTTTTCAATTTTTGTAATTTTATTCTGAACTTTCAATTTGTGTCCTACCTTTATTATTATAAGTGGAATGAAGAAGAGTGAGTGAGTTTGATTAGGTCTTAATTGCAAAAAATTAATTGAAAGTACGTGATTTAATTTGTCAAAGTTGAAAGTTCGGGATAAAATTGCAAAAATTGAAAAGTTCGTGATTTAATTTGCCAAATTGAAAGTTCGGGATAAAATTGCAAAAATTGAAAAGTTCGTGATTTAATTTGCCAAAATTGAAAGTTCGGATTAAACTTGCAAAACACCCTAAAGTTCGTGGTTTAATTCGCCAAAACCCCTATTTTGGCTAACCCCGCAAATTAATCTTTCAAAGTTAGTGGCTATGATTTCCATTTAGCTAATGTCGGGTTATTAGTTCAATAGAAATATAATCGAAATCAATAATTATATTCGGACATACTATGTCTGAACACACGTGCTTGAAACATGAAAAAAAATTGTCCGATTGCCTTCAAAATTTCCTTCCTATTCTGACGCTCTTCAGAAATATCGATTCACAGCACACTCACTCCCAAATTTTAACACTCATCCACACCCAACTCCTAAATATGTTAATTTAAATTGGATGAAACTTTATAATTAAAATTTAAAAAGTGTATGTTTATTAATAACCAATTGTCGAAACTATGAAATTAAATTATCAGTTACAAAATTCCATCAAATCCCTATTTTTACAATTGTATGGCTAAACATAATGTATCCAAATAGCATTACCCAATTGAAATATATAATAGTAATAATCGATATATAATAAATTCCCTTTCGGTTTGCTAAGAAGAAAAAGAAGAAGAAAGATCTACATATTCTCTTTTCAAACTATACAAGCTTTGGTATATAGCTAGCAACATCCTCAACTCTTTGATTTGCGAGCAAACTTGTAGTCCCCTCCATTTGGACCCTTTCCTAAAAAGAAAATAACTAAACCTTCAACCTGTATAGTATCTACTTTATCTTTTTACTTTTATCGTTAATTTCCGTGCAGAATATTAAAGATTTAGGATAAGCAGGATAAAGGGAGTAATATATTAATAACAATTGTGTTTTTTATTTTTTCTTTTATTTTTCAAATTTTGTTTGTTATTTAGAAGACAAAGAATTTAGTAAATATATTATTCCTTTTCTCCCGTATAATATGACATGTTTTCTTTTTTGGATCCTTTCATTTAATATTACATGTTTCCTTTTATGGGTTTAACTAATTAATTAGACGAAGATATATGGTTGGAAAAAGAGGATGGGGGGCCATCATCATTTCATACAATATACTATATTTAATTAATATGTACTAGGAGTAAGATTTAATTATTACATTTAATTGGTAAATAGACCTACCTTTGTCGGGAATCCGTCTAGCATAAGTATTTATATTCTTATTTTTTTTTCAAGAGTTAATTAATTCAGCCACCAATTTCCAAATACTACAGTGTTTGCGTGTCCACATTCTAACTATTTCGATTTTATTGTATCAATTGTCAATAGAAACCAAATATATATATATATATATATATATATATATATATATATATATATATATATTTTGTGGATGAAAATGTGATGAGAGATATATGAAGTTGGGGAATCTGGGGAATGTGAAGATGGAAGCAGAAGTTTGAACCAAAAAAAAAAAAAAAACTTATCAGTCAATCAAATAAAGGAAGACCTATTTTGTGCAACGATTCTAACTTTGGAAGTCACTCAACTAAGGAGATATACACTCAGATGCATAAAGCTTCTTTGGTTGAAGTCAATCTTCCCGTACGATTTGGATAAAGTACGTTCCATTTAAAGTGTCTTCTTACGTTTGGATAGCTCTATAATATAAAATTTCTTCGAGAGGTAATTTAAGAAAAAAAAGTATTGCTATTGAGAATAACGATTACAGATGCCCCATTTGTTTTGCCCAAGAAGAATCATCCGAACACATTCTATTATCTTTTTTGTTGTCTAGCTGCATCTGGGATAACATTTGCAGTTGGATGAAGATTTCTTACCCCTCTTCAGCTTCTTTATTGGATCATTTTAATGAGTTTGTAAGCTTGGGCAAAAACAAACTGGAAGAGGTTATATTCAACATTATTTGGCAATGTGTCTGTTGGAAGTTGCAGAAAGTTAGAAATGAGAAAATCTTCAAATGGGTGAGCCTGGATGTTGCGAAACCTGTGGACGAGATTATCATTTGATCGTGGAGATGGGTCAAGGCAATGTTATCCATTAATTTTTGTTGCTCTGCTCATGATTGGTTTCTATAAATCGAATCTCTTGTTTCCCTTCAAAAATTCGTAAAATTGTAGAAGTGTTGTTTTTTGTTGTTCATTTTATAGTAACTTTGTATTGTTTGAGTTTTGAGTATCTTTGTTACTCACATCTTAATAATTTTATTTGACTTAAAAAAAAAATATAGTGGAAAGTATTCGTTAATATTTGTTCTCGATTGATTTTTTTTTTTTTACTTAGTTATCTTTTTTAATAAAATTATTTGAAATTCCTTACATCCTACAATTATAATCGCAATTGCAAAATAATGTTACCAATTACAATGGTAATTAAGTGGTATTTAAAACTTTCAAGTTTTAACGCAAAACAACTCTCACACACACACTACTTAATAATCAGATCGAATTTAATGAATATGTACGTACAACTAGCTAGATTTTTATGGAGTATAATATATTTAAATCATGACACACACATAGTTATATTTAATGTCGGCGGGTTGAAGGTGAATTCTAAACTTTTTTTTTTCAAAGGTCAAATATAAATTTATATTAGAAGAGTACAAGACCAGGAGTATTCAAAACCCAAAAAAAAGTTAGATATTGGAACCCGAACAACTAAGTAAATTACGAATTGATTGGGATGCAATCTAAAGTGTGAAAACACTAACCGTTTAAAGCATAACAAATGGAAAAAAGGAAAATGAGCTCGAATCCAAATTAAATCTAAATTATAGAGTATACTCTTGTATCCTAGGTCTAATTTTTAATATTTACCTACCTCACAACAATCAAATTTTGTATACATTCATTCATCCAAAATGGAGGGAATAGTGGGTTTTATTGCACTAGTTTTTAAGATTGTAGTATTAAAAATCAAAATGTTTCAATTTGTCTCAATTTAACCACGCAGATCGATTTCTCCCAATTTAAAATCTACGTGGCACTCCCCATTATCACGCTGAACACACCGGACGGCGAACGAGAACGACGTCATTTCCAATGAACCCAAACACACCTAAAACGACGTCATTTCTCGTCATTTAATTTACATCCCAATTTTTCCCTCTTTTACTCATTTCATTAGGGCAAATCGAGAGGGAGTAATGGCGATAAATCTGCAAGAGGGGTGTATGAATTAGTGTCGGCCCATCTTTAGGTGATCGATTGGTGTTGCATTGCTTTTGATTTCAGTTTGTAGGTTGAATATATTGAATGGGAGCGAAAATGGTTGGGCATGAGCAATCGGTAGCTTCGATTAACCTCAGAATGCAAGATTAACCTCTCGCTCGCCATCCGGTGTGTATAGCGTGGCAACTGGGAGTGCCACGTAGATTTTAAATTTGGGAAATCGATCTGTGTGGTTAAATTGAGAGAAGTTGAAACGTTTTGATTTTTAAAACTACAATCTTAAAAACTGGTGCAATACCGGAATTCGCTGAAACATTTGGAATTTAGAGACAATTAACCCAAAATTATATGTGTAGTATATATGCCTACTTATTAATTTAACTATATCACATTATCTTAGGCTGAAACTTCTATATATTTTTTCATATTTATTTTAAAGAGTAATGATATTCGAACACACTGTGACCAATCATACACGTAAAAAAGAAAATTAATTGGAAAAATAGAAATAATCTCATTTTCCCCTATTTTAAATAATGAAAATACGCTTTTGCGGATGGAACATACTGACATAGATTCAAATTTTGGGTATCTCTCTTGAAACACGTCAAACACTATAATAAATAAATTTGTCATGTGCAGAGGGGAAATTAAGTAGAACCACAACCATAATCTTTAAATAGAAAATTATTAAATACACTAACACAACACATACAATAATAATTATTATTATATTCGTAATTTTTTTTTCTTTTTTTCACCACATTAAATTTAAACCTTACGGTCACAGTGCTCTATATCTACATCAGAAATTTAGGAGAAAATTGTGGACGCTCATAGTGTGTGAGAGAGAGAGAGAGAGAGAGAGAGAGAGAGAGAGAGAGAGAGAGAATTATATTGCTTCTCTGCTTCTCAGTGCTTGGGAGTGAGTGATACTATAAACTGTTAGCGAGAGAAGCAGACATAAACACACACACATACACATGTGTGTGTGTGATAAAACTTGCATCTCCCTTTTCCTTCTCCCCATTTTTTCTTGAGATAAAAGCTTGCAGCCTTTTCTTTTATCTTCTTTTCTTTCAAGATTGTTGAGAAAGAGGAGAACTACTACTTGTGTCACTTTCATTTCACCCTTCATTTATTCTCAAAAAAAAAAATATATCATAATTTCCCTCCTTAGTGTCGGCGCCACCGTTTTCATATATGGGCCGCATAGACTGGCTCTACTGGCTCGCCGGCGGCGGCGGCGGTGGCGGTGGAAATAGTAGGCCCTCCTCCACCAAGAGAGAGAAAATGCCTAGAGAGATAAAAGAGAGCGGCTGCATGTGTGCTGTTTTTCATCTTTTCCATTTCCACCGGAATTACTCAAATACCCATCCCAACATTTATCCTTTCCTTCAACATGAAGCCACTCCTCCTCCTTCTACTACCGGTATGCATAATTTTCACACACACACACTTACATATATATATAAATAAATAATTAATCAATTCTTCATGCAGGATTAGAGGCACCAAGAAACAGCTTGGAGTTATTATCAAATGTGACGGCCTCCATTGATGAAGCTTCAACTCCACTAAAGCAACAAAATAATAATTCAAATTTCCCAGTAAGTATATAATACTTACTTCGTCCCGCTCAATATGATATGTTTTTTTTTTTTGGATCGTTCCACTTTGTTATCCCTTTATTGACTAAATCGATACTTTATTTGCATTTTTATACCAAATATCCTTCTTTTTAGTTTCGATGCTGAAATAAACTAGATCATATTGAACGAGACGGAGGGAGTATATAATTAAAAATCCTCTTCAAATGCATAAAAAATTCATTATTTTTGTAGGTGGGCATTATCAAGAAAATAAAAACAAGCCATGAGAGAAAATCATCAAATGCTTCAAGAATAGATGAGATTTCATCAAATTGCAATTCTCCAAGCGTAGTAGCAAGGTTAATGGGGCTTGAATCCACCTCTCCATCAATATCAATTCCACACAAATCAAGAAAGGACACGTGTCTCCTCCAAAAAACCTTCTTCGACGTCGACCCTCTCTCCGCCCGGTCGCTGCCGGAGACGCCGCGGACGTCGGCATCATCCCGCAAGTCCGACGTCGAACGCCACCGCCTCTCTCTCCAAATAAGCAAGGAGAAGGAGCTATTCTCTCTCTCCGACGGCCGGAGAGGGAGATTATCCGACAACCGAAGATTGTTCGGAGTCGACATCACCAACAAGAACCCATCGACGGCGGATCAAAATCTCTCTCTCCTCAACCCCGGCAAGAGAAATCATAAATATGGAGACGAAAACAACAAGAATATCAAAACGAGAAGCTCGAGAATTTCGTCATCTTATGATATTAATCATCAAGAGCAAAGGAAGAAATTAGTGGTTAGCAAGAACTTGCCGGCTCGAGCTGCCGTCGATAACCGGAGGAGGAGAGAGGATGGATTCGTTCGTTCTAGAGAGAGAAACAACAAGGTGGATTTGGCGGAAAACAAGACCAAGAGAAGGCCATTATCATGTCCAACTCATACTACTCAAACAAAATTGCCTCAAAAAAAGGTAAAATTTATGTTTCAATTCAAACAATTTCAAGTTTTTTGTTTTCTTGTTCTTATTGTTAATTTAAGAAACATTCATGATGCCCTCTGCAGCATTTTTAGCGACATTTTTGGAGTATATGAATTGGTAATCAATTGCCATTTTTCGAGTCAAATATTTACTCATTAATTTAGAAGTATGGTTTAATGCATTTATTTCCTAATTAACTATAAATACGTGTCATGTTTAACTTTGTTTTTCTTATTTTTCAATAAGTGTCTAATGTTTCAAAATTTAGAATAAAATTATGATATTTTTTCCATTTTATCTCTTGCCATCCATGCAAATTATAAATACATAGCTTTTAGATTTTCTATGCAATAATTAAAATAAATCGAAATTTTGCATTTTCTGACGCTGAGTGACACTTATTTAAAACACATATTGAATTTACATATATAATTAATGTTGTTTAAGTATGGATTTCTTTTTTCAGAAGGGAATATTTAATTGGGAAATTATATTCGGTCACACTGTGTCTGGCCATACATATTAAAAAATCAGAAAGGTAACTGTAAAAATGAAAATAATTACATTTACCCTTAAGATTTATGATTATCTAATTATGGTATGTATATTCTTTTTTTCAAACCTTTATATATGATCTTTACTATCTTATTTGATTGGCCACAGTGTATTTAAATAGCAATATCCTATTTAATTATGTACGTATTAAGCTAAACCCAGTTTGATTAATGGGAGCCATAATACTTGATGTCATCTTATAAAGGTTCAATTAACAATAGTTTAAATTAATAACTTAATTTAAGCTAACAAACTTATGTTAATTAAATTTGCCCAAAAATGTTTCCTTTGTTTTCACAGTTTTAAATTTAATACTCTTAACTTTTTGGAGGGTGGAAATTAAATGCAGTCGCAGGTATCAGATTCTCTTTCATCGGAAAGCAACACGCAGTTATCTAGTAAGCCAACCGTCTCACCATGCATCACCAACGGCGGCGCCACCGCTCTCCACGGCGGCGTTTCACCGGAGCAAAGAAACTACATCCACGTCATCCTCAAACACACCGGTCTCATCAACCAAGTCAACCCTTTAGTCAAATGGCACTCCCCTTCTCAGCCCATTGACCCCAGACTCTTCCACCACCTTGAATTCAAGGTCGCCGCCGCCGCCGCCGCCGCCGTCGACGGGTGCAATACCGTTTTGAGCCGCCGGTGTGACAGGAAGCTAATTTTTCAGCTGGTTAACGAACTTTTGGCTGAAATTTTCACCCATTCTTTTAGACTGAGCCGGCGGGATTTTCCCGTCGGCGGCGACGGCGGTTTGACGGCGGTGGAGGAATTATGCCAGAAAATTGACGGTTTTCCGGCGGCGAAGTGTGTGGTTCTTGAAGATATTGATTCGTTGATAGAGAGAGATTTGTGTAAATCACAGTTGAATGGGTTTAAGGGTGAAGAAGAGGATATGGTGTGTGAGATTGAAGGTGGAATAATGGAGGAGTTGGTGCGCGAAGCGGTGGCGGTGATGGGCGGCGATGCGGCGGAGGAACGGACTGGTATTGGTCACGTGGGGCTTTGACGTGGCGGGACACTATTGTAATTTCACTAATTTGTAAATTCACTAATAATTTTTATTTATAAATATTTTAACTTGACTCACTGCGCCATCTTATTTTTATTTTATTTTTCTTTAAGCAGATTTTCATGTAATCGTCGTAAATAATAATCATACTCTTTGCGTTCTAGAAATTTGATCTCAGAATTTCTAGTAATGGTGTTGAGAATTAAATTATTTATAAAAAAAAAATTAGAATGTGAAAATAAAATTTTGGAGCATATTTTTGTTAAATTCATGAGAATTGAAGTAAGATGACATAAAGCTTGTTCATAAGGAAAAAATGTATTTTAGAGGTTTGTTGATGATATTATTATTATTTTAGAGATTATTAATTGGTATTGTCATGAAACTGTTCGACACGAAAATTAAGAATAAAAGTAAAAATGTCCGAAATGATGCCTCATTTCGTGTTCGGCATGGAGATTAAAAAATCTGATAAAGTTGTTTTGAGTGGGCAAAAGTTAGAAAGGGTAGTGATATAATGACAAAAAAATAGTGGTAATGACAAAAAAAAGAAGTGTTATTGACCAAAAAGTATGAATAAAGTTGTTGGGATGACAAAAAAGTAAAAATAATTGATGTGAGGTGAGATCATCAATGGCAAGGGGTAGTGATTTTAATAAAGTAACGAGAGTATGTTGGTAAAAATAATGAAACATGACATCATTTGGTAAACACAAATAATGGATGAAACATGGCATCATTTCGTGAACGAGGGGAGTAGAAAGTGGGTATGTCTCATTACTTTTGAAAGGTTAATTTTTTTCTTATTTGAAAGATGACAATATGAGTGAGACACCCAAATAAAAAAATGATGACAATATCAGTGGTCGGAGGTAGTATGTGGTTAGAATCGGATGGAGACACACTTTGCATCTCCTCAGTCTTATGGCATTCCGGATCTCTCATGTTTATAAGGAAGGCAATGCTATGGCAGATCAAATGGCGACGGATGACATAGATTCCGGATAGTAGCTTTTCCCTCATGATAAAATCAAGGATGCAATTTTTACCGATAGATTTTGTCAGTTCTTTATTAGATATGTGTAGTCTTAGTTTTTTTCAAATGTTCTCTTTGACTTCTTTGTATTGTATTTGTTTTTTCGCTATATTTTTAATAAAATTCTAGTTAGATGATATTTTATTATTATTTGCTGTGAAGTATACCGTACTAGAAAAATGATTTTCCGGTCACGTTGGACCATAATTTTATCGTACCAATGATTGGTGAGCATACACATGCAGTCTATTCAAACAAGAATGAAACCGAACCGAAGTTTTTGGTTGATGATTGAGCTATTAAGTTTATCCTGCTCTGAGGTCTCTCTCAAACCTAATTTTACATTTTTACTCTTAATTAATATTTCATCCGTCCACAAAATAATTGTCACATTATAGACGACACGGGTTTTAAGAAAATAGTTAGTAATAGTGAATAATACTAGTAAATATTATTGTAAGTGAAGTAAGGGTGTCACAATAAATGTGAGTGAAGTAGTGAGAAATATAAGATTAAATATAATGTATTATATGGACCCTGCTACTATAAATGAAAGTGGCAACCATTTCGTGGACGGACTTAAATGATAAATGTGACAACCATTTCGTGGACGGATGTAGTAGTTTTCAATGCACTCTTATTCATCGTATTTAATTTTCTTGTCATTAATTTCAAACATACTATAGTACTCCCTCTAGTTTCAAATATAAGAAGTTTTGACCCTTGTTATATGTTCTTTTTACAAGACTCTCTCCCTTCCATCAATTTTATTTTCTTTTCAACTCATTATTAAATATGTGCTCGTTTTTCAAAGCCTATACAAACCCATACTCCCTCCGTCCATGAATCATATCCCATTTGGGTTCCGACACGGAAAATAAGAAAGCTGATAAAGTTATTTTGAGTGGGGTAAAAGTTAGAATGTAGGGGTAGTAAGATAATGACAAAAAAATAATGGTAATAACAAAAAAGAGGTGGTATTGGCAAAAAAGAGGTGGTATTGACCAAAAAGTGGGAATAAAGTTGGTGTGATGATCAAAAAGTAGGAATAAAGTTGTCGTGAGGTGGGACCACCAATGGCAAAGGATAGTAAATAAAGGAAAAGTAGGAGGGTATGATTGTATAAAAAGGTAAGTAGGGATTTGATTCATAGACAAAAAAATGTGGGTAAGTAGGGATTTGATTCGTGGACGGAGGGAGTACTATATTTGTTATATGTTTGGTAGCCTAAATTAAAAAAGTATCCGCTATTATACTAAAGCCCTATGCTAAAACACCACTAAACAATATCACCCCTACCCCCATATTATTTTCACATGCTATTAATCCCTACTCAAAACTCTGCAGACACATTTACCCCAAAATTAGTTCAATCTTTAGTTTAATATAGTTTACCAAACATCAAAGCAAGATATATGAAATGTAATATTGAAATTAATATAAACTACTAAACACCCTTCCTATACTAATTTGTCACACACATAAATATTATTTGTATTGGCCAATCTTATATGACGGTATGATCTACCAAATAGTCTGTTAAGTTCCTTTCATTAACTTGAACAATATATTACCCTATAATATAAATCATGAAATTGTTGCATTAAAATTTAGAGAGAATAAGAGTAATGAATTAAACTTTGTGTTAATTAATATTTCTTAATTAATTGTATAGCAAAATGTCAAAATAACTATCTCAATAATGTGATTAGTGATTACATCACAATCTGACAATTCTCAATAAATGCAATAAAATAATGATCTGATAAACGCAATAATATAAACCTGATCTCCATATTAAAAAATTGTAGAATAAAACTTTGAAAATAACATTATTTATCCAGAATCTTGATCGGATCTTAGGGCCTGATAAAAATTCATATATATATATCCCAGTTTCAAATTGCAGATAAGGTCACAGAAACAATGGCAGTTAGAATATTACATTAATTAATACACATAGATATATATTTAAATTTACTAGCTAGTATATTTAATCTTATTAGTGCTGTGAAGAGGGGGTAGGTGTCAGTAATGAAGAAGAAGAATAATAAGTAAATAACAATATATTGAATATATAAACATAAGAAAATATTTTCTAGCTAGCCTCCTAGCTAGGGTATGTGAAGAAGACAATATTTTTACATGTGACTATATGAGGAAACTTAATTTGTAGCAGAAATATTTGCATGGCCTTTTGAAGGTTGCAAACATGGTTCGATCCACCTATTCTTTTATATTCTTTGATTACTGAAATTTTAATTAATTTTAATCATGATTTAATAAACTCTAATTTAGACTAATTAATTTTTATTAGAACTTAATACCATAATTTAAATTAATAAAATTTTATTATTCTCTTATTATCCTTTAATTTACTTAATTATCTTCTAATTACGACTAATCGTACGTACAGTGCAAGTGGTTGTACATAAATTTTTGTAGAATTATTTAATAAAATTACCTTATTTTTCAATTTAATAATCATCTGCCATGCATATATTCCTAATGGAAACTTAGATTTATACTTGTACAATTAGACGAATTTGTTTTTGGGAATATATATTATTATTCATATCCACTGAAATTCATGACGTAGATGGGATGCTAACTGATAAAAATACAAGAATTCATATGGCATTTTGCGATAATAAATAATTTAGATAATTAATTACAAAATAGGTATGGACTGGACCTAGAGTTAGCCTGTATCTGAAATTTTGAATTGGGCGATTTTAATTTGATGTGTGAGATTTTTAATATTGCTCTTATTTATCTACGCACTATTCAGTATTCAGAATTGATTACTTACTTCCTATTTTGCATACTAAATTCTTATGATCGATCCCTATATTGTGGCAATAAAAAGAAAATTCATGTGTAAATATCAACCATTCAACATGAACACATGTTGATATATACACTTTCAATTTGAAATAGGGTTGACTTAAATAATGTGGAGAAAATAACGATATCCAAGAAATAATAACATCGGCCATCCCAACTCATAAATGACAAGACCCATCGTCTATTAATTTTTTTTCCCTTCTTTTTTCCCTTTGGAACAATCTTTTTTCCGATGCCCTAGTGGTAAAAAAGTGAGCGCTTGAGACTGAGAGGTCTCAGGTTCGAACATCATGAAATGCCTCTATAGGTCGAGCCTGTCACACTTATACTTGAAAAGTGTGGTTTACCTGCCATGTGTGATTTGCAGGCTACTGTACAAGGGATGGATGTTTACCCAGTGCGCACCAAAGGTAACGGCTACGAGTTCGCATGACATAAAAAAAAAAAATGTAACAAATTTTTGATTCAGACGGGGGCAGGTTGAAGATAAATATCATATCACATTATATATTTTATAAATTAATATTTTGGCAGAATGAATTTTTTTTTGACAGAATGAAATTAATTGATGGAAATTTCTATTCCGACAAATCAAGATGACAAAGTCAGCAGCACGAAACCGTGTTCCCGAAGAAAAGATACTGCCAAAACTCAAGTCTAGTCTAGTTCGAAAATAAATTCAAGAAATTTAATCACATGTTTGCGTTGCCAACCAAATCCCAAACATTTAAACTTATTATAAATTAGATTCCTTCTCAAAAAAAAAAAAAAAACTAATTTATAAATTAGATTCAACTGTTAAAACGTTATAATAATATTTCAATTCTTTTTCCTTTCAATCATGGAGATCGTTTTAGAAGGTGTTTGGTAGCCTCAGATTAAATTAGTATGATATTACATGAGATTTGAATTAGCCCAAAAGTATCCAAAATTAATTTAGTCACAGGGTAGATGTCAAGACTCATAAGGCAAGACTATCTATACGTAATGTTATCTAAATATCGGGTAGACTAGTACTCTATCTAACCGAACAACATATTATAGAGTAAGAGGCCGTTTGGCTGAGCTTTTAAGCTTCTTAAAACAGCTTATAAGTTGTTCACTATTAAGGATTTAAGTACTTATAAGCTATTTTCAGGAGCTTTTAAGCTCAGCCAAACACCCTCTAAGTCATATTTAATCCATTCAACCAAACACTTACATCTTTTGATATTTCCTATGTCCACAATAAGTGTTGTCCGGAGGGGCGCACAAGTTTTAAGAAATAAAGGAGGGTGGCGAAAGTGAGAAAGGTAGATTTGTTAATTTTAGTGGAATGAAGAAGAGTGAGTGAGTGTGTGGAAGGTAAACGAGTAATATATTAAGCGTGTTTATTTTCATTTATGGAAAAATTACTTTATCGTGGACGGAATAGAAAGGAAATAATGTCACACTTATCATGAATGGAGAAAGTATCAAAGAAATTATAATAACATAATAAATAGGGATGGATAAGTTTACAGCGTAAGATATTGACTATAAACAACATTCGAACTTATTTTTAATGTCACAAATTTAATATATGACGAATTAGTATAAAGTATACAATTTATTTTAAATTGAATATATGTAGGGATGATTGATAGGACACATCCACATGGGATATAACAACTGATATATAATAATACAATAAATTCAAAATTAAACTGAAATTCAATAGTACTAATGAAGATATTTTGTGATATTATGATTAGATCGGAATAAACGGAAAGTAGCAAAGATTATATGCAACTAATATTCTACATAAAATATGTAAAATTCAAAACCTAATACTAATCAAAGTATCAAACATGTTTATGTGATCTAGAATCTTGCTGCTTATCTTAAAAGCAAAATAATGATCTCCATAATTTTTCTCATGTGTGATTCTTGGTTTTTCTTCATATATAGTGTGTAAACAAAGAATGGCGACGAAAAATAACTTGAGCAAGAGGGGAGTCATTTTCAACGATGAAGACTCAAGGTGCGTTTTTTGCAAAGAGGAAGAGGAAACTACGTTGCATCTTTTTTTAAAATGTAAGGTCGTTTCCTTTATTTGGGCCGAATGTCAAAAATGGTTGAATATGTATATGATATCTCATTTTGATCCAGTCATACATTTTCTCCAACATTGTGATATTTTTGGAAAAGGTAAATTGTCAAAAATAGTTGCTACAATTTGGGTTGAGGTGGTGTGGTCTATTTGGAAGATGAGAAATAGAATGGTCTTTGAGGGTTGTGAGTTTGGGCTCGGCAAGGTGGTTGACGAGATTAAGATTAGAGTTTGGTCATGAATTTTTTTAAAAGATCGGAACTTGTTTGAGTTTCTATTGCTAGTTGGATATCGGATCCTAGATCTTATTTGGGATTGTAAATGGTGTTGGTGTTTGGGAGTTGTAATGTAGGTGCGCTCGACAATGAGGCGATCTTTATGTAAGAGTTGGAGTACCCCTTGTACTCTATTATAGCTATTAATTTATTACCTTTTATGATAAAAAAAAAAAAAAAGGAAGACGAGTTTACAACATATCGAAAGGCCGGGAATATTTTGATCTTGCTGCAAATTAGATAATCTTTCCATTTGCATTAGACTAAAAAACATCAAAAAGGAAAAAATGAAAAAAATAATTAATACTAATATGGACTAAACGTGAGTGGTGTATAATTTTGGTAATTTGAAAGAGGCTATAATAGGAAACCATGTGAGTGGCAGAAGCTATTCAATTTAAAAACAGGTTTGTCGATGTTGTATTTTAATATTGCACCCAACTCCTCAGCAGCTGACTGTCATAATAAATCAAATCTCAACAACTAATAATTGGTACAATTATTCAATTATCAATTAATTTGTTGCTATTGTATTTGCATTTCTGCACCAGTTTTCTGTTTAAATTGCAGAAACAAGAAATTCTTATCATCCCAAAATCAATCATAGGCGCCTCTACTTTACCAAATGACAACATGACTTGACCCAAAATTTAAGTATCGACCAACTTCATGCAACTATCACTATGGCAAAGGACAGCATGAAATTAATATGGAACCATAAAAATTGTGGTTTCTAACAATTTCATTCACTGACATGTTTCATTTGTGTAAAAGCGAGGGCCAAATAGTCGAATATATTCCGAACTATCACCATTTTTTTCAATTTTATCACAAGGTGTCGACTTTAACCAGTTATATCCTAAACCACGGGAAACTACACAAATCTATCCTTGAACACATTTTCCGATGCCTGAAAGTTGATTAGGAGCGTCGGGAATGTGATGTGGAAATACATGACACACATTAAACGGCGTAGTTTTGAGGTTAAAAAAAAAAACTAGTTTGATTTGGGGCTTAGGTCATGTATTTCCACTGCATTCCCGACAATCCTAGTCAGCTTTTAACTACCTGGAAAATTTTGTTGGGAAAATTTTTGAATAGTTTCTAGTAGTTTGGGATGTATTTGGTTAAAATCATGATAGTTTGGGATATATTTGACTATCAGCCTAAACCCTAAATGCAAGAATATATGGATTTATATTTCGACGCCTCTGTTATGTAGGAACTGAATGAATGGGTTGCCGACAAGAAAAAGGATATCTATCGAAATGAATTAGTTCAAACAATTGAAGATGGAAGCACCATTTAGAGCATTGGTAAATCTTTAGATCAATGATTTCACAGTAGTAAATATATTTTCCAGAAAGGAAGGCCATACTTAACCTCTGCTGTCCACGTCGAATCCAGCCCCAGTCCAACCAGCTGCTGCTGGAACTCTACCCTTCGGCACTGCTCCAATTCCCCTCACTTTTCCGGAAATGGTGCTTTTCTTCTTCCCTCTTCCTTCGGCCTCAATGGGAGGCTGTTGATTTTGTTTTTTGATGGAAGAGTTTGCAGCATTACCCTCAACTATATTTCCTGCTCGTTCTGATATAGCCGGGGCTGCAGGTGAATTCTGAGTTAAAGTAGCCATAGTTGGGCTTTGATTACCCTCCTAAAAGTGGTAATAAGGTTGAGTTCAGAAGAGTTCAAGGTATATGATGGCCAATATGAGTGTGATAAATTCAACAAGTATCAAATATCAACAAATTTAGTTTGAGTTTGGTAATCATATGAAGGATAATATCTGTAGCTCATAGAGACAATGATGATAAAGAAGTGAATGCAAAAATGATCCATGGGCATGCACGGTGACAATTTTTAAATTACTCATTAACTCTTAAGCTTCATAATTCAGTTAGTTGTGGTGGAGAGAATTTTTTTTGATTGAAAAGGTAAAGAAAAAACATGTTACATTTGGGATCTATATGATGATAAACATGTACAAAGGTTACTTGTCTGCGAAGCATGAAAACTTGAGAGACGCAATAGCATGCTGTGCTGACCTATCACATTCTATTCTAATTTGAACAAACTACGGGCTATATCACAAGATTGATGAATGTCTCAGACTCTCAAATATAGATAATATGATTCTCAACATTATGTCAAACAGATCATGAAGAAGATGAGACCGGGCTATTGAATCCATGAGAAGACAGAAAAAAAGTGGTGCACAAAAACCTTAATTTTCCTACACTTGTTTTATGTCCCTGCTGTAACATGCAAGCCATGGAAGAAAGAAACATAGGCATTCACAGCCATGCGAATTCCGACTTCCTATATAAATGTGGATAAGGGTCATACCGAAGAAACATAAGTAGATGATCTGCTGGGGTTCAGTGCCTCCAATCGGCGTTTCAATTCCTCCAGTCTCGAGAGCTGGGCATTGCTACTTTCCTGGACCTGTTAAGGAGTGTTAATTTTTTATAACCGAGACAGAGCAATCGATGGCTTTGTAAAAATTAATTTTACCAGATTATTCAAGTCTTCACAGAGCTTCTGTTTATTAGCTTCTTCTTCCTGCATAGCCTTCGCTGCTGCTTCCCATGCCTACTGATTAAGAGAATATATCAGAAATACTAATTGAACATGATTACAAGACTTAACAACGATACAGAACATAAGATGTGCAAACGATAAGTTTACGGTCTAACTTCATAGATCCAACTACCAGAAAATGAGAATATATTTACGTTGAAACTTTTGACAAGTATCATGAGTAAAATGAATCATCAGGAGTCTTTCAGACCCCACCACAAAATCATAATATTTTAAGCCAAATTTAAAGCAAGATAGATTGTAGCTTGACCCACACATCACCATAGAGAAATAAATTTTTTTCTGCTTGTCAAATAAAATATCAATCATCCGATCCAGGAGCCTTTCTGTCGTTGCATGTCTCAGTTAGAAAGTTCAGTTTTTCCATGTTGTAGTGAACTGATAAAGACATCAAGCGCGGTCCGAGGGATTTATTAGCAAAGGTGAACCTAATAGGCTAATGCGACTCAGTTACTAATCATAAACACATAATGAACAGATATTCATATTAACTGAAAATCTAATGCACAAAACAAATCACAACACATTAAGAATGGATATTCATATAAATGAGACACAATACAGATGCATCGATGCCTTGTGATCATAATAGGAAAAAACAAATGAAAAATGTGCATTTGGTTAGTCATAATCAATACATATCCTGGAAATGGAAGGAGGAAGCAAGCATGAGGTATTTACAGAGCAGAGATATCAACCTTCTTAGCTTCTTCTCGTTTGAGCTTAGCAACAAGGGTTCTTTCTGTTGACATTTCTATTTTCTTTCGCATCAGTTCAAGTGCTAATAGAGTACGAGAAAAAATCAGTAACAGGTAGGTGGCCTCGCTGAAGACATTTTATAGTGATTTCATAGAAATAAAAACCACATACCAGCTTTCTTGGGCCCAGCAGTGAGCTTCATCTCCAATGTGAGGTTTCCTAATTCTCGTTCTACATCACGGATCTTGGAATAATTTTCTTCAATATACCTGAATGAACATACGAAACATACCATGAAATCATCTTATAAGATAAATGGATGTCATGGATAAAAGTAAGGAAAACCACAGTACAGGGAATCCAAAATTTTCATTACAAAAACGTTGAGTATCAGTTTAGTTTTCAAACTCATCGATGTCAAGAAATCAATCAGATCATTCTTCCCTTGAATGACAGACAAAAAGTGCATAAAACGACTTCGCTGAAAGACCTCAAAAACATCACTCTCAAAGCAGGAAATTCTAAATGTTGCTTATAGGATTCTCCATAAACAAATAATTGGGGATCAAGCCCTCTAACTCTGGAACAACAGCTGTTATTTGTTCTTGAATGTCTCCGTCTTTCGAATCTACCCTAACTTATATTCTTAAACTATAAACAACAATGTTAGAATTTCTCCTCAGCATGACTTTCTCTTTTCTTCTATATTAATTAGAGACTGCCCAAACGTCGAAGATCAAAACAGCCAATGTATTGGCTGCATACTAGGTCTTGATGAAGATGTTAATCAGATAGGTGATATCTTTCTAAAACCCTTTGAACAGATTTGACCCTAGTCCTTGAAAAAATCTCACATCACATGCATAGTAGTAGTTCAAAAAAGGAAATTTCCTTTTATATATACATATAATTACTCTATAAACACAAAATCCTTCCTGCTGAAATCATTCACATTGCAGCATATAATGGAACATCACCAGAACTAGCCATCAAATTCGACGAAACTAATAAAGAGAACATTAAAAACCGAAAAATCTCTAAATTCGGAGCGAAATCAAAGCAAATTGAGAAAGATCTACTAACATATATACAAAAACAGAAGCAAACATTAATGGATGTGAGAATCAGATAGCTGGTCAAAGAAAGTCAACGTACTTCCTCAATTGAAGCTGTTCCGCCTCAATTTTCTGAATCCAAATCGAAAAAATTGAACAAAAATCTAACTAGTGAGTTTTGAGTATCAATTAAGAGGTGAAGAAGAAGCAGAAAACCACGCAATTTACCTTCTCCGTGTAGGCGATGGCGGGAGATTCTCGCAGCAGACCATCGGTGCCGATCTCCGGTAGCAACGACGGCGGGGATTTTCCGTCCGGCTTCGCGGCGGTGGCCATTGGAATCTAAATTTCGAGATCGACAGTTGTGTTTGTGTAGTGAGAATTTGTGATGAGAGTAGCGATGAATTTCATTTCTGGTTAAACCGAGGGAAAATAGACGTTTTCAAGAATAGCGCTTTTTGCTGTTGAAAGCGTTTTTTTGGCGCTTCCAGCTGCAAACGCGATTTACCCAATTTCTATTTTCCATTTTTATACGTATGACTCGATACGAACACGTATAAAATTAATTAATGACTCGATACGAATTAATTTTTTTTTTTTCACACTTTCCAAGTACAGGTGTGGCAGGTTTGGGTAAAACCCCGTCCCTCGTATAGTAGCCTACAAACCACACAGGACAGCAAACCACACAGGACATATAAACCACACTTTCCAAGTACAGGTGTGACAGACTCGACCTATAGAGGCGTTTCATGAGGTTCGAACCTGAGACCTCTTAGTCTCAGGCACTCACTTTTACCACTAGGCCATCCCCAAGATGACACGATACGAATTAATTGATATGATAAGTTGGTGTTCGATCCATGTATAATTCATATCGGTTTTGTGTATGCACACAATTTTTTTTACTACTATTACTGTTTTTATTAGATTATTTCTTGAATTGAATTTTATCGTATCATGTCGTTATATATTTTTTTTGAAATAAATACAACTATACAAGTTACATTATCACTCATGAATTCATAATATTACGAATAATTCTATATAAATAAATAAGATAACATCACAATACTACTATAAACTAAACACAATCTAATATATAATGGGAAGATAATTGCAACGTCTTAGTAAGATTTTAGCCAATGTATCTTTTATTTTTTTATTTAAAAAAAAAACTTAGTTTGTCTTAGCTTTACTACTTTGCAAAGCTTCACCTACTATCATGTCATTAGTATGTTGTGGATCATGTTACATCCATGTTGGTGTCACGCTTGTGCAGTGGCGTAGTCAGAAAAAATTTCTATCCGGAGCTAATTTTTTTACTTCTTCTAAATATTGATTTTTTTATACAATTCGACTCAGGAACGGGGGCTTATGCCACAAAAATTCACATCAAATACAGATAATTTGAAGATTTTATATAATAAAAAATTTAAAAAATTTAGTTTGGTAGGGGCTTGAGCCCCTTGATGCTCCTTAGTGGCTCCGCCACTACGCTTGTGCATGTGTTGTAATCATATTTATACAAATTATATCGTGTATATGGTTTCGTTTTCTTACGTACTCGGGCACCATTAATGTGTCCATCGATGATGAAGAATGCTACATGAATCGAGAGTCAATCATATAAATCAATCTATTTAATCCAACTTAATACATAACTCGACAATTTATGGAAAAACCCTATCCTAATAAATTAATACACGCAAATAGTCATCTAGAAAACATATTCATCAACTAGGACGAGAAAATTAAATGGCTATTTGCTCAGAAATTTTTTCATGATCATTAGCTTCATCCTTTTTCTATCGGGTATGATTTATTTTATTAAAAAATAATATTTAAATTAAATTGATTGTGTATCTTGCATTAATCGCTATATATATTATAATGCTGTAAAAAAATTAATTTCATTATTTAATCAGGGGTATTGTATTAGCCCTATCCATTTTCACCCCAATTCCAGGTTAATTGCAAAGTTGGTTAACATACAATTTGATAGTAATAATTTATTTATATAATTCTTTAGTTAGCTGTATAAACGCATGCTAATATAAATCACTCTAATTTATTTCTTGTGGTTAATATTCCAACTAATTAAAGTATTACTCCCTCCCACAAATCAAATCCCTACTTACTCACTTTTTTGTCAATGAATTAAATTTCTACTTACCTTTTTATACAACCATACCCTCATACTTTCCCTTTATTTACTATCCTTTGCCCCATTGATTGTCCTACCTCACAACAACTTTATTCTTACTTTTTTGTTATCACAACAACTTTATTCTCACTTTTTGGTCAATACCACCACTTTTTGGTCAATACCACCACTTTTTTGTTATTACCATTGTTTTTTTATCATTATCCTACTACCCCTGCACTCTAACTTTAACCTCACTCAAAACAACTTTATCAGTTTTTTTGATTGAGGAGGGGGAATTGATGCAACTTGGATTCTCACTTTTTATAGTGTTTCATCCTTTATTTCATTCGTCAGATTTTGATATTTGGCGATTTGAAAAAGATTCTTAATCCTGCATGTTGTAAATTTTGCAAATTAATCAAGCCGTAAAATAGCGTAGTTTCTTACTCCTCAATCGATATTATCGGTGAACATGTTAATTATGTCCACAGTCAATAAAGGAGTGGAATGATTGTGTATATAGCTGACATATTTATAACGAATCGAGTTCGTATTTGGTTTTTTCGTACATAAAGTTTAAAAAAAAATGACACATGTGAATTAACAATCCTGATTTTCCATTTTTATATGTAGAAATATTAGGAAAATGAAACTGATACAAACGTGGTTGGGTAAAAAAAAGAGAGGAGAGATTCAAGGTTTAGCAAAACTACTTCACTCGAAAAAAAAAAAAAAAAAAAAAAATTCCAAAATTGCAAAACAGCTTTGTCACACTCCGTGGGCGGGAAACCGAAGAGGCACGCAAAACCCATTTTTTAACCACCGTAGTTTTAACCACCGTAATTTTAATATGTCCTATAAATATTCCACGTCCCACCGCCTTTACCATTCCTATCCATTTTTCACTTTTACTGTAAACTGATCACTTTCTCTCTCTTTGCTTTTCCCTCTAAAAACAGAAATACGAACCTACCAAAACAGTGCCACCGAGGCTTACGCGTGTCATGACCGGAGGAGTGAAGGAGCCGCCGCCGCCGTCGAGCTTACGCTGCCGGAGGACTGACGGCGTGAAGTGGCGCTGCGAAGAGCGGAAGATGGACGACGATGATGATTACCGCGAGAACCACAGGAAAAAACCTCAGCAGAAGTTTACCGCTTCCGACGATGCACCTAGGGTTACGAAAGACCGCGGTGAGAAGGAGAAGAAGAGGAATGTTTCGTCGTCAGCGGAAGAGGAGATTCCGGCGAAGAGGTTGAGGAGGGAGGCGGTGGTGGTGAGGGAGGAAATCGGCGACGAGGAGGGTTTTGGTGTGGTGACAATGGCGAAAACGAAGGGAACAAGGACGAAAACGGTAGTGGTCGGATCGCGTGAGAGGGGAGATTGTGTGACAGATGAAGAGAAGGCTAAGCCAAATACAGTAACGACGAATAAATTGGATGTTCATGGGCGTGGGGGTGATGCGTTGGTTGAGAAAATTCCGGAGTTTGTGCAAAGTGGTAACCCTGCTTCAATGAAGAAGAAATTCGACGTTTCTGGGGATATTGGAGGCGAGAGAAATGATGTTCATGACGATTCAGATGGGGGTGGCGACGAGGATTTGGAGCTTGCGTCGTTCCTGGAGAGAAAGGCTTTGAAGTTGAAGGGGAAGGAAATGACAGTAATCAAGGAAGAAGAAGGAAGTGAAGAGGGGCTTCAGATTGAGAAGAAGAGTAAAATTAAGAAGGTGCAAGAGAAAACTGTAAACGAAGAAAATGGCTGTGGTGATGACAAAGAAAAATCGAGGGATAGAAGAGCCAAGGCATCTGCAAGAAGTTCCATTGCCGAGTTTCTTTCGCATTCAGAGAAGAACAAGCGCCAGAATACACAAAAGACTGTGGATTTGACGCTTGCGTCGTTCCTGGAGAGAAAGGATATGAAGTTAAAGGGGAAGAAAATGTCAGTAGTCAAGGAAGAAGGAAGTGAAGAGCTTGGTCTGGGGATTCAGACTGAGATGAGACGTGAAAATAATGATGTGCTCGAGCTCGGCCTAAAGGGAAGCAAGAGTAAAGGTAAGAAGCTGATGGAGAAGACGACCTTTTATGGAGAGAAAACTGTGAAAGAAGAAAATGATGGTGATCATGACAAAATAAAATTGAGGGATAGAAGCGCGAAGGCATCTGCGAGAAGTCCCAATGCCGAGCATTGTGATGATGAGAATAAAATCAGTAGACTTAGAACAAGAAAACCTGCAGAAACTAAGAATGGCCGTATGAGCAAGTATATCAGTGATGTAAGTTTGTATTCTATACCCTTTCAGTTTCTTTTCAGGTTTGGGTTCAATTCAAGGAGAAGCAACTAATTTTTATTATGACCAGGATCCTAATGATCCATTTCAGATGTGTCATCAATGCATGAAGAGTGACAGGAAAGTTGTGAGATGCAGCAATTGCCCGCCCCCACGCATACGACGCTACTGTTTTGCTTGTGTAAAAACATGGTACATACTTGTTTTATAGTATCTATCTCAATATTAGTGAATTTCTCTTGCTTAAGCTTTTGACAATTAGTTATACTGCTTTTGAGATATTGGACCTGCTGACATGCATTTTAAATTCTATAATTTCAATTTTCATCTCCTTCTATCTCAGTTGGCTTAACAAGTTGATTCACTTAATTTAACATTTCTTTCATGTTAAAACATTGTATTTCCTGTTTTGGTATTTTCACCTAAGGTTGGTTTCATATGCCATAAACATGCATTTTAAACTCTACCATTTCATCTCCTTCTCTCCTAGTTGACTGACTTCAATTTTAACATATATTTCATGTCAAAAACTTTGTGTTTCTTGTTTTGTATTTTCACTAACCGAACGCTGGCCTCATGACATAAAGGGGTATATTGAGTAACTTCTTTTTCATGTATTTGATATATTTTTGTGATATTGGCTCCTTTTTTAACCGTCATCTTTTTTGCATGGGTTTGATTTTTCATGCACCTTGCTGGGGGTTACTGCATAAGGTTGTCGTTTATGATAGATACTTTGAGGCGTTTTGCAGCATATGAAGGTTGCATATATAAAAATTTAAATGTAATTCTTGTACGAGTTCATTTTTTCATTCCAACCGCACCTTTAATGACTTCTTAAATTTTTTTAAAGACCTAAATATACCTTTTTGACTTGTTTCAAATCTAACACTGGATCGAAATCCATTCGACCGCGGAATTTTAAGTGTATTGTCAGTCTGTTGAAATGATGTGGAAGTCCGACTCGCCAAGGCAGATGCAAATGATGCTGTTTTATGTCTAAAACTTAAAAAGCAAAAATCAAATTTTGTATTCTCATCTTTTGTTCGGCGTGCTTCCGGGTGACGATAGGTTCACTGCATGACCTTCAGGTTATCTCAATGCTGCATAATTAGCTAAAAGTTTTTCTTTCAAAATCAATGCTTTGTTCATCTCAGTATTGAATGTTACAATTAAGATTCTTAACTTGAGTTTTTATCTACTCATGGGTGTTGAAAATAATGATGGTAAATTTTTTCTCATTGTTATCCAAGTTCTGGATCTTCATGAGATGTAAGTGGTACGTTTCTTGATGTTCATTTCTCTTCATTAAGGTTGCTAGATGTTTCTTTGTCTGGGTTATTGTCGGAAAATGTTGGGAAGAAGAATAAACTCTCTATTTGTATGCTCGTAATAGGTATCCTGAACTCTCTGTGGAAGCTATAGCAGAGGCTTGCCCATGTTGCCGTAATAACTGCAACTGTAAAGCTTGTCTGCACAAAGGAGAACCAATTAAGGTTGCATTCTTGCTCTTCATTCCATGCACTGACTCTTGCTTTTTTGCATTCTGCCTTGACAATTTCTGAGGGTTTTTGCAGGCTTTGTACTCTGGAAATCCAGAAGATGACAGTGAAAAGATACGGTGCCTTAAGTATCTCATTAGTTACCTTATGCCTTTCCTTGAACAGTTTTGTCGTGATCAGATGATGGAGAAAGAAATGGAAGCCAAGATTCATGGTAATGTTTTCATTGTTTACTGTATTTATAAAGTGAAATTTGTGGAAGCTAGATCTATTCTTGTCCCTTGATAAAAAGTTCTGCTATCTATTCAACATAACATAAACTTTCAGGCCATACTGACATAAACATGCATTCCATACTGTCAAACTGTTAGTTGGTCTGGGTTCTTTTGAAGATCAGAGTAGCATATGAACAATCAATTTAGTTGTTAAAAGAATTTCTAACTTGGATTAAAGCTACCTAGTATCTTTCTTTAATTTTTTAAGAAGTAACTCTAGAAGAGGAAATGAGCCATATAAGAATGGAATTTTTTTGAAATCCTTGTGTCTGACCTGATGTGTATTGAGTTTAATCAACTATAGACTCTTCTTTCTACATCCATCCATGCAGTAAATCTAGTTAGAATTATTTACTTGCAAAAAGTAAAACATTAAGTAGACTGGCAGGTTGATTGCAGTCAAAATATTGTTTTATGTTTGCATTTTTCGTTGGTAAATGTTCTTTTCTGGGAGCTGGTTTGGCTTCTTTATTATGGTCACTTAAGGAAACTAATTATTGCTCTGTTGTTAAGTGATTAACACGATTGCCCTTCATGCAGGATCTTCTCCATCAGAAGTCAAGATTGATAAAATTGACTACTCTGTTGATGAGCGAATTTATTGGTAAGTTTCTAATGTGTAAATTATATTACGTCTAATATTGACATTGTTCAAATGATTCACATATTCTTGTGCAGTAACAATTGCAGGACCTCTATTGTTGACTTTCACCGAAGCTGTACAAATTGTTCGTATGATCTCTGTGTGACTTGCTGCAGGGAGATCAGAGAAGGCTGTTTGAAAGGGTGTGACGAAGAGGTTATTATCCAGTATGTTGATAGAGGGCAAGACTATCTACATGGTTATGCGAATTGGAAAGAGGCATTGCCATTATGCAGTGAATCGATTTCTGGAAATGACCAGGTGCCACTGCCTGAGTGGAAAGCAATGGAAACAGGTGAAATTCCTTGTCCACCTAAGGAAAGAGGTGGATGTGGCAATGGTCTCTTGAAGCTCAAGTGTATATTCGGTAAAAGCTGGGTGCTAGACTTGAAGGAGAAGGCTAAAAGTGTTGTTTCATGCCAACTCCCTGATGTATCTCAGATTCTTAGTCAATGTTCTTGTTTGGAACTCAATGAGGGTGTTCATGTTGCCAATGGGCAATTGAGAAAGGGTGCTTCCCGGCATAATTCTGGTGATAATTTTTTATTTTCTCCTTTGGCAAGTGACCTCCAGCCAGGGGTTCTGGAGCACTTTCAGAGACACTGGATCAGGGGGGAGCCAATAATTGTAAGGGATGTTCTAAATCTTACATCAGGATTGAGTTGGGATCCATTGGTGATGTGGCGTGCATTCCGTAAGATTTTGATGATCAAAGAGAAAGGTCCCTCTGAATTGGTGGTCACAGCAGTAGATTGCCTAGACTCATGTGAGGTGAGCATCTGACACTAGTAGGAACATGTGTTCATTCAATGGTTGTATGGATCCCCATAGGTGGTTCAGTGATGGCAGATACTCGTCTTGCAGCTTAACACAAATAAATTAGACATTAAAAATGCTTACTACACCGTTTCATTGACTGGATAAATTCTTAATGTTGCTTGCAGTTTCATGTTAAGTATATTTAACAGACATTAAGACTAGAATGATACCTACTTGGAATGGAGTCATGCGTGATGGAAGTATGGAACAATATATTAACTGAAGGAAATCATGGAACAATACAGAAGAATCAACAAACACTAGAGCGTTTAGTTCTTAGTGACAAATTTACATGTTACATTTTGCTGCTAAGTTTTAAAAAATTCCATATATTGTTGATTCAGAAAAAGAAAAAAAAAAGATTGCATTATTCGTGAAGAAATTATGTGATAAATTATTGGCAAATATTTTGTATGTTGACCCTTTCGTGAAACATTGATGAACTTTATTTTCTTTAGATATTCAAACGTTTGTAATGAGTTACTCATTTATTATCATAAGTGTGTCTTCTGAATTTGGAGTTTTTTGGATCTCATATGGAAATTGCTAATTAAAAGCAATATTCGTCATTTGCTTTTTTGTCTTTCTTCTGAATGATAGGTACATTTTGTACTTTCTATGACGTATTTGGATGTCAACAACTATTTCCATGCCAATGTGTTTTGTAGGTTGATATAAACATGCACCAATTTTTTATGGGATACAAGGATGGTCGCAGATATAGGAATCAATGGCCTGAAATGCTTAAATTGAAGGATTGGCCTCCATCCACCCTCTTTGAAGAGCGACTGCCTCGTCATGGTGCAGAGTTTCTTAGTGCCTTGCCCTTTAAAGAATACACACACCCTCGTTCTGGAATCTTAAATCTGGCTGCTAAATTGTCATCTGAAAAATTGCTGAAGCCAGACCTGGGACCTAAAACTTATATAGCTTATGGATTTGCTGAAGAGTTAGGACGAGGAGATTCCGTGACAAAGCTTCATTGTGATTTGTCGGATGCGGTAAGGGTAACTAATATTAAGTAACTTTTTTTTATACCAACTGATTTGAAGTTATGGGCAATGGTAAAAAATTGTGCAATTGTTTTCTTTCCATTTTTCGAATTTTATGAAAGCAAAGCATTTTAAACTCCATTTTTGTAGAAGCACTCATCCACTATTTTCAAACTGTGATTTAGGCTCTCTTTGGTTTAAGTTAATTTGTTGACTTAATCAAGACGGCAACTTAATTTTAGTTATTGGTTTTGGGATCAATTGAAGATTGATTCGGCAGAGATATTACTTTAGGATAATTGATTTTGGGAGGTTTGAAAATCTTCTTTCAGGTGATGTATAGCTGATTCGATAAACCGGCATAAATTGAGCATCTCTTGAATGTATAGAATCAAATTTGGCATGATTTGTTTTGATTATCTTATTTTTCCCATAGTTCCCCTATGTAATAAAGTCTAAAATAGGCTGTGTATTTGTGAAATATGCCTCAATCGGAAAAATGGTACATATTAAAGAGATGGGAGTATGCCCAGACTGGAAAAAAGGCATGCCTTTAGGCAACCTTGTTTGAGATGCAAATGCCGGTTAAGGCCGAGTGCCTTTCACGACATTGTTCTTTTAGTTAAGGTAAATCTTGATTTTCTAGATGAAACACGCCAAAATTTTAGCAAAATATCCCCTATGTAATAAAGTCTAAAATAGGCTGTGTATTTGTGAAATATGCCTCAATCGGAAAAATGGTACATATTAAAGAGATGGGAGTATGCCCAGACTGGAAAAAAGGCATGCCTTTAGGCAACCTTGTTTGAGATGCAAATGCCGGTTAAGGCCGAGTGCCTTTCACGACATTGTTCTTTTAGTTAAGGTAAATCTTGATTTTCTAGATGAAACATGCCAAAATTTTAGCAAAATAGAGGAAACTCTAGTTGATACAAATCTAAAGCTACAACATGCTCAAGATGTAATGAATAGAAGTATCACTAGACAGTGGTGAAGATCTCTTTATTGCTTTGAGGCTAATATATTACAGAAGTGGTTAGGTTGGTCTGTAGAAGCTGTACATAGTTGAAACTTGAAAGGAACTCTAGGAATCCACTGTTCAAATTACGATACCCTACATCAACTAAAGTATATTTGTCCAGTCATATACGTAATTTGAGCTTTGAATAAAACTGTAAAGATTCAATTTTCTGGATAACAACTTGCTGATGTCATGGAATTTTTGCATCTTACTTGTGCCTCAAATGAGTTGAGTACAATATCCAGTACATTTGACTTAAAAATTTTGGATGCTGTTCCCGTTAATTAGCGGATGTTGGATATAGGTGTGTAGATATTGTTGAATGTTGTGCTACTTGTTGACACTTATTAAAATTTATTCTTGTTTTTATATTTCACAAGCTTTTCGTATAATTTGTTATTGACATTGAATTTATCTGATTCTGCAGGTGAATATTTTGATGCATACTGCTGATGTGGTTACTCACAAAGAACAGCTTTCAAAAATTCAGAAACTAAAAATAAGTCATGCCGAACAAGACCAGAAGGAACTTTTCTGTCCTGTTCATGAAGAGAAAAATGCGAAAGTTATCAATGAGAGGGCAAGAAACGGTAATTGTTCTTTTACCCCTAATATGCTTGTACGATAATCTGCATGTGTTAGCTCTTTCCTTGTCTGACTGAGTTCACGTATCTTGCATTTTATTAGATGTCATACAGGGTGGTGCAGTTTGGGACATATTCCGACGGCAAGATGTCCCCAAGCTTGAGGAATATCTTCTAAAGCACCATAAAGAGTTTAGGCATACTTTTGGTTGTCCGGTACCACAGGTAAGTACAAACTTGTAATTTATGTTCAAGTCTAATTGAATTTGTTTCTTGAAGCAGCAACTTGTTATGGTTTTTTTTCTTTTCTTCGCCTGGGAGTTAGTAAAGTTGTGTAATGTTTTTGAGGTGGTATCCTGGTCGTGCTGCTTAAGGTTCATAGTCCTTTGTTTACATTGGGTGATAGCTTAGATACATAAAATTAGTACTCCATCCATCCGTCTCCCAAAAGTGGTTAATTTGCCATTTTGAGACGTCTTCCATAAGCGTGGTTCATCCACTTTAGGACATGATCCCACTAACTTTCTAATATTTTTAAACCTTGCAACAAATCAAATAGGTGGGCCACTTACTCCACCCAAAATATATTTACCCTACACTTTTTTAAAGCCCGTGCCCCCACAACACACTTTTGGGGGATGGAGGGAGTAGCTAATACACCGCATATCGTCTAATCCTTAAATACTCAATCATGTGTACCGTCAATGTAATCCTTCACCCAAAGTAACCATATCCTAAATGTTTTTCTTCTGATCGTGCATCTTAGAGTATGCTTCTTTTAGCTCATTTTTGTGATGATATTTTGCATTTGTGAATTCATGCTGATATATCTTGATATTTTACTTTGATTTGTATCCAATTGTATTATTTCGCATTTAAGAACTAAGAAGAATCTGTTATCACTTGCCAAGCTTATGTCTTCAATTTTGGTTTTGGAGCAATTTATCATTTCCTTGATTACCGCGTCCATTTTCAGATTTTTTTAGGAATATTATTTGGTAATGTAGGTTGATTTATTCTTTGATAGTATTAGTTAGTATATTTTTGTTGGACTTTCGGGATATCATTGATTCAATCTTCTTGACTTACCATATCTTTGTGAAGTAGGTGGTCAATGTTATATGCAATTAACAATGACAACTATATATGTTCACCCATGGGCATTTTTATTAGTAGATGAAGTCTAAATGCTTCAATTACATGTTCCATCTTGGTCTTTTCTTGCTCTCTTCAATTCTGTCATGTAATTCAAAATTCATTAGTAACACTTGCCCGTATCTCGGTCCCCGGTGATGGCATATATATCGAAAGGAACATTTCTTCTTTTTTGCTAGAAAATTCTATGAAAGACGCTGTGCAACTTACCATGCTTGCATGCAGATATATAAACTCCAATTTGATGGCCAGGTTGGTTTTCATATATTGGAACAATTATTAGAGACTCAAATAATGGATATGGAAAGCATGATAACTTAATGTTCTATATCTCCATGAATCTCAGAGCTTTTGCTTGCATTGTAATATTTGGTTGACTTACTAGAACTCATAGCATTCAAGATTATGCAAAGATTATTCCTTTTTGCCTCTCTCTTTAGCCTTATGTCTCTTATTTCTAGGCTAGGAGAGCTTCCTCTTCCTCCACTAATAAGTTTTTTCGCGGAAAACCTCTATTCGTGTGTGAATGCGAGCAGAGTTGTATTCCCTGGTTTTAAGGACTCCTCACAAACTTTGTTTCTATCTACTATTATCTAAACATAATCAAGTTATTAATGATTGGACAAAACTAAGAAATCACCTTTCACGTGCAAAATTATAGAAGTTCTCCATTAGACCTTTGTCAAATGCATGGAGGACCGACCGATCTAGAGCGTTGGCGGTTTTCGTATTGCTAATCAAGGGCCCCAGCACATACCCGGGGTGATCATTGGAAAGTAGTACTTTTGGGGCTGTATCCAAGTCTTAAAACACCAGATAAGGATCTTCTATTGCATTTCCGTGTTGCATCTCCTATTAAATTCCTATTAATAATAGGATAATATTTGGCACGATTTTCAAAATTTAATTTGTAGGGAATATATTTTTCTAATATATACCTTAAATTTTGTCTTCTTATTAATGCAATAGGATGAAACACGGAGAGACAATAGAGGTTTTCATTTGTAAAACACATCTGAGATCATGACCCAAGAGGAAGAAATTAGCTAAACTTAGGATAGAAATATGCTAAAGAAGTTCGAGACATATATGACATAAGTTGGAGGATTTTCAAGGCAAAGGGTTTTCACAATTGATCTTTACCAGTAATCAATCTCATATTTGCATACATGTAAAGAAAAATGTTGTTGGCGACTCCCATAAAATGTTTTAGGAGAAAATAAGTCTAGAATATGGAAATCGGATCCTTCGAAAAGATGGTAGCGTGCCAAGTGTTGAGTTGTGGAGCATGTACGCACTACATATCGAGCCACGCTTACGATGATCTAACTTGATCCAATTTAGGCGGAATCATAATTAGAGTTGGATTATGATTGAATTCCTATTTAATAGTCGACTCACTTCATGTAATTGTATGAAATATTCTAGTGAAAATCTCAGCGATAGCTTGAGATGTGAGTCACATTGTGATGAACCGAGTAAACAATTCGTTTGATTTCTTGCTTTCCTAATTTATTTTGTCTTAACAATTCTCCAAATCCCTAGACTCTCCAAAATGTGATTTTTCTAAGCAAAGGTGCTAGCCGCTAATCTTCGCTTGGAACTATATGTGAAGCTCGAATGGTCGATAGTCGAATAAGTGCTATGCCGTAAAAGCTCGAACGCTTGAATGGTCAAAAGTCGAACAACTGCTATGCCTCACTGTTGTTTACAACACTCCTTGTAGGATCCTCGAACCGAGGAGGATAGCATAACGGACATAATGTGATCTTATGTTTGAGGTTAACTTTGACACGAAAGTTAAGTTTGCCAAATATTTAGCTTATTGGAACAAAAGAAGGGAATACCAAGATCCTCTTAGCTGAAAGTCCCTCTTTGAATGCGGAAATGAAGCAGTATCTTCGATTAATTCGAATTCGGATCATCGGTTTCTTTTGTGGCTGATTGACGAAATGAGGTAGTGTTTCTCTTTTGGTATTTTGTACCTTTTGCAATTGATCAACATCAAATCATGTTATTAGTGGATCTTCAACAATCTTATGTTCCCTCAGAAAATAAAAAAAACAACAATTTAGATGCTAGAGCTATGTCCAATTGAATTATACTCGATTCCTATAATCATCGAACATTTGGCTTCAATCAATCATAATTAGTGGTGTAATTGAGTTAAGTGGAATAGTGGCAAGCCTGCGCTTAAGTGCAGCTCCGTCATTTCCTAAAATGCTTACTCTGTCCACGAAAAAAATTCACAATTTTGTCTGTCCACAAAAGAGCTGCCCTTTCCATTTTGGGACAATATCCAACCACGAAAATTTCCCCTTCCTCCACTTACAACATTAACACTACACTAAATGTGGGATCCTTGGAGTTGGGACAATATCTAGGCCGACCTAGCCCATTTTGGGTCATTTTAAAATGTAACACTTTGGTGTAGTCCATTTGTTGGACCGCGGCGTAAGGTTTGGGGATTGGGGCTTATGAGGTATTAGGGTACTTATCTATCAACAATCTTTTTGGTGTGTATCAATTCTATCGTCGACCTAAAGAAGAATTGTCAACTTCAATTTTATGGTCAGACATCTCGTGGTAGTAGTTGAGTTGATAAGTTGATCGAGAAATGAATTTTGATGACAAAGATTGAAAACTTGGGCGGACATCCGTACCATGGGCTTCAAAAGCTCTCAGTCATTCACAATCCTACTAATCCTTATACATATTTGACATCGAACAAATAAGGTAAGAACATAAGATAAGTTTGGGAACAAAGTAATATCTCAACCTATTATAGAATAGCAGATTCTTACAAAATTGGTTTTACCTAATATATCTCTCTTATTATATTTATTTGAAGGACAATATTGTAAATTTATGCTCCCTCCGACCCACTCATATAGTCTCCTTTCCCTTATTTAGATGTTCCACTCATTCTGTTATCTTTCAAATAATGAAAGTTTTAACTCTAAAATCTTTCAAAAGTAATGGGACTTTCTATCTTTTACCCTTATTCTTAATCTCCGTGCCGAACAGACAATTTAAATGGGTCGGAGTGAATATTATAATTAAAACTTAAGTATAAACTCCTCGTATATAAGATTTTTTCTTCTAATTGAACTCTTCTAATATGTACCCATAATTAATTCATCACCACACATGTGCAACGCACGTATATCTCAATTGGTAATAACTAGAGATCCCATGTAGTAAATTATAGACATTGTTCTTTTACATGTATGTTAATCAAAGGGTTGATACAAACATTTAGGGGTAGGCTTCGAAGAAACATTGCTCTCATATTGCAAATATATACTGTTGTACCTCTTAAGAGAATCGAGTCTTTTTTTTTTTTTTTTTTTTAATTTCTTGGCTGCATCTTATGTATTGGAAATATGCATTGTGAGGTGAAAGTATGCATTTATATCACAGCATATATGTGTTTCTTTGTTTCTAATTATTATTGTTTGGCTTTTTAGTTTTTATACGAACTCTTTCTCTTGTGGTTATGTACAGGTTGTCCACCCGATTCATGATCAGAGCTTATACTTGAACTCTTACCATAAGGCAAAGCTCAAGGAGGAATTTGGTTTGTTGTTTGAAACCTTTTAATCATTGATGGAGTTTCTTTTTCATTATTCTCCCTAATTTGTTGTGTTCTAATATTTGTATAGGAGTTGAACCCTGGACTTTTGTACAACATCTAGGTGAGGCAGTTTTCATTCCTGCCGGATGCCCTCATCAAGTTCGAAACCTCAAAGTAACGTGCATTAAGTTTCACATCGTCCTTGCTATATTTTTTATTCTTGATTGAAACAAGAGTCACTGAAGGATTAGTAGAAATGTTAAGAACCTTTACAAATGCCATGCAGTTCCATATATAACTTCATAATGTGCTAATAGTTTGTTTTCTTTTTAATTTAAAAATAGTTATAGAGATAGATAATTCTTGTTACCATTCTTATAATGGTGGCCCAATTGGTGTCTCATTTTTCTTGTTGCATTTTGCAGTCTTGCATAAAAGTTGCTATGGACTTTGTTTCTCCGGAAAATATCGGAGAGTGCATTCGCTTGTCTGAAGAATTTCGTGTTCTTCCCCAGAACCACAGAGCTAAGGAGGATAAATTGGAGGTATGCATGCTTTTCTTTTGATATAGGATCTGTCTTTTACGTATTGTGTTCTCTGAAGTAGGTGGAAATTCTATTTTTTGTTACGACACTTGAGCACAAATCCCTGAAAATCAACTTGTTATCGTTGTAAAGTTGTCTTATGCATGTAACTTTTTCGTGCAATTTAGTGCAGCTCTTCCCAATGTTGTGCAGAAATTTGGTCGACTGTACTAATGATTGTGTCATTTCATTACTCGAAATAGGTAAAGAAGATGGCTCTACATGCATTACACGATGCAGTCTCTCAACTAGAAAATCTGATCCCGTGAGTATTAATTGTTGGAAGTTACATTTTCACCGGATCTTGAGAGCGTATTCTTTTTTTAACTACTACGTGTGAATACGTATTGATGTTACCGTCGTTCCTTGTCTAGCTGATTGAAAACTTTCAGATCCGTGGATGGAGATCCCCTCATGTAACTGTGTCATCAGATTCAAAGTCGAGCCTAACAACAGAAGATCCCGATACTTTCTTGATGTAAGTCATCCGGTCTCGATATATTTTGACCTACCTCATCCTGCATCTTGAACCCATTTTGAATGTTGGAAGTGTATCCTATGATTCTCCAAGATGTGATAGTGGGAGAATTCTAGCAAATATAAATACAGTAGATTATCTCTGCTTTTTTCTCTAGGTTGCATCACTTTTGTTTTGTTTGTTACGTAGCTTGTGGCATAACATAGAATTATGCATAACGCTAAAGCAATTTATTACTATTTCACTTCATGATAATTACAACACACTTTGTTACTTTTGCATAATATTATTGAGATGATTCCAACAAATTTTATTTTGCATCATATTTAGTTAGAAATCACAAACTAATACATCCCCTGTTTACGAAAAATATGCTCTTATTACTTCTTTGGCTGTTCACAAATTGTGCGGTGTTTAGTAAATGCAAATGATCTCAACTTTCTAGTATTTTAAATGTCACAAATTAAAATGAGGGTAATGATATTCGGCCGTACTGTGGTCGACCATATAAGTTAAAAATGGTAATATACCCTAATTGGGAAACATAAACCCTAAGGAGGAAATGTAATTATTTTCATTTTTACAATTAACTTTTTTTTTTCTTTTTACGCGTGTGGCTGAATGTCATTATCCTTAAAATATATGGACCTTTCTCTGCTCAACAAACATCTATTTTAGCTTTTTTAAAACTTGTGTTACACTCCGTGAACCACAAAGTACCATATTGTTTTTGGATTTTATATAGGCGAAAAATTAGGTAAATTTTGATTTGTTTCCAAATTTCCCTAAAAATTGTCTTTAAATATGATTTGATTGAATGGCTCTAGTCATTTGCATTGTGATATTCATGTCGTCACCAACCAAATGTCGAGAATTTGGTTTACAATGATTATTATCTCCTGCATTTAAACTCGTTGATTTTTTTCGATCAAATAAAATTTCACTCAGAACATTTTTTGTTTTTGTATTTAATGTTGAGTACCAAAACGATATTTTGGGAATTTAGTCGACTTTGCGACATTATTAAGTAAAATCAGAGTCTGGATATTTTAACTGTTTCCCCATTGTTACCTTTTCAATATACAGATATTTATTCTTTATATGTCAAAACATTAAAAATGTTGATATGATATTTTTCATTTATTTAACAGAAGCATGAATAACAGTGCATCATGATTTCACACCATCAACGCGTCAAAAAAAAAAAAAGTAATTTGTATTTCTATGTGACACCACCATTTTAACAAACTATGTTGGAGGAATAATTTGTTCATTTACTCTTTTGTGGCATAATCTCACAATAATTGAATCAAAATTCAAGTGTAAAAAGAAACTAAATAATTAAAGATTGGAAAAGTTTTGTTATGAATCTCTGTTGTGAAACACTTGAGCATTGAAATTGTTCCCTTTAATAATTCAAAATCTTCATAAGTCAAGATTTTTTAGAACATGGGCTAAAATCGAATTAAATGAAATTTTGTCTTGAACAATTCTTCTCCCATAAGGATTGAAATAAGTGGAAAATTTTGTAAAATTGCACCCAAAAAAAAAAATGTTATCTTTATTGTTTATGTTATCGTTTGCGATTTTTTCTATTCTTTCTCATGAAAATCAAGGTAAATCAACACAGAACACTTACTTGTTTCTTACTTCTATCAAACTATGTAATTCTTGAAAATAGAACGACCTCATCTTATCTTATTTCATTTTATGTTTTTACATCAAAGTAGTTGCTTCAATCAAACTTTGGAAGTTTGTACGTGGTGTAAAGTGACATGCATGCTAGTTTGTTCCTTCCAATAATTTCAGATAATCTTGTATATTTTGTGGGAACAACACTTTCTCTTGAAGCCATTTCTCACACAAATTCCGAAAATTTTAAAATCCAAAATCACCAAAAAATCGAAATAGATTGTGTTTGCTCCCCATCTGTAACCAGATCAAAGTTCTTGATCATGAGCCCCACCAAATAAAATATAAGGTAAAAGACCTGCCTGTGTGGTTTGCAGACTACTGCACAAGGGGCGGGGGTTTACCCAGTGTGCACCTAAGGTAACGGCTGCGGGTTCCCACGATATCAAAAAAAAAAAAAGGTAAAAGACATGGCATAGCAAAGATATACATAAATTAATCATCAAATTTATATGTGCAGTGGATAACGATATAGGGAGATCGAAAAATAAAAAATAAATAATGTATAATGTAGTGTAGTGCTTTCATAACTTTCATGGCATTACATTAGATTAGATTAGATTAAGTTGGTTTGCTTTCTATCTTTTGGGATTTTGTTGAGTACATTGGTTTTGTGTTAAGGTCCAATCTTGCTGGGTCAGTCACTTCCAACTGATTTGTTGTTTGAAAAAAAATAAATAAATAAATAAAAAAAATAAAGAATTGCCCCACTCTTTGTCTGCATGAAATTGGTGCCACTCCACCACCATGTTAGTTGCCTAGCTCCATCCATGGATGAATGGACCTCCCCCTCCCCCCACCTCACCTTGTCTTTTTCTTCAAGATTTTTTCTCCAATTTGTTTTCTTTGTAATTTCTCGTTTCCCCAAAACATCGCGATTATATGATCACGGATCGTGATTATATGAACCCGATGGACTTGACCCGACTAAAATACGCTATGATTTGGTTTTTGGGTCGAGCTATGAAAAATTAGACCTACTAGAGTTTTGGGATGGGTTAAGCCTAAATTTTCCATATGTCCTATGGGCTCAGGTCGGGTCGGGCCGGGCCGGCGACTTTTCGGTACGGTTCTACCTCCTCATGAGTGGACAATTTCTTAGAGCCCGGCCCAGCCCAACACAATAGTCCCTCCATTCACGACAAAAGTGTGGTCCAATTTTCTTTTTGAGTTAATCACGATAAGTGTGGTCTTTCCATAATTTAAAATTACCCATCACTCTCTCTACTCACCATAATCATGAGTCTCATTCTCCACTCAAAATACATCTATTTAACTCACTATTCCATTCCCTCCATACCACACTTATCATGAACGAATGGAATGTTTTAATTTTCGGATCGACCGATTTCGGACCAGACCGACCGGTGACTTTGCCAGCTCTACTTTCTCACGAGGTGACATATTATTTGGTCTATCAATAATATATTTCGGAAACCAAGTACATTAATTAAATACTAGGAGTAGTATCTCCTTAAAAAATGAAAATAAAACTAGATTAATTAAATACTATAGCTAGCATGTTGCTACTGGAGCTTAAATGATTGGCCACTTTAAGTTATGTCTATTCAAGATTTTTTTCTTTTGGAAAATCAATTCAATTTGATTGTGATTAGCTTTGTTACACGCTTAAACCCATCAAATTAATATATAATAACAAAGGTGGCGTTGACTTTGTGTAAGAGCTAAATCCATCAAATTAAATCGTGAAGCACCACCACTATCATGTTTCAACTGCAAATCGTTTTTAGTTGCTAAACAATGACTTAATGCTATTATTAGTAGTCATAGCATTTATTTTGTCATTTTCTGCTATTTCGATATGACACGAGATAGTACTTATTTATAAAGTAATGATGGTTTCATTTGTTCATTTGAATTCATCAAAGTGTATAAAATAGCGAATACCACTTATCTTTATAAGCATCTTAAGCGGTTTCCTTCAAAATAACTAGAATAGTATCTTCGACGTTATAATACAACAAAAATAGTGATTCATCTCAGCAGTATATGCTCTAGTTTCAACATAATAAAGAAATACTACTACATAAAGTTTTGTTTTATTGCTTAACCATAAAAAAATATGAATAAATTATCTCAATGAAAATATTGCTAATTCCTTACATTTATATGTGCAAAATATTATATTATGAAAAATTATAAGAAATGAGTGAGCCTCATTAAAATCCCTTCAATAAGCAAGAAAGGAGCATTCGGCCTACATTATTATAACAAAAAGGAAAAAAAAAAAAACTTAAACTACATAACAAATTAAATTATTCTATATAATTCAATAAATTAAAATATTTTTTTTCCACAAATGATCAATCATTTCATTGCATTTCGAAGTGTGAAATGAGCATATCTTCATTTTTAAAACCGTTCAAGAAATTTTTGATGTTTAATTAGTAGGTTCACAAATATGACTAGTAATTTTTATGTAAATTTTGTTGTGTTGTAGCTTCATATCTAAGTACTACTATTTCATACTATTAAAGACTACTTTTTATCAAATAATAATAATAATAATAATAATAATAATAATAATAATAATAATAATAATAATAATAATAATAATAATAATAAGTGAAGTAAATAATATTGAAAAAGAATATATAACATCCATTTCTTTATTTACAATTTTAATTTGTGAAACTTTATTATAATCTAAATTTTCTAAATTGGTTCACGCATACATGGAGATCAAACATTACTATCCCTCCCGAGTCCCCCCCCCCCCCCCCCCCACCAAAAATAGAAAGAAAAAAAAAGGATAAGAAAAAAATATATAAGTAATTATGGAGAATGAGAAAGAAGAAACTAAGTTGATATAGTAGTTTATGTGTCAGCATGTTTGTAGAAGCTACCAGATGTATGCCAAATAAAAAATATATATTATTAATAATAATGATAATAATAGAAGAAATGTGGGGTGACACAGTCCATAATTTTATTTCTTTTCTCTTTTTTTGGTTGTTGTTGTTGAAATGGGGGTTTTGATTTGAAGGAATAACCATTATCAAGTATTAGGTGGGAAGCAACGATGGCATTGATTTGACTAATGTAACTCATTCGATATAGTTTGGTTTTGTCTTGAACTTAAATTTACAATTTATATATATTAATTTAAATAATTATGTGGAGACGTTCTTCCTGATCAAAAATAGTAATTATTTCCTCTTTTGTATATAGAAAATAGAAATCCTATTTCATACATTTGGAAAATGTATGGTCATGCAAGTTTCCTGTTATAGCAAAACTACTCATAAACAATGGAAAGTTATTCACGTCCAAGATGCATGTTTAAATAAGAAATTCTCTCTCTCTTAAAAAAAAAATGAAACTTTCATGCAAAATTAATATGTTTAAATTTTACTATATTTATTTTCTTCTAGGCATGCGTACAAATTTTCTGTCTCACCTTTGGTGTCACACATACGTGTATCCACACTAGCTATTTAAATTAAAATTAATTATGAAATAATTAAGTCTAACGTTATAAACCCTAGTTATGATAAGTTCACCTCTATTTAATAATTAATTTAAAATAACAAAACAAACGAAAAATAATAGTAATAAAATTCGAAGAAAAAGTTGAAAACCAAGAGAAGCACCAAAAATAGAATTGATGACCTCACCTCATGTGTTAGCACTATATATTTATTGAGGAACACTCCCCTGCGACCTGTTGCATTTCACATGCGACCGGATCGGGTCGGGTTTGAAGGGTTGTATACGAAAGTAAGACTTTTGTTTATATACAATCGATATTTATTTCACTATAATTCTTCTATCTGAAATGTTTATTATTGCATAGTAATTATTTGTCCAATTATCTCAATATTGAGTTAAGAAGTCCTAATATTGGATTGAGAGACACATAGTGTGTTGTATATCACAGAAGATTATATAATCGGCATCTTATTAGATATAAACTAATATTCACAATCGAGACAACTTGGACGAGTTGTTGATTTAGATTGTAGCATATATTAAATAGTTTATCTTGACTATTTATTTATGCTAGTACATTAATCGTATTGAAAGGATCACAGTGAGATTAATTCTTTGTTCTGATTTATTAAGAATTAAAGATCTCGGTGACTTAAATAATCTTAACCTTAATTGGGCTTATTAGTATGAATAAGTGTCTGACTATTGCTTTGATCTATTATAAATGAGAACTTGATAGTGGTTCGAAATTTCGTATTTTGGGCAGTGGCAGTTCTTATTTGATATTGATAGAGCTGCAATAAGGATCTGTGTCCTATGAATAATGGGATGATGATATCCTCTCGAGGAACTTAATAAGTTTATAGTATTAAACCCTACATGTGGAATTAGTTCTGATACAATAATAAGTTTAAGTGGTAGCACTCGAGATAATTATTTATTAGTAATTAATTGATTAATTAATTGTTGTCAGAAGTATTTAATTAATTAATGGATATTCAATAATCTTAAACACGGAGATTAATTAAGTCTAATACTAGCCCCGACTCGACTAAATAAATAAGAGGGTAAGTCAGTATTAATTCTTTAGTGGAATGAATTAATATTTATATCTGATGTATATTTCTGGGCTGAATGGATTAAATCGGATATTATCGGGCCAATCTTATTTAAGCTAGTAGATCCCTGAACTGGCCCAATGGCCCGTGTCTCTAGTGGGCTTAGGCGCCTACTCTCCTACGGCCCGTAAGGGTCGTCTAGGTTTAATGAATGTGAGCAATTATTTATCTATAAATACAAGGCTCATAAGACTCATTACTTACTTGCATTCTAAGCAACTAAAACCTAGAGTGAGAGAGAGAAAATCGGCGCCTCCTACATAAGAGAGAGAGAGAGAGAGAGCTCGAAATCGTTCCCATCCATCGTCGTGCTCTAGCCGGGAACAGTTCGGAAGGTCAACTCTAGGGTCGTTGTGCGTCAAATTTGCAGGTATTCCGAATAAACATCCTATGATTGTAATTAAATTTATAGGAGCATGCTAGGTGTGGATTTTGTATGTGTTTGTTAAATATCCATAACTGATCCATGAGTGAAAATGAATCGGTTTTCAATAATCAGTTCCAACAGTTGGTATCAGAGCCCTGATCTGTGGGTTATGGCTATGTCGGATTAACGAACAGTAAACCCATGTAAATTAAAATCTGATTTTATTCACGTACGTATATTTATGCATGCATGTTTGTTGTCTCGTCGTGGATTCGTTTTATTTTCTGTTGGTTTGCCGTTTTGGCTGTTTTTTACCATGAGAAAATCCGTGGTTAGATTAGGATTTTAGTTGTAAATTGTTATTTCAATTTGTAATTGTTGTACGGGTTTAGAAACGGAACGATTGGACAGCAGGGAAGAAAGCCGACGGCGGCAGTAAACGGCGCACGGTGGCGCATTTCTTTCACACGCTAGGGTTCACCCTTGACGTGATTTGATCGGACGAAATCCGATTCGTCGGAGCTTTGCTCCGACGTCTATGGTGTTCGGTCGGATTCACGGTGTGTGTGACGGAAAGGCACCACAAACCACGGCGGCACGTGTGGCGGCGCGTGCAGCTCGTCGTGGCAGCGATGGTGCTTCGACGTTGATCTGCTGGTGCAGTCGTGCTCGATCGAATTCGAGAGTTTTTGCCCTCGTTTCTGGGGTCATTCGAGCAGTGGGAGCGGGTGGCGACGTCGCCATGGCTTCAAAGCCGCTGCGAGCAGCTGTCTCCTTCTCCGATGGCGAACAGGCAGCGACAGCAACAGCAACGAACCAGCAGCAGCATCGTGAATCCAGCGGCAGCAGTAGACGACGAAGGAGGTGATCGAGGTGGTGGCCGTGGCGCGACTCTGCAACGGCAGCATGCCGTACGTTTTGCTGCGAGTCATCGCGAGCTCGACGCCTGTGAATGCGGAGCATCACGGCATTGCAGCAGTTGCTGAATCGCTGACCTCGCTGCTGCGGCGGCAAGAGGTCGGTGATGAAGGCAGCGGTGGCGGATGGTGCTTGGTCGCGATTCCGGCGACGTGAGGGCTGCCGGCGGTAGGTGCTTACAAACGAAACCCTAGGTTGAAAACCTAGGGTTTTGGGCGTGTGGGCAGCCGTACGGTGGGGTCCTCTACGCGGTCAGATTCGTGTTGAAAAGACGGGATTTTGATAAATCTTGTTTTCTTCTTGGGCGATTCTTCAAGACGACGGATATGGAAAGTTTTGAAGACGAAGATTTATTGTAATAGATAGATTGGTTTTTTCCTATTTTTTTTTTTGTAATAATTTAGGCAGGTACAAATATCCACGACGAGACGACAATTTATTTGTTTGTAAATTGCATGTTGTGGGTTTAATCACCGTTAAGGTGTTATTATTTCTAAAGCATAATATAATTTGAAATTATTTGAATTTATTTGCGTTTAGAAATTGCATGCTAGGATTTTATCGTATTATTCTAAGCATGTTATGAATTCAAGCAAGCATAATTTATTATGTGAGTTCTAGAAAAGCATGTTTAGTAATTCCGTGTTTTACGTGATTTGCATGCGAAAACCTTTTGAAATTAAAATGACTAAGCATGTTAAATTGATTTTAATAATCAAATTAGACCTCCACAATTGGTTTTAGACGAATTAAGTTGTTAGGCTCGTGTAAACGTCCACACGATCATCGCTTGCATGAGTTCTATTAACTTATAGATTTTGTCTAGTAAAACTTCTAAAAGTATTTTAATCTCGTGAATAGTGGGAATTTTACGTGTAAACGTCCACACTATCGTGGCTTGCCCGTATTAATTCCCATAGATTATTATAGGAGAGATTAGAATAAGATAATTAATGAAATTATTTACAGGGAGATGTCTTTCGAGTAATTGTATCAATATGTGGGACAATTTTGGATTAGTTAAATTGTGGTATGTGCTTATATATTGTCTCGAATACAACTACCCATCGGAGTCCCTTTTCGAGATAATATGGTCTAGTAAAGTTCATTTATTAATTTTATTTGTCATAAGATTAATTTGAAATAAGATAAAATTAAAAACTGGGTGTTTGGTTGAGTGGTGCGCACGTAATGTCCACACTATCGTGGTTTGTGTGTAAATTACTTGAGCTAATGAAGGTTTCATTTAATATTGTCTTATCAAAAGGTTACAATATAAATGTTACGAACGTTTTATGCAATAATTGTGACTTATGTGCGTTTTGAATGTTTATTTTTTCAGATATGACTGTTACTCCGTTATTGAATGTGCTTACTGCTAAGCCGCTTACCGGACCAAATTTTTTGGAATGGAAGCGCAATTTGGGATATGTCCTAGATGCCGAAGAGTACCACTTTGTACTCACTACTCATGCGCCTGCAACTCTCACTGCAGCCTCCACCGATGCTCAGAAAGAGGAGTCTAAAGGTGGAATAAGGCCAATTGTATGGCGAAAGCTTACATGATGACCACTATGTCCTCTGGGTTGCAGCAGCAGCATCAGTCTTTGGACATGGCTGCTGCAATCATGATTAACCTCGAGGAGCTGTTCAGTGAGAGTGACCGTTCTACCCGATTCGAGATCATGAGGCAAATCATGAGCTCGAAGATGATGGAAGACGTGTTTGTCCGTGAGCACGTGCTTGGAATGATCAATCATTTCAATGAGCTGGACGTGCTTGGTGGAGGTATCATGGATGAAGTGAAAGTTGACATGATACTTCACACTCTTCCCAAGTCCTATGAGAACTTCCGCCTTAATGCAATAATGAGCAAGAAAGTGTTCACTCTAAATGAACTGCTCAATGAACTTGTTGCAGCGGAAGGGGTTATGGGAAAGAGTCTGCAAGCTCTTGCCTCCTCTTCAAAGGGTTTCCATATTTCACCGAAAGGTGGAAAGAAATGGAAGGTCCCGGCGAAAGGCAAGAGGGGCAAAGGAAGTAGTGGGAGCAAGAGGCTAGGCCCTATCGGAGGCATCAAAAAGCCAAAGCAGAAGGATGAAAAGTGCTTCAAGTGCAAGAAATCTGGACATTGGAAGGCTAACTGCCCCCTGTTGAAGAAGGCTTAAGGTATGCCATCTGCTCTTGTTAATTAAATATGTTTAAGTTCAAGTTCTATTCACAAGTGGGTAGTAGATACGGGCGCAACTAACCATATTTTTTATTCCTTGCAGGGGTTCCTACGGACAAGGGAAGTGAGTAGAGGGGAGTTGAGCATCGCCATGGGAACGGAAGCGCGAGCGGACGTTGCGGCCATAGGTGATGTTCATTTATCTTTTAAGAATTCAGTTTTAGTTTTGAGAGATGTTTTATATGTGCCAGATTTTCAGCGAAACTTGATTTCTATGGTTAAGTTGTGGAAAGATGGATATTCTATTCTTTTTTAGTGTTTTGCGACTTTTATAAAAGATGATAAGATTATCGGTTATGCACATGTTGTTGATTCTCTTTATACTATTTACTGCTGTCATGCTTCGAGTTCTTCAAGTAATGCTTTAACTGTTAACCAAAAGAAGAGGTCAAATTCTTCTCAAGAGAATCAAACCCTTCTTTGGCACCTAAGATTGGGTCACATCAATCTAAGGAGGATCCAAAGATTGGTTCCGATGGAGTCTTGGGTTCTTTCCAAGTCGAGTCCATCCCAATCTGTGAATCCTGCACAGAGGGAAAGATGACGACTCAGCCTTTCAAGGCCAAGGGGTATAAGCCAAAGAAGCGTTGAGATTGATTCATTCCGACTTGTGTGGACCCATGTCTGCTCAAGCTCGTGAAGGGTACGAGTATTTTGTCACTTTCATTGGCGATTACTCAAGGTACGGGTACATCTACCTGTTGCGCTACAAGTCCGAGTGTTTTGAAAAGTTCAAACTATTCAAAGCGGAAGTAGAGAAGCGACATGGAAAGAGTATCAAGTCGTTGCGATCTGACTGCGGTGGCGAATACCTCAGTAACGAGTTTAAGGAATACTTGTTGGAAAGTGAGATTACGTCCCAATTGACTACACCTGGAACACCCTAACAGAATGGTGTGTCGGAGAGAAGAAATCGAACACTTTTAGAAATAGTTCGATCTATGATGAGTTATGCATCTCTACCTATTTCGTTTCGGGGATATGCTTTGGAAACAGCGGCCCACATGCTAAACTTGGTTCCCTCAAAGTCAATGCCTAAGACCCCGTCTGAGCTGTGGTCCGGGCGCAAGCCTAATCTTAACCACATTCGAATTTGGGGTACTCCGGCACATATTTTGAACAAAGAAGCTGACAAGTTGAGTCCAAGAACCAAGGTGATGCTGTTTGTAGGCTATCCTAGAGGAACGAAAGGTGGCTATTCTACTGTCCTAAGGATCAAAAAGTTGTTATTAGCACTACGCGAGATTCTTGGAAGAGGACTATATGATTGGCCATAGGAAGAGAAGTGACGTCATACTTCAAGAAGTTAGACGGGAGGAGGTGATTAGTGCTCCAGTTGTGCAAGACGAGGAATCGTCGGAACCTGCACAAACCGTTAATACTGAATCTGCTATAGAGTTTCGTCGTAGTGAGAGGATAACTCAAGGAAAGTTGCCTAGTCGATACACTCTACTTAATGAATCCAAGGATTCATTGGAATTAGCAGTAATCGAAGAAGATCCCTGGACTTACTCTGAAGGATTAGCAGATACGGATGCTCTTGAGTGGGAGGCGTGTAGATTACCGAATGGAAATCTATCGTTGCCATGGATGTATACGAGAAATGCGAGCTTCCTGAGGGATGTGAAGCCATAGGATGCAAGTGGGTATACAAGAGAAAGAGAGGACCATATGGAAAGGTTGTGGCTTTTAAGGCAAGACTAGTGGCGAAAGGTTTCACCCAAAGAGAAGGAATTGATTACGATGAGACTTTTTCGCCAGTAGCCATGCTTAAATCTATCCGAACACTCATGGCAATGGCCGCTCATATGAATCTCGAGGTCTGGCAAATGGATGTCAAAACCGCGTTTCTGAACGGGTATCTTGAAAAAGATAGGGACATCTATATGCTGCAGCCGGAAGGATTCATAAAGAAAGGTGAAGAACATCTTGTGTGGAAGCTAAAGAAGTCTATTTATGGACTTAAGCAGGCTACACGATCATGGAACAAACGTTTCAATGATGTTGTCCAAGGTTATAGCTTTGTACAATATGAACATGAAAGTTGTGTTTACCGGGTGTGTATTGATGGGAGTCTAGTGTTTCTAGTGCTTTATGTTGATGACATTTTGCTCATTAGTGATAATGTGAATGTACTATCAAAGATTAAGGCGTGGTTATCCCAGCAGTGTCAAATGAAGGATTTGGAAGAGGCAGTATACATTCTTGGGATTAAGGTCGGTCGTGATCGATCTAAGAGAATGTTGAGTTTGTCTTAGACAGCCTACATTGATACTCGCGTTTCAGCATGCAGAATGCTAAGAAGGGTTTCTTACCTTTCAGACATGACGTTAATCTATCTAAGGCGATGTGTCCTACGTCACCTAAGGAGATAGCGGACATGAAGGCAATTCCATATGCTTCAGCTGTGGGAAGTCTCATGTATGCAATGCAGAGTACCAGGCCTGACATCTGTCATGCTGTAGGCATGGTGTCTAGATATCAGACTAATCCTGGTCAAGGTCATTGGATTGCTGTAAAGTGCATACTCAAGTACCTTAAATGGACTAGAGAGCATGGACTGGTGTATCGATCTTGTGATCTAATTTCCGGTAGGTTATGTAGATGCTGATTATCAAGGAGATAAAGATCAGCAGTTTTCTACTTCTGGCTATGTGTTTAAGCTGGGAGGTGGAGCCATTGTGTGGAGAAGTGTGAAGCAGAAATGCATTGTATTATCTACTATGGAAGCCGAATATGTGACTATTACTGAGGCTGCTAAAGAGACTGTTTGGCTTAGAAACTTTCTGGCGGAGCTTGATGTGATTCCTAGTTTGCCGAGAGGTATCCGATTTATTCAGATAATGAGGCTGCAATTGCCAATTGCAAGGAGTTTAGATTTCATCAAACGACTAAGTATATTGATGCAAGATATCATTACATTCGGCTGCTTGTTCACGATGGTGATGTGGACGTACAAAAGGTTGCAGGAGTTGATAATCTGGATGATCCGTTTACAAAGAGTCTACCAGCTGCTGTCTTTAATAAGCACGTTGAAGGCATGGGGCTGCGTTTCCTCCCACACTAAGTTAAACTTTGAGTATAAGTGGGAGAAGTTGTAATAGATGGTTAGATGAATATTAGTCTCATTGTATACTAAAAGTTTGCTTTAGTATAAGTGGGAGAATTGAAGGGTTGTATACGAAAGCAAGATTTTTGTTTATAAACAATTGATATTTATTTCACTATAATTCTTCTATCTGAAATGTTTATATTGCATATTAATTATTTGTCCAATTATCTCAATATTAAAGATTATATAGTGTGTTGTAGATCACAGAAGATTATATAATCGACATCTTATGAGATATAAACTAATATTCACAATCGAAACAACTTGGACGAATTGTTGGTTTAGATTGTAGCATAATAGTATTAAATAGTTTATCTTAACTATTTATTTATGCTAGTACGTTAATCGTATTGAAAGGATCACAATTAGATTAATTTTTTGTTCTAATTTATTAAGAATTAAAGATCTCGGTGACTTAAATAGTCTTAACCTTAATTGGGCTTATCAGTATGAATAAGTGTCTGACTATTGCTTTGATCTATTATAAATGAGAACTTGATAGTGGTTCGAAATTTCGTATTTTGGGTAGTGGCAGTTCTTATTTGATATTGATAGAGCTGCAATAAGGATTCATGTCCTATGAATAATGTGATGATGATATCCTCTCGAAGAACTTAATAAGTTTATCGATTTAAACCCTGCAGGTGAAATTAGTTCCGATACGATAATAAGTTTAAGTGGTAGCACTCGAGATAATTATTTATTAGTAAATAATTAATTGATTAATTAATTACTATCAGAAGTATTTAATTAATTAATGGATATTCAATAATCTTAAACACGGAGATTAAGTCTAATAATAGCTCCGACTCGACTAAATAAATAAGAGGGTAAGTCAGTATTAATTCTTTAGTGGAATGAATTAATATTTATATCTAATTTATATTTCTGGGCTAAATGGATTAAATCGAATATTATCGGCCCAATCTTATTTAAGCTAGTAGATCTCTGAACTGGCCCAATGGCCTGTGTCTCTAGTGGGCTTAGGTCAACTCTGGAGTCGTTGTGCGTCAAATTTGCAGGTATTCCGAATAAACATCCTATGATTGTAATTAAATTCATAGGAGCATGTTAGGTGTGGATTTTGTATGTGTTTGTTAGATATCCATAACTGATCCATGGGTGAAAAGGAATCGGTTTTCAATAATTGGTTCCAACAGGGTTGACCCGTTGACCCGGTCTTTTTTTTTTTTTTGGCTTCGTCTTCGGCTCAAATTTTACGGCTCCGCCTTCGCTCCGATAATATAAGGATAATCGGCAGACAATAATTTGGACTTTTTCGGCTCGCTCCGAAGTCTTCGGCTTCCCTCGCTTGAATCTTGACCAAAGAAAAAGCGGCAAACAAAAAAACGAAAAGGCAAAAAAAATAGAATTAAAAAAATTGTAATAAAAGCTGAAAAAAAAAGGAAACTGGAAAATAGGAAATTAAAAAAGAAACATGGGGTGCGGCAGGTCGCAAACGAGATTTTGTGATATTTAAAATATGTATATATATTTAGAGTTATGCACAAATTGAAACTATGAATTAAAAAACTCACTTAGACTTCAAAAATCATCAATATTTAATTTTGCATTTTAAACGCCTTTCCATAATTCCGAAAAAAGTTATCAGAAATCGAGAAGACCGAGATAAAATTAATAAATGGTTTAAAGTTCCAAATACATATAAAGTGAACTTTTTAAAATCCAATTATTTGTTAGTATAATTTTGAAAAGCAACAAGAATATGTTGCTGGAAAGATGCTACTACAAAGTAGAGGATGTATATATATATAGTGGAAGCCAGTTGCTAAATTGTCTATATAAATGTATGACAAATTGGAGAGTCGAGACAAATATTCAAATAATTTATATATTCATAGTAGTATTCCCTACTAAAGTAGAAATATTAATTTATACTTCATTCTTTCCAGCATTTCAACAAATTTTATATTAATAAAATATTGTCGTTTCTTTTCAGTACAAACGGAGTACTACTAAAGCCTAATGGGATTTGGAAAACAAAAATGTTTAAATAATTAGTTGATCTTAGACCTTAATTAATTAAAAACACTAATTTCATGTAGTTGGATATTATTCTTTTGCCCCTATAATATAGCTTGGGACCTCTTATTATTTTATTACATATTTAACATGCAGCTAGCTAGTCGGCCAAGCATGTTTTTGGATTCTATAAAATTGTGACAAATCATGAAATGCATGTGTGCATGAATCTAAGATTAATGACAATTTAGTTAAAAACAAGAAAGTAAAGAGATGTTAGGGCCACATGGGTCAATAACTTAGGCATTTAGCTAGGTATGTTGGCAAAATTGTGACAGCTTCACCATGTTGTTGCTTCAATATTGTGACAAATTGTGGGCAAAAATCTTGGATAAAGTTTACAATTTTAGATCAAATCACTGTGGAGGCATTTACTAAATATGATAGGATTGACTATTCTTATCTCATGATTTCTTTAATTTCATGTGTAGTTCCAAATATGAACAATGATCATGTGTGATGAAATATCCTTAAATTTAATCCTTAAAAGTAAACGCTTGATTAGCCTATATTATTTTTATCTATCCGGCTTATCCCGCTTAGTCCGAGAAAGCGGAACTGCTTGGCGTTGCATATTGGAACTCATTAAAGCCCTATTCGCATCATTATGTTCAATAAAAGGAATGAGGGAAGCTCCAATAGAAAAATATTGGAAGGGAAAAATACTTCGAAGATGAACCCGTTCCCATGTAATAGTCAGGAATTCTTGACGGTATCGAGCTTGAACAACCTGTTCTTCCTGAATATCCTGATTCAACGCCAACGAATTTCCTGCCGCTAACATATAGTATTCATCTGTATCGGGTGATAAATAAAGCACCATATAGGGATGTTAATTAAGCCCAAATTTATGGATTGGCTCTGAAATTTAGGATGGAGAAGAATCTAAAAGAATAGAGTTGTAGGTCGTCAAAAGTAACTCTAGATCGAAAAAATTCAGTATTGATCAACAAGATACAATACGCTCAAGATTACAATAAATAACCAAATCTCTAACTTAGATCGCCGCAAAAATGTCAATCTACCCCGAAATCGACGAGTTAGTCCCAGAAACAAGAATATAATCGAAAAATTTTATCCCAAAAATATCAGTCAGATATGTCGAAATAGAACCGATCTAGAAGCGATTGAACTGACCCAATTGACATCCCTAGATCAGTGGTATCACAACTATTCACTATCTACATTTGTTGGACAAACATTGAACTATATCCATATTTGGCAAATTATATTTGTCATGGTATGAGCACGTATGGCTTCCATTTTCTTAAAATTATCCACGACAAGATTGGGCAACTCGTGTCAAGATTGGATTGGCAATTATAAGAAATTGTCACAAAATTGGGGCCTTGATGGGTTAAAGGTTGGGGAACAAGCCATGCCCACCTCAAACACTATCATGTGAAAGAATAGGATTTTATCACCAAATTCCGCAGCTGTTTTCCTTCATCAACAAAAAAGGTCAACTCTTGATAACTTCAATTTTTCAATGATTTTTACTCCCTAAAATTTCAAATTTTCGATGATTTTATTTCCAATGTTGAATAAAATAGTGATACGTTCTTGTTTACGAGAAATTTTTATATGAGTGTAAGTGTACTACATCCACTACTCACAATATAATATTTTAATGATATAAAAAATAATAATAAAATAATATCATGTGAGGGGTGGGTGTAGTACACCTACACCCCTCTAAGAATTTCTCCTTGTTTACTTGGGTTCTTAATTCATTAATCATTAATTCCTCCATGGTGCTTGATAATAATAAAGTCGCAATATAATAGAGTAATGATATTCGAACACGCTGTGACTAGCCACACGCGCTAAAAATGGTAACATAGGTTTTTAAAGTAAAAATATACCTTAATTGGGAAGCATATACCCTAGGGTGGAAATGTGATCATTTCCATTTTTACAGTCAACTTTCATTTTTTTCACGCTTGTGGCTGGCCGTAGTGTGTCCGAATATCATTACTCAATATAATATTCAATTTTATTTTTTCTGTTTCTTACAAATACAATATGGTGCGGTCCATCACTCTTATTTCTTTTATATTTTTTTAATAATTAATTAATTATATTTACTTAATATTAGTTATGGACTAATAAATTTTATGTGTCTTAATAAATTTTAACTGAAATTGATAAATTCTAATTAGAATAAAATAAATTATAGTAATTGAAATTTAATCTCTAACTATTCTAATTATTTCTGAAGGCGGTTAATTGCACTGTGCGGTTGACCACAACTAAGCTTTAAGCTTTTGTTTTTCTACAAATTTACGCTACACATAACTTTTGTATCGAAAAGCCGAGTAAAATTATTAGAATATGTGAAAATACATGTGTAAAAGAAATTTTTTTAAGCCTCGATCTTTTGAGGTATAGACGACTTTGTTTCATAAATAGATTATCATAATTTTCCGTAACTTGAAATATAAGTGATTGAGTGATGTTTTATGTTAATAAAATGATCAATGTTAGTAACTTTTTTTTTAAAGACAAATGCATTCATTAATTCAAATACGGGGAAACAATCTCTAAAGGCCACGAGGGTCAACTATCATGCCACAAAACAGTTGTGGCCAAATTCTGAGCTACATTAGCTAGTTCATGTGCTACTCGATTTGCTTCACGGTGAACATGACAAATAGAAATCACGTTTAACTCCTTTACCACCGTGATAACTTTAATGCTCAAATCTATCAAGTTTACGCAGAGCTGAAATGACGAACTTGACCCTATCATGAGAAAGGAAATATGTCAGAAATGCCCCTATCTTTTGGCCACTAGTCAATTTTGTTCAAGCAGCGGCGATATTTATACTCAAATTTACCCTAGTAAAAATTTCCAAAATATCCAAATAACCTTCATAAATTCTGTACAGCCAAGTCTTTTTAATCCATTATTTTGATTTCTTTGGAAGCATATGATTAATAAAATGTACCAATATTTAATAATTGTTGATTGATGTACTTCTCACAATAGTATTTCTTTAAACAAAATATTTTTTCCCTGAAACTTAAGTTGGATCTAATATTATAACTTTGTCGTTTGCAAAAGAATATGTATGCATCTCGTTATTTCTTTTTTTTTAAAATTTTATGTAACACTAAAACATATCCATGCAAAATAAGCACATAATTTACATATTGATGAGAAACATCTAGTTAAGGAGATATTTTGGTATCTTAATTAACTTTATATACCACTTGGAGACTGACTGATCTTGTTATTTCACAAGCAGCATTATTGAATATAAATGAATTGAAAATCCGATCAGGAGATATTGAGCTCTTAAAGATTTAAATTATAGTCTCATTAGGGTAAATTCGTTAAAAAGAATAGTGTAAATTAAACAGAGCATTTACATTTTTTAACCTTATATATAAAATTCGGTCAAGAATCCAATAATTCATGAGTATTCACAATGAGGAAAGCATCATTCAAAATACATCTTCATAAATGACATATAACATGTCTCTGAATATGCGTCATATGTTAAAAGTTAAATTTATTTCCGAATAACTATCACATTTCGAAATTCTATAGAAAAATGACATCAAACTTTCCATCTTGGTCTTGTCTTCAGTACGAATTCTTTAATTATTCGATTTTATAAATTTTGACGGCATGTGACACTTATTTGTGAGGAACTATAACATGAACAGATTAAGTAAAGAAAAATGGAAAAAAAAAAATTCTCCGAAAATTTCCATGCTAGATTGACCACATGTAGGTTGAATCAAAATAAATCTAATAAATTGAAATATTATGTGGCAATATGTTCAAATGATTCTACACATTAGAGAAAATCTTAATATCAAGCAATGCAAAAAATTTAGAATAGATATGAGAATTCAATCTCATCGATACTATGATCTTAATTTTATCATGAGGTGATATATATATGCAATAACTTTTCATTATTAGTTTTGAATTGTCCCAACTATTTTTCTTACATTTTTTTTTATTTACTAAATTTATTTTGTGGGTCAAAAATGGTCGATCGAGTATGGAACTTCTCACATTTCCTCAATTACATATGATGACAAAACTCTGTTAATAGCATTTGAATAGAAATCAGTGGTAAAATCTTGTGTATTTTCACTCCTTCCCTCCAAAAGAAACGCCAAAACCCATCGGGAATCGCTTATAGAAACAACAAAATATCACCTACCATTCCCTAAACTCTCTCTCTCTCTCTCTCTCTCTCTCTCTCTCTCTCTCTCTCCAGGCCCTCCTATGCAATGCTCTATCTCGTCAGGCCCTTCTCTGCGAATACCCATATTTTTGTTGGTTATGTCGGGGCATACACAAATAGTGGCGGACTCAGGATTTCAAATAAAGAGGATAAAAAATTATAACAGGCAAAATTAAATATGCATTACAAGAAATCTTATTTATAATTGGTTCCGATGGATTGCCATATTCTAAAACTTATGCATTATAAGGAGCACAATTAGTATATCCTTTTCAATATAGACTACCAAAGAAACAACATACAAATATTATTATACATAATTTGATACACACATTAAAAAAACATTTATACGTACATTTGAGCTACATTGAATTGTTGGGTTATCTTTCAGAAGGATAATGCAATAATATAAATTAGATTATTTAAGTATTAATAACAAGAACCTTTAATAATATAATAGCAAATAAAAATTAACACTCCTTCGTACAACTTTTCCATTAAAAGAGATCAAAATCAAATAGTATAATACAACTTAATTATTTATTACTCTATAAACTCAATTGAAATCCCTAACATATATTCCAATTTGATGCTCTTAGTTACTCCTTCTTTCTGTTTAATATAGATTTTTTTTTTTTGGATCGTCCCAATTAATATCATCTGGGGAGAGTAGAAAAATTATCACTGCAATTCTCTCTCTCCTCAGGTCCTTCTCTGCAAATAACCCCATAGTTTTGTTGTTTTTGTTGGGGACAGATACAGGGAGGGACACTATAAAGATTCTAAGTTTCCTTCACCAATTGCCTCATTCAAACAAACTCCCCTTCTCTCTCTCTCTCTCTCTCTCTCTCTCTCTCTCTCTCTCTCTCTTTTGATTCTACAAACACACTCAACACACACTTCATGCAATGACCATGAATTGCATGATTGCGAGCGAGCCCTCCACGCCCCAGTCCACCAATATTAAAAAGCCGCCGCCGCCGTCGCCACTCGTCTTCGACGCCAAGCTTCTCCAGCACCAATCCGACATTCCGCCGCAGTTCGTATGGCCGGACGACGAAAAGCCCTGCGCCAACCCGCCGGAGCTCCACGTCCCATTGATCGACCTCGGCGGCTTCCTCTCCGGCGACCCCGCCGCCGCGCTCCGAGCATCCGACCTCGTCGGCAACGCTTGCAGGAAGCACGGCTTCTTCCTCGTCGTCAATCACGGCGTCGACGCGGCCCTCATCTCCGCCGCCCATGATCACATGGACCACTTCTTCCTCCAACCCCTCCACCTCAAGCAACGCGCCCAGCGCCGCCTCGGCGAGCATTGCGGCTACGCCAGCAGCTTCACCGGCCGATTCTCGACGAAGCTGCCGTGGAAGGAGACTCTCTCCTTTGAGTACTCTCCAAACACCAACTCCCCTCACATTGTCCAAAACTACTTCAATAGGACACTAGGTGAAAATTTCACACACTTGGGGTATGTCACTTTTTTTTATTATTTTTTATTTTATTTAGGAGAGCGGTAGAGATTGAACTAAATTTAATTTAATATATTAATTAATATATGGTTTGCAGGAAAGTATACGAGGAATATTGTAGTGCCATGAGCCGATTGTCGCTCGGGATCATGGAGCTACTAGCCCTGAGCCTAGGCGTGGATCGCAGTCACTTCAAAGAATTCTTCGAGGAAAACGAGTCAATCATGAGATTGAACTATTACCCCCCGTGCCAGAGGCCAGAGGAGACCCTAGGCACGGGGCCACACTGCGACCCCACGTCGCTAACTATACTGCACCAAGACGATGTTGGTGGACTCCAAGTGTTGGTAGACGACCAATGGCAAACGATTAGCCCTAATCGCGACGCCTTTGTGGTCAACATCGGTGACACATTCATGGTAATTTCGACCGCATTACAAAATGTTATTGTTAACTTATAAGTTTGTTTTTAAAGTATATTTTATTACAAATTGGACCCCGCTAATGAAAATTTTCTGGCTCCGTCACTGTGTACAGGCACTATCAAATGGGAGATACAAGAGTTGTTTGCATAGAGCAGTGGTGAACAACAAGAGTAGTAGGAAATCTCTGGCCTTCTTTCTGTGCCCGAAGAAGGATAAGGTGGTGCGGCCACCGCCTCAGCTGGTGGATTTGACGAATCCGAGGATGTATCCCGATTTCAGGTGGCAATCGCTGCTCGAATTCACGCAGAAACACTACAGGGCCGACATGAACACTATGAAAAAATTTGCATCTTGGATTCTTCAACAACAACAACAACATCAATCAAATAATGCCATATTGTTGTAGTTGTGGATTATATATGTTGGAAGACTAATATGCAAGATTGTGAGGACTCTTGTTTTTTTTTTATTAACTAATTTGAAATAGACATATGGGGAATTGTGAATAATTGGAACAAGTTATGGTGAAGGATGCAATTTTGTAATTTCACATATATGTAAAGATTCTCGATATCTTTCCCATACATCGACTTCTTATAATGGCGTCCAATGTAGATCCCTCAACTAAAAGGTACACTTGCCTTTGTCCTTTCATTATTAACGGATCATCATTCTCTATTTCCCACTCTCCATCCCATGAGAGAGAGAGAGAGAGAGAGAGAGAGAGAGAGAGAGAGAGAGAGAGAGAGAGAGAGAGAGAGAGAGAGAGAGAGAGAGAGAGAGAGAGAGAGAGAGAGAGAGGTTGTGCTTCCTTTTTAAATTCGTATGATTGAATTTTCTTTTTGTAGCCCATGCATAAATATTAATTACTCAATATATGCACGCGTAACTTTGAATAAATTTTTTGTAACAACAAATCGATTGAAAAATATTAATTTAAAGTGCAGTTTACGCAAAGCACACTCATCGAATAGTTGGTGCAGGTTTCCCTCGTCGAAATTCTCTAAATTTTAATTAGCGCTAAAAACAACAATTTTTTGAAAGTTCTCGAGATTTAGAATATGTATCAAAATAACAAAAAAAAAAGTCACTATGCATAAAACGCGCATAATAAGCATTAAGACAAAAACTTGTCACTGCTATAAAGTTGTACCTATCCTCATAAATGAATTAAATTTATTATTAAAATTTAATAATTCATAATTAGAATTAGAGTAATGATATTCAGACACATTGTGGCTAGCCACACATGTGAAAAAAAGAAAAGTTGAGTGTAAAAATGTTAATAATCATATTTCCCTCCTAGTGTTTATGCTTCCCAATTAAGGTATATTTCTATTTTCAAAATCTATATTACCATTTTTAGCGCGTGTGGCTGGTCACTGTGTGTCTGAATAGCATTACTCTTAGAATTGATATGATAATATGATTACATTTAATTAAATATTAATTTTGTGATCGGGCCACCCCATCGTGCGGTCTGACGACCGCACGAAGGAGTGGCTCTAATAATACAAGAAGATGATGACGCCATGAAGAATCATGAAATAGAACAATATGTTAAAAGGCCAAAGAAGATAGAGAGATGTTTGAATGCAATGGATTTATGTGGAATGGGGTTGTTATTGAATAAACCATTTATTCTTATAATATGTATCTGGAGTTTTGGAAGTATTTGCTTATATATTATATTTAATTATTTATAGAGTGGAAATATTAATTCCAAACGAATACTTCGGACCTTGTCTTCCTCTTTGTCTTTGTACGCTGCAACATTCTTCCAAGGCCATTATATATATATATATATCAACAAATTAAATTAATAATATAGATATATTTCTTTAATTTTATAGGTTGTTTGTAGTAGAAATGTGGGAGAGAGCGCCTTATAAATACAACCTCATCAGTCCTGTCACTATTGATTTACTTGGTCCATATTCACTTTGAAAATTTGCAACATAGTAGTATATAATTTTATGGATAAGCGAGTTTATTTTAATTGATTATTCTATGAATGTTTACAGTTATGCAGTTGGAAAATTCGGGATGTTTTTGTTTGGTTGTTACCGTTGCAAAGAGAAACGAGGGAAGCAGTAAATTTAATTGTTTTTAATTAAAATTATTAATTATATTGCCAAGCTGCAATTTTCTTGAACTAGAGGCAGTTTGACTAAGTTTATTCTAGGATTATGGTGCATACCAAATTGCATATATACCCTCAAGGAAAGGTTAGGGATTGTCATATCTCTCACATACCATTAAATAGTGCAAATCGATCCTTATTATTTGTGGTTGTCATGTCCCTAACATACATTTCAATTTCTACAACCATAAAAATCTCCTACAACGAATCTCAACTATCTACGAAGTCAATCTGTCTCTGATCAAATTGAACCCGTAATTAGTGTTACTAATTTGTCTCTGATCGATTTGGCTCTAGATTAATGGGGTTTGATGCTAATTATCTCTCCCGCCTCCTCTAATTCCGTCCCACCCAGACCCCCACCGAGAAATTGATCTCACGTAGACTCCATCTCAAAATTCACTCTCGTCTACACTCAACACCTAAACTTTTGACTTTTAATTGCTATGAAGCAGTTAGAGTTTCACAAGGGTATGCTTCAATCGCTAAACTACCGAAATTAAGAAATTAAATTACTAATTAAAAAATTACTTAAATTTTCTATTTTGCCACCGTGTAACTGATCATATAAATGTGTCTAGATGACACCTATTTTTGAGCAACACTTACATGCGACCTGCCGCTGGGTCATGTGACCGGATCCGGGTTGACCCGACCCGGTCAGAATTTATTATTATTTTTATTTTCGAACTTTTTTATACTTTTTCTCTTTCTTTTTTTCGGGCTCCGCCTTCGACTTCGATTTTACGGCTCCGCCTTTGTGTTCCGATTAGTAATCTAAAGATAATCTTAGCAGCAACAATTTGGATTCTCCAGCTTGCTCCGAAGCCTTCGGCTCCCCTTCGCTCGAATCTTGACCAAAGAAGAAACGACAAACAAAAAAACGAAGAAACAAAAAAATGGAGGGAAAAAAATCGAAAAAAAGGGCGCGTCCACAATCGCATGTGGTGCGGCAAGTTGCATACAAGTTTTTGGGCGCACATATATATGCATTACACTTACCGTTATCACCAAGTTGGTAACATTACAAAATACATATAGTGGTAGTAGTGTGTCTATGTCTATGATACACATTCGTAGAGAGAGAGAGGAGGTATTGAGACTTGGCGCACGTAAAAAGACAATAAAAAGGGGAGAGGAGAAGGAAGGTATTGATAGTCCCAATCGTATAATGCGTTTGCGAAAAGGCCCAACTTCACGTGGCAAGGCTTTGTTTGTTTGTGAAAGGCCAATGGCTCTGCATCTGCTCCTTCCCCAAACCCTTATGTGTTTTTTTTGTTCCTTCCTCCCTTTCTTTTCTCTCACTACACGACACTTTTGTGGATTATGTCAGGGATTCCACCTGTCCTACTCTTCTTTGTCTCTTTCTCTCTCTCTCTCTCCTCTACATCAACCTACACACATTCTTCTCTTGTTGCAACCAATTTTATTACTAGCTCCTACTACAATTTTATCTTCATTTCTTCTAATTTATCTCGGCTAATATCATGGAACAAGTTGTTGTATGTATACTTGTATTTCAGAACTCAATTTTATATTGAGTTTGTCTGCGTCATCGGTGACGCCATTTATTAAATATTATAATATAAGCATAGTATGTACTCCCTCCGTCCATGAATCATATCCCCATTTGAATTCCGACACGGAAAATAAGAAAGCTGATAAAGTTGTTTTGAGTGGGGTAAAAGTTAGAATGTAAGGGTAGTAAGATAACGACAAAAAAACAATGGTAATGACAAAAAAGATGTGGTATTGACAAAAAAGAGGTGGTATTGACCAAAAAGTGAGAATAAAGTTGTTGTGATGATCAAAAAGTAAGAATAAAGTTGTTGTGAGGTGGGACCATCAATGACAAGGGATAGTAAATAAAGGAAAAGTAGGAGGGTATGGTTGTATAAAAAGGTAAGTAGGGATTTAATTCATGGACAAAAAAATGTGGGTAAGTAGGGATTTAATTCATGGACAAAAAAATGTGGGTAAGTAGGGATTTGATTCGTGAACGGAGGGAGTACAAAGTTCCCGAGCATGGTTATGATATTTACAAAAATCTCATACTGCCCCCGTTCATGATAAAACTGTCGAAGAGGGAGTGTCACGTATTTGAAAAAAGATAGTTGAGTGTGTTGTACATGAAGGAAAGGTCACAATTTTTTTTTTTTTTGATATCGTGGGAACCCGCAGCTGCTACTTTTGGTGGGGTAAATCCCCGTCCCTTGTGCAGTAGCCTGCAAACCTCACATGGCAGATAAGCCACACTTTTCAAGTACAGGTGTGGCAGATTCGACTTATAGAGGCGTGTCATAGGGTTCGAACCTGAGACCTTTCAATCTCAGGCACCTACTTTTACCGCTAAACCATACTGCTGAGTATATTGCTGCATCTGAAACTGCCAAGGAAGTTGTTTACTTGTTAGAGTTCGTGAAGGAACTAGGTGTTGTTTTAAGTGCCAATAGTGAAGTAGTAGTGACCTTCAAGTGTAGTGTTGTCAACGAAGAAAGGAGAATAGTTTACTGTGGAGTAATGTCTTAAAATAAAAAGGGAAGGATTTCGTAAACTGTCTAAAGAGAAAAAATAGAAAGTTCGCGTGGACGGATGGAATAGTTGCTATCTTAGTTATATATGTTAACGAAATCCGGTCATCTAAATCGACGTTAAAACATATTTAAACGATTTAATTTGAAATATATATCAATTATTTAATGGGTGTTACGTACTATATACTCCCTCTGACCTCCAAAATTATGCATAGTTTTCCTTTTTCGTCTGTCCCCCAAAATTATGCATAGAATATTTTAGGGAATAACTCTTCACTTATTACCCTTATAATGTGGGACTCATCTCCACTTATACCTACTTTTTCTCCACTTACATCTACTTTTTCTCCACTTTTCAGGATTTTCTTAAAACTTGTACCCCCAAAACTATGCATAATTTTGAGGGTCGGAAGGAGTATATTGATTATACATTAATGGATATGCCCGTTGTTCGTTGGACTCAAAATTTTCTCATTTTCATAAAAAAATGTGGATTCAACTGGACGTCGTCAGCTGATCGCACATGTTAATTTGTCATAAAATGTACTACCTCCGATCCCAAAGTTTCTTCCTATCTTTCCTTTTTGGGATGGTCCCCAACTTTATTCCTAGCTACTTTTGAACACTACCGCACAACAAATTATTATCTCTTACCCTCACTTTATCAATTTATTTACCTAAATTACCACATATGACCCACCACTATCTCAATTAATTAATACTACCTCCGTCCGTTTCAACTTGTTCCATTTGGGATCGGCACGGAGATTAAACAAAACGAGTGTTAATGGCTTAATGGTGTGATTAGTGTAGTGAATAAAGTGATATAAATACTCCCTCCGTCCAATTTATCTCTACCTATTTACCACAAAAAAATTATCCATTTTATGTCTACCTAGTTTAAGAATTTTACACATATACCCTCATTCATTTTCCCTATTTACTACACTTTGCTATTGATGACCCCACCTCACATCAACTTTATTTCTACTTTTTTATCATCCCAACAACTTGATTTATACTTTTTGGTCAATATCACCTCTTTTTTGTCATTACCACTATTTTTTTGTCATTATCTCACTACCCCTCAAATACACCTTTATTCCACCAACTACCATTTTATCAGCTTTCTTAAAACCCGTGTCACACCCCAAATGGGTAGACATAAATTGGACGGGGGGAGTATTTTTTAATTGATAAAGTGATATAAAGTGGTGTTGAAGTGACATAAAGTGATATAAAGTGGTGTTGAAGTGATATAAAGTGAATAAAGTGATTTCTTAATTATTTCCTTAAAAGGAAATGGGACAAGTTGAAACGGACACCCGAAATAGCAAAATGGGACAAGTCGAAACGGACAGAGGTAGTATATCACTACCCTCAATGTAGGACCTTTTTTTTACTCACAACAAATCCAATCATTTTTTTTTTCTCTATTCATAATTAATTCAACAATATTTTTCTTAATACCCGTACCACTTCCTTCTAGAAAGAAACTTAGGGACCAGAGATAGTAATATAAAAACATTTTTAATCATAAACTATCAATAACTATTTAAATCATGAATTTTGATAAAGCTCGGTGTTCATTTTTGAGCTCGGAAAGTTTAGATGACGTGTGGAAACACACGCCGGATTCTAATTAATATTAATAAAAACATGTTGGCTATTAAACAACGTCATTTTGTACACTTAATAAATAAATAAATAAAATATATAAAGCTAACGGAGAGTTAAGGGAGTCCAACTTCAATGTTGCTTTATACAGTAAACGGCGGCGTTTAGTTGTCCACTTGTTTTTTTCATAATAATACTCGTTCTATTATGATATTGATGGTCTATTTTATTTTTAAGGATGTCCTGTTATTGATTATCTGTTTTTTTTTTTGGACTAAATTAGAATTTAATGAAATTATTTAATCATCCCACATGGTCCCTAAATACAGACTATTCACTTTCTCTCACTTAAAACCATTTTATTGATCTATAAAATAATTATTGACTTTTAAAACACTTTATTAACAAGAACTAAGTATTTTATAACATTACACAAACTACTCATCTTCCCTAAACGAAGACTACTCACTTTCTCTCACTTAAAACCACTTTATTGATATATAAAAGGCTTATTGACTTTTAAAGCACTTTATTAATAAGAATTAATTATTTTATAAAATGACATAAAACATGTAGGACACTAACTTTTTATCCCTAATAGATTATCCTTAGCCTTCATGCCGAAAAGAAACGGACCATTAATACCCGTACAGAGGAGTATTAATTAGGCCAGCAATTACTCCAATGTGTCATAGACTTTCCGAATCAAAAAAAATTGATCCATGCTTAGTTGATTGTAAATTCGATAGTTAATGATTAAAATGGGTAGTTTGATGGTTCAAATTATTTCTTATATAGTTGGAATAGTTTAAAATTTAAATTGTAATATCTCCTGCTCCCTCTAACCTACTTATATTGTTATCCTTTAATTTCTTTTACTTAAATGTCTCACTTATATTGTCATATTTCAAATAAGGAAAGTTTTAACTCATTAAAATTCTTGAAAAGTGATGAAACCTACCCACTATTTATCTTTTTACCCTTTTTTCTAATTTCCGTGTCGAACAGTAACATGACAATATCAATGGATCGGAAAAGTATAATGCCTGAGCTCCGATACCACACCGACAATGCACTAAAAACAATTAATTCAACATTTTCAAGATAGAGAGAGAGAGATCCGCGCATAAAACATATATAGCTAGAACTAATTTTGGAGGATCCTAGCTAGCTAGAGAAGAACAATTTGTCACATTCCTTAGTGAATCGAATCTCAATTAATTAATTAAACATTATCTCTAACTAGAATTTAGGATATCATGTTGTCATCGAATTGGTCACAGCAAAGCCATGACTGCATTTAGCAGCTGTAGTGGATTTTTGTGCTATGCATATCTTCTTCTTAATTTACACTAGCTACCCTTCCCTCCTCTCACATGAATGCTCTGACCTCCCTCAAATTAATACTATAATTTAACTTATCAATTCTTGTTCTTATTAACAAGACAAACAATTCTTGTTTTTCATCATTGATTGCCCCAATTTTTAAAATATCACTTTGGAAATCACAAAATAAAGGACTCTACTAGAATTTATGGTAATTTCTTTTTTACGTAAATACATTACCCAATAGGAAAAAGAAATAGCATCGCTACATACAAACCTATCTCCATCACTAACTTCAAGATTTTAACTCCTTTTCTTTGGTGGTCGCTTATAAGTTATATGTATATAATGAGTATTATTTTTATATTATCTTTCTCTTATATCATTATCTAGATTTTAATAAACAAATACACAAAACTTATAATTTTTGTGGTTGGGAAATGGAGGATGGTGATTCCTAATTAATTTATATACGTTAAAATATAGGGTAGTGTTATTTGATTATACTGTCACTGACCACACAAGCTAAACATGATAAATATAGGTTTTGAAAATAAAAATATACCCTAATTGTGAAGCATAAACCCTATGGAGAAAATGTAATTATTTCCATTTTTATAGTCAACTTTTCTTTTTTTACCTGTGTGACCGAATATCATTATCCTAAAATATATATCCCTTGCTATAGTTAAAAAAAAAATTAATTATCTGAATATGCCGGGCCTCAACCTTTAATTACAAGAATAAAAAAAATGTACCAAAAGTATATTTGAAATTATTAAAAAAAAAGGTATCTAAAAACACAATAAGTATAGCTATTATAATCAGTGTAAAAGAAGGAAGGGTAGTGCTATTTGGATATACTATGTCCAGACATACGAGAGTAAAAATAGGAATTTGACGGAATTTTTTAACTAATAATTTAATTTCATAGTTTCGACAATTTGGTTATTAATAAATATAAACTTTTTAATATTTTAATTATAAAGTTTCATTCCAATTTAAATTCACAAGTTTAGGAGTTGGGTATGAATGAGAGTAAAATTTGGGAGCGTATGTGCATAAGATCAATATTTCAGAAGGGAGTCTGAGTAGGAAAGAAATTTTGAAAACAATCAGATAATTTTTTCCTATTTTAAACATGTATGTTCAGATATATAGTATGTCCGAATAGAATTATTAAAGAAGAAAATAGCGTGATATTTGATGTTGCAAGCCATCGAATATTTTGGAATAATATCTGTAATCAACGTACCATAATTGGTTGGAATATTCATCATGCCAAAAATCAAGAAGAAATCTTTCTCATTTGAATAATAAAAAAAATTAAAAATAGAGCATTATTGCTAGTTTAGATTAGGGTGTTAAAACCTCAAAGTTGGCAAATCTAGAGCCACCACAAGGACAAATATTGTGACAAATTTTAGTTTGGATACTTAATTTCTTAATTAATATTTTAACCTTAATTTTGGCTCTATAATTAGATGCCACCATGTGAAACACACATAACGGTTGATTAATTTATTTCAAAGAATTTTGTTTCTTCCATTGGTTTGTCTTTTCTCTTAGCAATTTATATCTGACAACGAATTCAAGAATGTGATCACGTATAATTAACAAAAATATAAAAATGCGAACACGACAAATTTTCGAAAACATGCAATTTGATTTCATTTTACCTCTTCTTATATATCCACCTCAGAAACAAATAAAAAATATTAATTGTCCGATTCCATTGATTTTGTTGTTTTTGTTTTCTTTTTTACTTCGGCATTTTCTTACGTAGGTAATATTAGAAAGTGACACGTAATTTGATATGTATCAATAATGTTGATTTCCTTTTCCAACTTGATAACACTCTGTCCAAAAACTTTGAACTTATCCTTAATTAATTCAATTTTGATATATGTATGAAAACGATGCGAGTTGAAATGTGTATGTTTGGATATGCAACACATAGATGAGTTAGTATATAAAGAGTAATTCATATCTTAAAGTTTCTATTTTAAGATAAACTAATAGACAAATTATTTACATCTAGAATAGACACATATTAACTAATGAGTAATGATATTCGGACAACTGTGATCAGTTATACGTGTAAAAAAAAGTAAAGTTGACTGTAAAAATGGAAATAATCATATTTCCCTTCTAGGGTTTATGCTTCTCAATTAGGGTATATTTCCATTTTCAAACCCCATATTACCATTTTTAACGCGTGTGACTATCATTACCCCTAACTAAATATGACGATCTACACTAAAATAGATATGAACAAAATACATATTATTTTCCAACTTAATCTTTATTTTTTATAACTAATTTTTTTCAAGATAATTATCACTTTCTTGATGATAAATATCATTTGATATTCTAACTAGTTAAAAAAATAATTAATTGTCACTTTTAATCTAACCACACGGTATGACAATCCACATCAAAATATTCATTATAATTAATAAGCTCATTAATTGATTGCTTAATACTCCACTTAATTGGGTTGTCTATTATTCAACCTTTTGTAGCATTATGCTCGGAATCATGGGCTCCTTTGATGATAATTTATCTTTATGGTCTATAGTTAACATCGTTAAGCCCAATCACACAATTTTGAAAGTTGTGGTCCAGTTTAATTTTAATTTATTTAACTAAATTAATTCCTTTAATTTGACGTAAAATGTGGTGGAATTGTGGAAACCCAGCATATTTATTGGACAATAAAATTGATATTTTATTGGGCTTGGTTTGTTCCCCAATTTTCGATTTAAACCCCACCAGTTGTACAAAACTTGATTAATCATTTTATAATTATAATTTAAGTGTTCGTTTGCGAATTATATTTTATTGTGCGGTGGTGAAAAAAATGGCAAAAACTTAGGTGCAGATTATACACCGTGCAGATCTGAACCCAACCCACGCGCTCATTCGACCCGCGCGTGTGATCTAAGCACCTATTTAATTTTTTTTTTAATTCCAGATTTTTTTCCCCAACCTTTTTTTTGTTTGCCGCTTCTTCTTTGGTCAATATTCGAGTGAAGAGAGCCGAAACTCTCGGAGCAAACCGAAAAAATAAGAGAAGTCAACACCCGACATTGACTGGGTCGGGGCTGGCGGGTTTGCATGGTGCAAATATTTGCACCAAAGACCATCTCGACAAAAATAACCTTGAAGTTATTTGGAGACCGGAGGAAGTATAAATATAACTTTTTGTTTTCCATTTTTTACAGTTTCCTCCATTTCAATTTCGATTTTGTTATTTTTTTTTCAAAATTCAACAATTAAATTCAGTAATGCTTTAATGAATTTTTGAATCATGTCTTCTTGTACCAATTTTCATGTATATATTTCTCAATTATTTTAAATTTTTAACTCGGGTTGTTTTTTAAAATAGTAATTAGAACTTATTTATGTAGAGGTTAAATCTACAATTGATGATGACGTCAGGCACGTCTGCATCAATCGGGCACTAGCAACATGTCAACACAAAAACACGTAAGAGCCCTAGGTTGAGCACCGGTGGGAGTATCGACCGTAGAGCCTCCGACGCTGAAGTTAGTAAACAAATAACGAGTAGAAATGATAAATAAGACGATTGAGAGAGAAAAGCAGGTTGGAAGAAATGTCTATTCCAAATTGCTGGCTACGTTCGGAGGGTGGAAACGGTGACAATGAGTAAGTAATAATGACAAGCTGGTGGTGGAGTAACCCAAGTTGGCTAGATCCGATGTGTGAGAGCAAGTTAGAAAGGTGACGGAAGTTAAGAGATTTCTTGAGAGAGTATGAGAGATTTGCGAGACGGATTTATCGTAGGCCGTATGACAGCCTGTGTGGTGTATGGATAGATAAAGATTGATCGTAGACGGATGATGGAGGCAAACCGGATGGCAGCTAGCTACATGCAGAAAAAGATGAAATATGTGCAAGTCGGATCAACGTAAGTCGATGAAGCTGGCCGTAGCCGGCTAGGCCGATGTTGATGTATAAGTAAACGTAGCCGGATGTAAGCCGGCGTAGTTAGATGGAGACCGAATGATCGATGAAAGATGTATTATAAGTGTAAGCGGATGCAAGTCGATGTAGTCGGATTAAAGCCGTAGCCAAATAGCAACTACGGTTGGATAGGTCATAGACGAGTCGGCCGTAGCGGGTAAGGCGTAGCCGGATGACAGCCGTAGCTGAGTGGCGGTCGTAGCTGGATGACAGCCGTAGCCAGATGTAGTGGAATATAAAGAGATGATAGATAGTAAAAACTGAATGTGTATGAGTTGGCATGAGCCTCCCCGACAGTAACCTAATCGGGCTATATATATAGAAGATGACTGGCCACTATGGTTTAACACGTCGGCCTTATCCACTCGTTCCACTCTTCCAGCCTGTTTCTATTTTGGTGGAAACGTCCAAATATGCTCTTTGACCGAGTCAGCTTGACTGATCGGCTTGGTGTGCTCCTTAGGGTTGATGATTCGGTTATTTGACCGTGTCAGCTTGGCAAATTAGATCAAGATGCCTTTTAAGGTTGATGGCTAGATCTTTTGACCCCGTCAACTCGAATCTTCAGCCGGACTATTAGTTCAAGCTGGCTGGGAAGTGAAATATCCAACCTGGGTTAGTTCAGATTGATCTTGGAATAAATCTCCGGCCTGACTATTAGTCTAAGCTCGCTTGGAGGTGAAATATCCAACCTAGGTCAGTCCAGGTTGGTATTGAAATAAAATCTCGAGCCTGACTGTTAGTGCCGAAGTGAAATATCCAACCTGACTTATTGAGCTGGGCGGACAAGTCCAAGTTCATCCGTATCTTGTCGGGCTAGATAGACCCAGTTGCTTGACTGATCGAACCAACTTGAAATATTTATTGGGCTTTGGCCAAGTCGGCAGATTTTGACCACTACAATTTATCTTTAAAATTAATATGTTGATTAGAATATCAAGTAAAATTATATTCAATTTCGAAAATTTAAATACATGTTAAAATTATACGACTGCGCGAGAGGCTAGCATGAATTTTATGTATTGCGCTTGCTTTGGGTTTATGAGGAGGCCCACTAGTATAAATGGGTTTTATATGAAGTACGGCCCTAATTGGGCTTAATTGATAATAATTTTGTCATTTCTTAATTATTTTTCACGTTTTTTAGGAAATAAATTTGATGCCAAAACGATGCCCCGGGCACGTGCTATATCAGGGACCTAATTTTTTATGTTTCTCCACCAAAAAAAAAAAAAAAAAAAAAAAACTGATTTTCCACCAACTTCATTTCATATTGAAGAACGAAATGCAAAAGTGTTGCAATTGAAGTTGACAAAATAAATCAACACAAAATCTTGTATGAAACGAGACGAGCCAAACAACGTTTCATACAGAATTTTCCCAATTTTCTTATAATCAAGGTTGGTAACTAGTACGAATTTCCTCGACACAATAAGACCAAACACAAGGACGCTATCATATCTCATTTAAGTTGGGCCAGCCTCTTTTTGGGATTCCATACTTTGGAACTTTATGTTCGTAATGATGTAATGCTTGCTTTTGGTACTCCGAAAAAGCAAATTATCTCGACAGAATAAGACCAAACACAATGTATTCGTATTGATACAATACTATAAATCACGACACGATAAGAGCATGCAACACTAACCACTAACTTGTTATAAATTTGGTACATGTGCATATCGTGTCAAAAATTATCTATATTGCCGATAACCAATAACACGCATGTTGCTAAACAATAGGTCAAGGGAAATAAGGTCCAAATGAAATTATAATAAATCTATTCGGTCACACAATGACCAGCCACATAGCGTTAACAAAAGAAAAATTGATTGTTAAAATAGAAATAATCACATTCCCCCTATAATTTATACTGACTCAATTAGGGCATATTTTCATTTTAAAAACCTATATCACCATTTTTAGATCGTGTGTCCAAATAGCACATGAAATTAAACTGACAAACTACTTAGGTAGAAAATTCTTGAGAACCCCAATAAAGACTCTAGCTTTGGATTCATCGAAAAGCTCAATCCCATGGAATCCTCCCTCACTAAACTCTTGAATCACATTCAATCCTTTCTCTCTCATCATTGCCGCCATTTCCAATTGGCGATCAACAAATGGATCTCCACTGCAGCACGTGATCAAGATCTTCCACCCTTCTCTCTTCATCTTCTCCATATTCCCTTCTCTCTCCTCCTTCATCGGATTGCAGTAATGGTGATCCCGGTCAGCTCCAACCGGCAGCGCTAGGGCCCACATCACATCCGTCACGTGCGGCGGAAGCACCGCGTCGTCGACCAGCCGTATCTCCGATGCGACCCGCTCCACCCCACCCAAAAACGGATGGTGCAATACCAGCCCTCGGATCTTCACCGGCGGCGCCGCCGCCGCCCGTAACGCCACGTGGTAGGCTAGGTTTGCGCCGGCGCTAGTGCCCATGAGATAGCAGTTGGAGAGATCGGCGTGCTTGCTCAGCCACTCGTCGTCGGCGGCTCTGAGCCATTGCAGCGCCTCCGCGCCGTCGTCGTAGGCGGCGGGGAGGCGGTGCTCCGGCCCCAGACGGTAGTCCACCGACACCACAACCGCCGGGAGCTCGAGGGCGATGCCGGAGAGGAGGTTGTGGAACATGGTTGAGGCGGCGCTGCAGATGATGAAGCCTCCGCCGTGGTAGTAAACTATGACGGGGAGCTTGGTCGCCGGAGCGGCGGCGGAAAGATAGAGACGGGCCCACGTGCCGGTTTCTTGATTGATGGGAACATCCTTGGTGAGAACGGGGTTTGATGGATCGGTGGAGGCGGCGGTCGCCGGAAAATAATTCGGAATGCGCGTGATAGAGGCGTCGGCGTTTCGGATGAATCCTACGTAAGCGTATGGATCGACAGGAGGCATTGTGAAGTTTTTAGAGAGAGAGAGAGAGAGAGAGAAAGAGAGAGAGAGAGAATTGCGAATAGAGGATGAAGAAGTATATATATGGTCCAAAAAGTTAAAACTAAAAGTAAGTGGCACGCATGATTTAATTTATTTATTTTAATTTATTTATTTATTTCAAGACAGGTATTAGGCATTAAATTTAAATAATAATATAGCGTATTTCCCGCGCATATCACGTTTTACAAGTTGACTCAATTTAGCACATAGAATTTGAACTTTTTTTTGGAGTTGTCATGTTAATTTATTGGAAAAAGTAGCATAAGAGCATTTGCATCGGGGATCGATCACCGGTATCGATCCTGGCGTCGATCACCATCAATATCACCCTTGCTCGATATAGGGTGTATCGACACTGTAGTGGGTGTGGTATTTAAGCGGTAGCGATGGTGTGGTGTCGATGGTGGTATCGTTTTTGCGATACCGCCTTCGATACTGTTGGGCACCCTTTCGGGGTCACGTAGCGTATCCTCATTGGTCCGGTTTATTTTTTTTCCTTTTTTCTGATGATAGATATTGGTATCTAACTCAATACCCGTAATGAAAATTTTTACCAGTATCTTACTCTATACCACCAATCATTGAAATCACGTTTCCCGACGATAGACCCAGTATCTAACTCAATACCCGCTGTGGATGCTCTAAACAACGTCCTTAACTTGAAAACCTTGATAACTTTGAACCCTAAGAGCACGCATAGCAGCAGTCCATAGAGGAGTCAATGTAGCCGATCAACCGGAAAAAGATAGCTGGGGTAAGTCTATGTACCATTGGAAACCGGGGGTAGGTCACACCTCCGGTTCAATTTTGGACAACTCCGTTGATCGTCTCCCTCGCCACGCGTCATGCCCTTGTTATTTTTTTTTTTTGGTTTTTTCTTATTTCAATAATTAAAAGTATTGTTAATTATAAATATATAATGATGATAGATCGGGCTTAGAGACCTCACTATTGGAGATGATTTAGAGATCATGGTCTCAATGATGGGACCTCACAAAAAGTGATAATAATAATAATAAAATAGTGGAGAATTCCCATTGTGCATGCTCTAACGAAAGAGATGGGCTACCACAACCCTAACGTATAAAAAATAGGGACTAATCAATCCTTCCCTGTAAGAGAAGTCTCACGATGTTAATCTCAGCTCTTCTTCTCCGGTAAACATATTATAAAAATTCATGTAAGGAAATTGTTTCTGGTCACCCAATCACATTGCATTCCTGCCTTTAAATAATTTGGGTTCTATCTATTTTCTGATATATATATAAAAATCACAAAATAAATTTGGTAAAATGCTGAATGATTCGAGCACTTGAAGAAATAAGGACCATAGAACTATTTGACCATGTACTTAGAAGTCCAAGAAACTTAACCACAATGAGCTAACCCACCAGGTTAATTAGCAACCGAAGTGAAGAACTATACTCCCTCCATCTCACGAAAAATGTCTTACTTATGTTCGGCACGAGAATTAAGGAGAAATGATAAAAAATGTAAAAGTAGTGTGAATAAATAATAAAAGAGGTAAAAATAATATGAATAAATAATAAAGAATGTAAAAGCAGTGTGAATGCATTTAATTATTTCCCAATAAGGAAATGAGACATTTTTTGTGAAACAACTCAAAAAGGAAAGGGAGACATATTTCGAGAGACAAATGGAGTATATTTTATTAAAACAAATATTTTACTAGGATCTCATTTTCTGAAGACTTTATTGACAAATGTTTGTGTGTAACTGTTATATATACTAAACAACCCCTTTTTATTTTTAGTGTATTTCGTCTTTAGTATTGTTTTGACTTCTTTTTTTTGTTATTTTCCATATTTTCTTTATTTTTTTCACCTCTTTTTTGTGTTTGCATATTCCTTTTTTGTTTGTCGCTTCGTTTTTTTGTTTGCCGCTTTTTTTTTGGTTAAGATTTGAGCGAGGGGAGCTGAAGGTCTTGGATCGAGCCGAAAAATCCAAATTGTTGTCCGACGATTCTCCTTATATTAGTAATCGGAGGCTCGGAGCGAAGGTGGAGCCGAAAGAAAAAAAAAAACTTAAAAAAAATAAAAAATAAAAAAATTAAAGGAAACACACGTGCATGTTATATAGTATACAACAGTTGTATCGAAACACACCTCGACTTTATTACATTATTTATGTATACCGTATTAAAACGCAGTCTATGCGACGTGTACAAAAGAAACAATATGTAAATTATTTATGTAGTTTCCTACACATACATTTTCAGAGCAGAGCCAGTGTAAGCAGAGCAACACATACATTTTTTTTTAGGGGTGTATATATATGAATATTTAATTATAATATGTTTACAGAAGAAGGATAAGAAAGAAGAAGAAAAAGAAGGAATAAGAGAGAGAGATTAATTTCCGTTAGAAGGAAGGGGGGATTTGTCCCTATCTTTTGTGCGTTGGGGTTCTGGCAGCCCATCCATTTCCTAGGGCTGTAAAAGTGTTCAAGAATTGTTTATGCTACTTTTCCTTGATTTATTTCTTTTCACTTTCTTGTGATAAATGGAAAAGATTAGGTATGTGATCTCAATACTAAATTAAAAAAATTTCCTCAAATTAATTATAACAATCATACTAATCAAAGAAATTCCAATTTGAAGGATATAATGACCCTACCATTAATATATTAGTCGTCATCTTTGAATAGTTGTTGGAATAAAAGGGACGGCCACAAGAAATCCACAACATAAAGTCATTTGCTAAAAACGAGCGACCCGATTTTAATTAGTAATTTTCTGCAACAATAAAACTATTCGATTACACGGTGACCAGCCATATGCGTAAAATAAAAAAAAGTTGACTGTAATAATGGAAATATTCACATTTCCTCTAAGGGTTTATGTTTCCTCAATTAGGATATATTTCCATTTTCAAAACCTATATTACCATTTTTAACTTGTGTGGCTGGTCACAAGGTGTCTAAATAGCATTACCCTTTTCTGCAATATATGTTTATATTTTAAATTTAATACAAGTAATATAATATATATGCAATATTATGATTAAATCTATAAGTGAGACAATATAGTGTATATACGCAATATGTGTTAATGATCACTCCTAAAACTTCGTTGAATAATTCATTTGGATTTTCGGAAATGTTTCATTTTATCGAATAAATTTGATCTATATAAACTCAGTATTAATGGTAAATCAATATCGATCGATCATTCCCATCATTATTTACATTTGCTTAAGAACTTCTTGACATTAAATTTGCATTCTCAACTACAACCACAACCACAAAACAACAGCCAACCCTAGCTAGGAGGGTTTGTTCTTTTCTGTCACATATTTCTCCACTTCATAATCTATGTCATCATCCTCTTTCTCTCGATCAACATCATATTCATCCTCATTACTATATTTCTGTATCCGAATCTCTCTCCTCCTGCTTCCGGTGCCGCCCTTGAGCCAAGCCACCACCTCCAACATGCTCGGCCTATTCTCCGCCTCACCATCCGTGCACCTCACCGCGATGGCGATGACTCTTTTAAGTTCCTCTCTATCGAATTTCCCCTTCAACCTAGGGTCCGCAATGTGATCAAAAGCTCCCTTGTTGAGGAACGGGGTGGCCCACTGCACGATGTCGCGCTTGAGCCCTCCTTGAAGCTTCTCGAGGGGCTTCCGGGCACTGATGATCTCGAGAAGCAAGATTCCGAAGCTGTACACGTCGCAACTCTCGGAGACTTTCCCCCACATGGCGTATTCGGGGGCTAAGTAACCTAGGGTTCCTTTAACCCTAGTTGTTACATGGCTCACCCCTTGTGGGATTAGCTTCGCGAATCCAAAATCGGCTACTTTTGCCTCAAATTCGGAGTCGAGTAGCACATTGCTCGCCTTTATGTCCCTATGTATGATGTGAGGGTTCGCCTCGTGGTGCAAGTAACTTCAAAAACACACCAGAAATCATGATTTGACGCGATTTATGCACATATATTTCAATTTTTGAACACAAGTTATGAATTGTTGCACAAACAACATCAATTTAGCAATTTTTGCAATTAAAATATGGATTCAAATTGATACAAATTTAGATCATCACAAGATTAAAAATAAAAATATATATATTTTTAATTACTTACGCTAGTCCCTCGGCTGATCCAATTGCTATCTTCATCCTTCGAGGCCAATCCAAAAGGCAATCAGAAGCAAGTTGCCCATGTAAATGAGTAATTAAGCTATGATTAGGCATATAATCATACACAATTAGCCTTTCATCTCCACCTGCATAAAATCCTCGTAACCCTAATAAATTCTTATGCCTAACCCTTCCAAGAATCTCTACTTCAATAGCAAACTCCATCTCTGCTTTCGCCGTCATCGCCTTCAGCCTTTTTACCGCTACCTTTAAAATCGATACCAAAATTTCAAATAAAATTTATAAAAATTAGAGATTAAATGCATTTAATTACTTACCTCGACTCCTTTACTTGTTCGTCCCCAATAAACCGTTCCGAATCCACCTTCACCGATTTTGTTATCGTTGTGAAAGTTGTTTGTGGCGTGGACTAGCTCTTTCAGAGTGTAGATCTCCCATGGATAGTCTCTTTTCCTGCTTAGAGAGAGAGAGAGAGAGAAGAGAGAGAGAAAGATCATATCAAACTAAAACATCTTAAAACAACAATGGAGTAAAACTACAAGGGGGGGGGGGGGGGGAGAGAGAGAGAGAGAGAGAGAGAGAGAGAGAGAGAGAGAGATCATATCAAACTAAAACATCTTAAACAGCAAAGTTACCTGATCTTAGGTTGTTTCTCGGTCGAGACGCAAAAAAGACATTTACAGATTATTTTCATCATCTTATTTCTCCTCAATTTTGATGAACTCAGAAAAATGCAAGAATTTGAATTTTCGGAATCTGCAGAAAGAGAGAAGATGGCATATTAAATCTAGTGAAAATCGATGCCAAAATGAGAAGAGAGTTCTGATTTCAGTGTGAAGGACAAAATGCAGCCTTGGAAGTCAAGGACCTTATAATATTTTATTCTTGGATTTATTTGTTTAGTTTTTTTGGACCTTTTCAACATCATGTCATTACTCGTTTTGAAACAGTTTGATTTATTTATTTTACAAATTTCTGTTATTAAAATGGGAAAATAGCTCTTGGTTTCGATGCCAAAACTATATGTGTAGTGATTTTAATTAATTGTTATCCTTCAAACACACTTTAGATCCTCCATCTATCTTACTTTTGATTGGTACACATCATCTAAGTCTCACAACTTTGTCGCATTTTCGGTGTCACACTATTTTTTTTTATCGGGAAAAAATAAAAATAGTAGATAAAAAAAAAATTAGAGTACAAGGGGTACTCCAATCCTTACATCACGGCCACCTTAGGAGCCCTTATCCCTAAATTTCACGTTAATTTATTACATAAAACAAAATGAAATTTACACTAATTACACTCGAAATAGTCTCTTTTCAAACATTTTATCGAACAATTTCCGCGCGGCTGAAGAAGAATTTCAAAAAATACACGTCATTATTTTCTAACGTGTTAGGTATGATTTTGCATAAATTAATCTTAATAACTTTACATGTAAATTCAAAAGCCTAAAACAAATAGACGTTCCAAACATTTTGGTATTTTGGTAACAGACAGAGAACTATTAACATGGAGTGGATTTTTTTTTTTTTTTAATATATATACTGATGTTGGCAACCTTTTGATAAAGTGCTTGATAGAGATGATTTTGAATTCTTTAAAATAATATACCAGAAAATTAAAAGAAAATAAAAAAACTGCATAGAGATTAAAAGGGCCACGTAAGAAGAAATCGAATCGACGTGGACGACACGTCATTATTCTAATTATAAAGAAAAACCATCTTAAATAAAGAAAGCAACTCATTTATAGGATACCATCCAGTCGATTAAATAAGACAAAGAGATAATTGGATGCTACTTCTTAAAATTGGACATAGGATTTGTCTAGAAATTAGCTACACAATTTTATCTTGGAGCTTAGTTAGAGACCGATGAAATGGAATTGATCAAGTTAGGACCGTATTAATTATTACCAACTACCCGTTCCGTCCATGAATCATATCCCTATTTAAGTTTCGATACGAAAAATAAGAAAGCTGATAAAGTTGTTTTGAATAGGGTAAATTAGAATGTAGGGGTAGTAGAATAATGACAAAAAAATATGGTAATGACTAAAAGGTAGTGGTATTGACAAAAAAATGAGAATAAAGTTGTTGTGATGACAAAAAATTAAGAATAAAGTTGTTGTGAGATGGGACCATCAATGGCAAAAGATAGTAAATAAAGAGAAAGTATGATGGTATGATTGTATAAAAAGGTAAGTAAAGATTTGATTCATGGACAAAAAAAATGTGGGTAAGTAGAAATTTGATTTGTGAACGGAGTGAGTATCTACTTTTTAATTGATTTAAAGTTCCTCACCGCGCTAAAACTTAAAAATTACTCCATCTGTCCTGCTATATAACTGGCTCGTATTCCTTATTATGTTATCTTATTATAAATACATCGTTTCCAAATGAGGAAATAAATTATCCTTTAAAAGTTGTTGATCCTACCATTTCAACCTCTTTTTACTCTTTACATTAGTACCCGTGCCAAAACGTTTTGAGTAAATTATTACGGAACAGAGAGAGTAATTAATTGTTATGAAACTAAACTAAAAATAATACTCTTTTTTGTTTACGATATGACTGTCACTTTTGTCATTTAGGTGCGTTCACAATATGTTTGCCAATTTCATTTATAGTAGTAAGGTCTACATAACTACATTTTGTATTTTCCACTACTCCACTCACATTTGTAATGGGGCCAACTGTTACTCTACTCACAACAATACACGCTACTATCTACTATTTTTCTTAAAACCCGTATCGATCATAATGTGGTACCAATATCGTAGAAATGAAAGTGTTACACAAGTAAGATGCATTGAAGTGAGACATAGTATCTAAAGTGTGTTGTTATTTAATTTTGTAGCATGATATTGTGAGAATCCACAACAACACCTATTTCTGGTGTGTACTGAGTAGACCCACGTTCAATTATGTTACTTAGAGTTAGATCTATCTTGTTCTGCTTCATTTTTCTTGTAATAAAATATATTAAATTCCATATAGTACAAAATTGATTTAAAATTTGACAGTTTAATCTATAATCAAATTAATGAGATAAACCCTTGCTGGCCCATGATTAGTGGATGGTTCCCTTAGTTTGCATCATGTGGACCAAGATCAAACCAATAGCCCTTCCATACGACCCTTTCAACAAAACATCAATTAATATTTAAACATACCAAATACTTATTCTTATGAAAATGTTAAATTTCTTGTAATAATCAACTCATCTTTTTCGGATTATTCAATGACAAAATCAAGGCCTGCAACTTGTGACACCCACATTTGTATTTAATGTACATATCAAATTATAACAATGCTCCTTTTATTGGCATTTAGTATATGTCTATAAATGGAGGTAATATGATTCCTTTCATTCCAAGCTACGAGTATAAGTAAATTAATTCCTCATCGCAACCAAAAACTTTGAGAACACTAGCAAACTATGCTAATAGATGAAGCAAAATACACCGGGTGCAAGCGATGAGGGCGTCCGAATCCGACGGAAAACGTCGTCGCGGGGCCACCACAAGTTCGTCGGTGTCCGCCAACGCCCGTCAGGGAGGTGGGTCGCCGAGATCAAGGACTCGCTACAAAAGGTTAGGTTATGGCTCGGGACGTTTGACACTGCCGAAGACGCGGCTCGAGCCTATGATAAGGCAGCACGACAGTTGAGGGGCGTGAACGCCCGCACCAACTTCGAGCTACCTCAGTCGGGTCCGGGCTCTACGCTGCCCGGCAACACGGAGCCCTTCTCCTTTGACGCCATGTGTAGGACCGACGAGGCTGATGGCCTCGTCGGCGCCCTCATGTCCAAACTATTTAACAAGAAGAGCTCTCGCGTGATGATCCAAGGCAGCAACGCTTCTTTCGATGACAATCGTTTTGGCAGTATCCCGGTGGCAAAAAGCGACCGACGGCCCATTCCCGCCCGTACGTTAAAAACAGCAGCTGATCATTGCATCGTTCTAGATCGAGTACATGTTACCGGTCCCGTTGATGGTCCGGTTAACGATAAAAACGACGTCATTTTGAACCAGAAGATTTGTCCGGTGGGCCCGGATTCGAGCTTGGAGTGGCTAGGGGCCGAACCACAATTGGCCACGTGGCAACCACACATGATGAGCTATGATGACGTGGATACGTTCGTGATGAGTGCATCAAAAGGTTGTACCTTGTCGGCCATGGATTTGGCGTACAGTTGTAATCCGCTGAGTGAAGTGATAGCAATTAACAATAAAACAAGGAAGGATGTACAAGTGATTAATGCAGCGTCGAGTTCGTGGGCCCCACTCCCGCCATTAGAAAGCAGATATGGATATCAAGATAGTAATGATTGGGTTGCTGCGGCTAATATGTGGGAATCTGAGCTTCGTTATGTTGTACCTTCAGTGCGCACTTGATAAAGATTGTACACTAGATATAATTTAAATATTAGGGTGACGTGACTATTATAATTTCGACTTAATTATGCATAGCAGAATTGTATTCATAATTCTTTGTTTACTCCGGTTGTAAAGTAGAATACAAAAAAAGAGTAATGATATTCGGACACACTGTGACTAATCACATGTGTGAAAAAAAAGAAAATTGATGGTAAAAATGGAAATAATCATATTTACTCCTAGGGTTTATGCTTCCTAATTAGGGTATATTTTCATTTTCAAAACTTATATTATTATTTTTAGCGTATGTGACTGGTCATAGTGTGTCCGAATACATTATTCTAAAAAAAATAGAAAGTGTGACAAACTTCAATTACGAATTTCTATTTAATTTAAACTATATTAATAATCATAATTATGAAAAGTAAAAAAAAAAAAAAAGAAATTCATGAATTTGCGCCTACTCTTTTCCAAATCCGACAAGAAATCTCATGAATTCCAAGCCAAATTTTTGTCAGACATTTCGTCGAATAGCTTAAAAGCAAGCATAAATAGTTTTAGCAAAACCCAGATTAGTATTGATCGTTAATTATTTTATTTTATTTTGTGACCAAAAATTAAATTAAATTATGTATGAAGATCAATAGTTAAAAAAAATGTTGAGCCGGCCCATTGTAACCCAGCCTTACCTCTGCTATTTTGGTCTTATAAGAACATTTGGGCTTATATATGTATTTTTAGGATAATAATAAATTAAAAAACGACAGAATTGATTAATTTATGTATGGAGTTTTACTATCCAATACTTCATATTCTACTTTCACTATATCAAATTTAACAGTAACTAATAAATTATTGTAAAAAAATCTAATTGAATATCTTTTTGTTGTTCTATTTTATTTTATAATTTATTTCATATTTTACTTTAATTTAACATATTTATTTATAACCACAAAATCTAATAAAATTGTAAAAAGAACATTATATCATCAATTGACTTTAATAGGGAAAATAAGAATAGATTAAACCAATCTTGCATACTTTGACAAATATATATGATCCTCGTTTAACTTCAAGATCACTTTATGGTTAAAGTAAAAAGTTTTTTAGTAAATTTTACTATAAAAAAGTATGTAGCCAAGTTTGGTTTTACCGTGGTTGGAAAATGAGTAGTGGGCACTCAGAGTCAGAGGCCACCAGAGCTTCCATTTTTCAGTTTTTATTTTTTATTTTACTGAAAATTTCCTCAGTGTGACACGTGGGATTGAGATATTATTGAGAAAGGGTAATAATATTTGAACATATTGTGGCCGACCACACAAGCTAAAAATGGTAATATAGGTTTTGAAAATTGAAATAAACCCTAATTTGGAAGCATAAATCCTAAAGGGAAAATGTGATTATTTTCATATTTACAATCAATTTTCTTTTTTTTATACGTGTGACTGGCTACAGTGTGTTCCGAATATTATTACCTATCGTAAAAATATTGAAATCTTGAGATATACTAATATTTTGTTACATGTTAAGGTATTAGGCCCAATTGAAATATTTTACTTTATGTCAACCGTTATCCACCTCTTGATAATTGTTGGATAATGAATTATTCACTGAAAGGCCACGTGGATTTTATTATTTAACATAGTCCATATGAAACCAGAAAAAAAAATATACAAATGAATAATAAATTATATTGGGCCGCTCCATTGTGACCAAGCTTTAAATTTTGGGCTTATAAAAAGATTTGGGCTTATGTGATCTTTTCAACATGTTCTATATTCATTATTTGATGATATTAAATGAATATTTAGTTTATTTTATTATTTAAGTTAAAATTAAAATAATTATGCAACATTTTAAAATTCTTATGTCATATAGTACATCTTAATTATTTAAAATTAGTTTAAAAAATACAATAGAGCATATATATTGGATATGAATCTAGATCACCCCAACAGAATTCTTAAAAGTTTGCTCTTAAATTTACTTTCAAACTTTCACCTAACTACTTTTAACTCTTATTTCAAAAATCACAAATGCATCTAATGGTTTTCATATTTTCTATTAATTATTTATGCACAATATTGTCCATGCTCAATTTGTTAGATAAGAAAAGATTAAGGAAATGTAAATTGAGGAGAACTATAAGAGGACTGTAAATATTTTTATAGGGTCCATTTAATATGGTTATATGTTGGATGAACTTGTAAGCAAGTTTTGTTATCTCAATCTAAATTCAAAATTGAAATTGATTTTGTATGAACTGTCTTTTTTTTTTTTTTTTTTTTTTTTTTTTTTTTTTTTTAGGGGAATTGTAGGAACTGTTGAGATTACTCTAATATAGATATTATTTCAACTAAGATTTTCTTAATATTTGTGGTCAATGAAGTTTCAAGTTCCTAACTGCATTTTGTTGTCAGTATATTAAAATAATAAATAAAAGATATTTTGAAAATGTCTAATATAATTACACGTATTTTATTAATGTCACTATTGATTTGGCGACTATGACCTTGACCGTGTGTGGATAAACTACCACTATTTACCGACAAGATTTCTAATTTTATGGGCTTTGGTGGGCCAGCTGCTTCACCTATAAACTCTTTTCCCAATTAAAAACTCTGTAATTAATAATTTCAGCCAGGCAGCTAACAGAATTTCAAATGACTAGGAGAATGATTGCTCACAGTATTTAAATTTTATTTCAAAATATAACAAAAAAATGTACGCCATAAGTCTCACCTATTGACCTCCGTTTAAGATACTTTAAATATGGACAAATTTCTGCATGAGACGCGTCTCACTCTGCGCGATGCGCGCATGGCGCATGTACTGTATGCGCGCGTTCTTTACGTGCGGTGCGTGGTTTGTAAGTGCCCATTTTTTTTAATTTTTTTTACAATAAGTCCATATGCACATCACCATATATTTATATGCACACTATTTAATGTTCATATTCACACCGAAGAGTATTGATATGCACTAACTTTTTTCTAATTTTTTTTTTCGATTTTTGTTTTTTAAATTTCCAAATTTATTTTGCACCTCTTTTTTTTTTTAACCTCTTCGTTATTTTGTTTGCGGCTTCGAGCGAGGGGAGCCGAAGGTCTCGGAGCAAGCCGAAAAATTCAAATTGTTGCCCGACGATTATCCTTATATTAGTAATCGGAGTGCAAGCAGAGTGGCTCCGCCGGAAAAAAAAGAAAGAAAAGAAAAAAAACGCAAATAAAAAATGGAAAAAGTTAGTGCATTTCAATACTCTTCCGTGTGCATATCAGCATAAAGTGCAAGCATATAAATATATGGTGAAGTGCAAATAGGTTTATTACAAAAAAAAAAGAACTGGACAAAAAAAATTGGAAAACGTTTTTAGTGTGCATATCAAGATAAAGTGAAGTGCATATGAATATATATATAGTGGTGTGCATATATATTTATTACAAGAAAAAAAAGGCGCATGCACTACATGCGCCGCGCGTAAGAGGCGCGCGCGTACAATGCACGCGTCACGTACGGTCTCACACTGTTAGACGCGCTGCATGGGAGACTAACTCTTAAATATAATTGTGTCCAAATTAAATAAAATGGACGTTTTGAATATGACGGAGGAATATGATATAATGATATAATGATTGTATTTTCATAGCCTGTATATACTTGTGAACTTGCTAATATGTTGTCGATGAGACGTAATTCAAGTGGCTAAGTGAGATATCATAAGTCTTTTTTTAATGAAAGGTCTTGAGTTTATTTTCGTCTGTGTATGGTGTAAGTTAAATCATATTGTGTGGTGGTGTAGAAATTTATTTATATATAGTGGTGTAGTGTTTTATTTGACAATATATATACCTTTATAATTTCTCTCAAAAAAAAAAAAACTTGCTAATATGTTTTTTTACATCTAAGGGTTTACGAGTATCAAAATACACACAAATGACCATTTAAATAAACGAGTAAACATACAAATAACTAAATTAATATCTTACCATTTTCTAAGTAATCAACAATACCTTATAAGGGTATAAAGTCGACAGCTATATAAACACAATAAGTACTTAATTAGTGTCCCCTTGGGATGGCCTAGTGATAAATGTGAGCGTTTGAGACTGAGAGGTCTCAGGTTCGAACTTCATAAAGCGCTTCTATAGGTCGAGTCTGTCACACCTGTACTTGGAAAGTGTGGTTTACCTGCCCTGTGTGGTTTGCAGGCTACTGCACAAGGGACGGAAGCTTACCCAGTGTGCACCGAAGGTAGCGGCTGCGGGTTCCCACGATATCAAAAAAAAAAAAAAAAAAAAAATAAGTACTTAATTAGTCTCCTTGAGGATGGCCTAATGGTAAAAAGTGAGCGTCTGAGACTGAGAGGTCTCAGGTTCGAACCTCATGAAACGCTGCTATAGGTCGAGTCTGTCACACTTGTACTTGAAAAGTGTGGTTTATCTGCCCTGTGTGGTTTGCAGGCTACTGCACACCAAAAATAGCAGCTGCGGGTACCCGTTTTATGTCGTGGGAACCCGCAGCCGCTACTTTCGGTGCGCGCTGGATAAACCCCCATCCCTTATATAGTAGCCTACAAACCACACAGGGCAGGTAAACCACACTTTCCAAGTACAAGTGTAACAGGCTCGACCTATAAAGGCGTATCATGGGGTTCGAACCTGAGACCTTTCAGTCTCATACTCCCATTTTTAATTTACCACTAGACCATCCCCAAGGAGATTAAGTTGGCAAACTTTTATTTAGGCCGCATGTGGTTTTGTTCTACATTGCACCTGTTTTTAATTATAAGATGTTTTGGCTTTTGTACTAAGATTGAAAAATACTAATTATAACACAAAGTGGATCCTTCCCATTGGTGGTAAAATTAGTGTAAAACGAACTAAAAAAGGACATTTGAAAGGGAAAAAGAGAGATCTAGAGAGAAAACTTGAGAGTTTTAACGGGAGAACTGGAAATTGATAAATTTAACGGGAGAGGAGAAAACATTCTTGATAAAACAAATTTTTTTTTTTGAGTTAATAAAAAAAGAAACTTATTATAAAAATAAGAAAAAACTATTGATGGAGAGAGTATTTTATTTCGAAGCTGACAGTTACTTTATGTACAGTGGTAATAAATAATTAAACCACAATAACGTCTTCGATAGTAAAATAAAATACTACTCCCTTCCTACGTCCACTCAATTTGTCTCGTTAATATTCGGCACGAAAATTAAGAATTTGAGTAAAAAAAATAGAAAGTAAATATGCTTCACTACTTTTAAATGGTTTTAAAAGGTTAATTTTTTTCCTTATTTGATATGTGACAAATTGATCGGTACAATATCAAAATTTGAAGAAAATGAGACAAATTGAGTGGAATGGAAAGAATATTTGTTTCAAGATATGGAAAAATTGAAGCAGCGCGCATTTTTATGCTAATAATTTTGCTCACTTTTGAATTGGGAGTTACTTATTTTCAACAATCAATAATTAATGTAAAAAAAGTAATCAACAATTAACTTTAATAGAGAAAATGAGAATAGATCAAAGCACTCTTGCTTACTTTGACAAATACTATGATCTTCGTTTGACTTCAAAGATTTAGTCACAGCTTTATGGTAAAAGTACAAAAGTTTTTTAGTAAATAAAAATTTATAGAAGATGAAAAGTATGCTAATCCATTTTATTTCACTACTTACTCTGTACTTTATTTTATTAAATATTAAGGGTTTAAGGGTTTTTGCACCCGACACCTCCCAAGTTCTGATGAAGCGGGTTTGAAAATACTCCGTTCATAATTTATTTCCCTTTTTACCCACTTTTTTTGTCTATAATTTATCTCGCTACTTATCTTTTTATACAATTATATTCTTCTACTTTTTCTTTATTTATTATCCTTTGCCAATGATTACCCCACCTTAATAAAATTTTATTCCTACTTTTTGGTCAACACAACAATTTTATTCTTACTTTTTGGTCAATACCACTATTTTTTTGGTCAATACCACTGTTTTTTTATCATTATCCCACTACCTTTACATTCTAACTTTTACCTTACTCAAAACAACTTTTTAGCTTTTCTTAATCTCCGTGTCGGAAGCAAAATGGGGAGTTAAATTGTGGACGGAGGGAGTAAATGGTTTTGGGACGGATTTAATGGGTAGAAACATGCAAACCCGTGACGGGTTTGGACAATTATCTTCGGGTACCTACTACCCAACCCATTTATATATATATAAGATAAAAAAATATCATATATATATATGTATAATTTATAGTCGAATTATAAATATTAGTATAAATCTTAATTTTGTAATAATTTTATTCAGACACTGTATGAGATATTTAATCATTTTTGTTGTTTAAGATCTCATTCAACTGGAGATTTTAATACCTTACGTACAATGGTGGAAGATGTTGATTGATTCATCGTAGATTTTATTACTAATTAATACTTTATTTATTTCCTATTTTTTTATTTATACTTATGTTACAAGATTTTGGTCGTACATAGTACTTTGCTTTGAGATTAATTTTAGTGAAATTTTCTATTGATATTTATATTTTGATCATATTTATAATATTGTGTGATTTGATATTTACTTTTTAAATTCAATTTTTTAGTGGGTAATGACGGGTATTATCCAACGGGTTTGGGTCGGGTATGAGTTTTAATATTAATTTTTAATTGGATTTGGGACGGGTTTGAGTGTTAAAAAAAATTTACTGGTTACGTTTGGGTTTGAGTTTGAGAAATGTTTAATGGGTGGGTACCCGACCATTGTCATTCCTAGTTATATTGTGAATTGGGATGGGTGTTTTTTTTTCTTTCCCTTCTAATATAAAAAAAAAAACTCGGAATTGATTATTGAATCATTGAAATTTCTGATTTTCTTGCTACCATGTTGCGAAATGCTTGTTTTTTCTTTTTTTTTTTAATAACAAAAATTTGTAATAAACATCTAAACTCGAAATTGATACTTATAATTTATAAATATACTTTGAAATTTATGTGAGTATATTCTCATATGCATGTAATCATTAAATCTTAATTTGTAAATGACATACCACATAGTATATAACACGCTAGTCATTCCATTCAACTTCCAATAGAAATCTATAATTTCTTTTACCCAATATTTGAAGAACCCTAACCCCAAAATCGATGGCAAGCAAACCATTTGGAAGAAAAATTATTGATGTTGGAATTAAATGGATGATCAAATTCTCAAAACTCATAACAAATTATAGCACACAAAGCAAGGCTTACATACATTAATAATAATGATATGAACTTTATTTGCTTATTCCAACAATCCAAATTAAAATATACATTCAGAACTCCAAATTAAAAAAAATAATAATAATAACATTCAAATATTATTTCCCTAAATTCAATCTGTATAAATCTGGAGCAATATCCCAATGAAAGATCTTTAAACAATATTTTCAAGATTTTTGTTGATCTCAATTGATGACATTCGCCAGTCTTTGATGCAGCTCACACACATCTATATATGCCAAAGTATTTACCTTGCAATACGAAAATATTAACGATGACTATAATTATAAAAAATTAATTTAAAAAAATTAAAAATATTAAAACCCTAGTTAATCACAAATTCTTACCTCGGTGTGAATTTTGTACAAAAATCTGTCATTCACTTTGTTACAAATGCAGCTGACAATTTCAAGTCCGGTTTGAATCAATTCCACATGAATTCTTGATAGGGCAAATCCATAACCCTCTTTCATCCCACAATTAATCAAAATCTCGAAGCCGTCGCAACAACAATTCACCGTTACGAAATTCGGTTTGAAATTAATATTCGACTCTCGATTTTCACAAATGGATGCATTTTTCAGCTTATCTCTCCGTATTTTCAACTCCTCGATCTTCTTCTCCATGTCTTTCACGTAGTTAACGGCCTCGTGCATGTGATCGGAGACCGACCGTTTACCCTAATTCGATAACTATCAATTTAGGAACCGAGAGATTATAAAAAAAAAAATAGATAAATAATTAAACATAAATATTGTTACGTACCTTGATGTATTCAAGTGGGAGAAGTTCTCGAAGTGAGGCGTAAAGAGTAGACATTTCTTGCCTTCTTTGCCTCTCAATTTCTCTATGCATAGTTTTTCTAAGATCATCATTTTCTTTATTTTCTTCACCCAACTTTCTTTTTTTGGGAACTGATTTTGATGATATTTGCCTCTTTTGGGAACTTTTGGAAACATGTTCTTGACTACCTAAAAGGGTATGATCTATATTTAATTCTTGTTCAAGAATTAACATTGAAGGCTCATTGAAAAGGAGATCACCATTTAGATGATATGGATGAAACATTTTCTATGATGATGAGAAACAATATTTACGATTTCGAGATGCATGGAATTCACATATTTATATAGGAGAGGAAGATATTAAAAAACTATAATTAATTTAGTATGATTTGGTTCACCAATTAGATTGAACGATTTGTAATATTACAAAATGACCCTACTATCTAATTACTTTACCTTTTCTTTTTCTGGTTGTGGAAATTTTTAATTAATTTTGAGATGGGTATCATTAATATTCATTTTAATATGTACATTTTTATTTTATATATATGTTTAGATTGAGGGCTTGTCACCAACATTTGATTATTAATATATACACTTTTTAGTGTCAACGTTGAAAAAATAAATAGAGCCAAGCTACTTTTTTACTTTTATCTCAAAACATCGAAAGTATACTGTTTACTAAAATACATTAGCTACATAAATATAAAGGTACGTACAATAGAGTTAGCTAATAGCTAATCATGCATACTAATATAACATTGACATCTAAAAATTCAAATTTTTTGAAATTAAGAACGTGAACTTGGTGCAGCCGGTCTTACCATGCAGTCAAGTTATTCGACTTGTCAACTCTTCAACTCTGTTTATTTATAATAATTATCATTTGGTATTTTAACTATTTAGAGGGTAAAAAAAAATTGTCATTATTGGTCCAAATAATTGTCAATTTTTTCATGAAAGTTGTCACCTTCTAGTCAATCTCACCGTCAAACCGGCCACACCCAAGAATCAATTCAACTATTAAGGATGTACACACTATTTCTGTTGAACTGCTAATGAAAATTAAACTAAGCTTTTACTAATTTCATGCTCTCTCGTTTTTAAAAATTTTGTACACCTTAAATTTAATTTTAAAAGTTTTATTGTATTGAGACACTGACTAATATATATTTGTTAATTAACCCATCATCTTAGAACATCAATTTATTTAACTCCTCGTTGAAATATTTTATTCAATGTGTTTACCTTTGATTTTTAGTGTTTGTATGTAAATTAACATTATGACTAAGTAATTTGCATTTGTACAAATCTTTCGTGGACAACTAAAAATAAAAATTGAATAATACTTATCGTAAACAGAGAGAGTATATAATTTTGATTAAATAGTTCCTTAAATCGAAAGTCCGGCTTCGTCACTGCGTAAAGAAATAGACTTGTTACCATCTTTCGAGTGATAAAAGATCATGCAGGTGCGGTCGACAAGAATAGTTGCGTTATCCTTCCCGACCAAGAGCATCAATTAAAGATTTTAGCTGAAAATTTGTGCATTTGTCTCATAATTAATAAATAGCGTGACATGACATCAGATATTATAATTTAAATTAAATAAATAAAGCTGCATGATCGCCAATCCTTTGACATACATAAGTAATGACAAAATTACAAAAATATACTTTAAATTAAATTGGTTGTCAACTAATATGTCTGAAATCTAAATCATCATCAACTATTATGTTTTTGTTGGACACAACTTGTTGTTTAGTTTGATTGGAGTTTCAAAGTTCGAACGTTGTGCTATAGTTGAATTTTATAGAACTTTTATTTTGGTTTATTTGGTTCTTCAAATTTTGTATTTCTTGATAGATAGATATGATATATCTTGATGTGTGTATTAAAAAATACTTATAATTGGCTCGAACCATATTCAAATTTAAGGACCCATTATTAGTTATAATAAATCATAACAATCTAGGATATGGTTGATCCTAGTAAATATTAAAGGCCCATTTGCCAATAAAATGAAATGAAGAAATAGAAAATCCTCTTTGACCTAAATTAGTTTTTGTTTTTTCTCTTATAATCGCTTGCACACACACCATATATATATATATATATATATATATATATATATATATATATATAATGCATAATAATACATGTTCTAATAATATTTCTTTTGTTCTCTATTACATCATTACATGTAATAGTCCGAAGTATATAATTTCTTTGTTAATCACCTAAATTTTAGTGTAATGTAATATTTCTCAATCTTGTCATCTATAACATAACAACGTTAGAATAATCTAACTGAAATACCAAGAATCCTATATGAATGCATGCATATATTCATTATGATTACGTTAACCTATTCTTCATTGTTTAATATGCAACATTAGTGTAAATAATCTATTAGTATTAGTAATATATGAAGGTGGCATATGATTTGATTGATTAGGCATGATAAGACTTGATTTATAAAATAATCCAACCTAATCAAATGTTTGGTTTGAAACAACCATACAATCCATCCAAAAGTACCTAATCCCAATCATAATCATTATTTAATTCAAATAAAAATTAAAATAATTTAAACACCGTAATCGTATCATATCTGTTAAGATTGTCCCACATGGGTATAAGATCTGGGTATGACGTATGAACTTTTTTATAATGGCGAGATATCTTTTCCCTTAATAAGGCCCTTCAAAAGGAAATTGGGCCCAATATTCATTTCTAATTTGGTATGAGAGCAAGCCCAATCCAATGATGGGTGTCACTAAATATCCTTAGCAACACATGTAAAAATCTGCTCAAAAAATAAATAAAAAACACGTTAAAATTAGACGGCTTACATCTTAAAATTGTCACATATTTATTGGTTGTAAATCCCGGCATGAACCTCTTTGTAATGGTGAGACATTCTATTTAATCAATCACATCATCTAAATCAGATATGGTTGGAATCATGTTAACTTTCATTGACGAAGAGATGCATGCTCTCAATTTTTCGATAAGCATCCTTGCCGCCAAAATTTGTATATCAAAATTAGGTAAAATTTATTACTATTACTCATAAAATGAAACAAATTGAATAATTGAAATATTTACATACATTAGAAATAACCATCTCTCTGTTCCATTACTGTTAATTGGAACTTGGAATGTACACAACCACGTGATATTTTAAGGCATGCATTATATTGAAATGGGAATCAACCTTAAAGAAATTAAATGTTAGACTTCTAATTTTGACTATTTAACTTCCCAAGGGTTAATTGGACTTAATTTGGGAAGATAAACTAAAATAATTGAGTGCCGTCTTGAGGAAAGGTTCGCCTACTTGTTTCAAGAACTAAATAAAAATATTATTGTATTTGATTAAACGTGCATCGTTGGGTTAAACTACACTATCGATATCATATAATTTCAATAAAGATTTTAAAGTTAATCTAATGTTCAATTTAAAAAAATATTTGAGGCTTTGGAGAGCCTAGAGGAGTCTTAATCCATCGTGTTTGATCAAAAACTCAAACCTTATCAAATGTGAAGATAGAAGAGAGTGAAGGTGGCACGACACCTAGGGTTTTCATGCATATCTTGGGACGACGCTGTTAAAAATAATTTTGGTATGTTAAATTAAATCTTTAGAAATTTTGGAAAACCCGCGTTGAAGGTTTGATTATGCAATATAATATGGGCTATATATAAGTGTTACACTATTAGGCGTAGTTTGGTATTAATATACTTATATTAGGTATGAGTATCGATATGGTTGATATGGGTACTTATATCGATACCTTATTTGGTATATCAAATTGATATCTTCGATATTCTAATATACTCCTCTCGTCCATGTAATGATTACCACTTTTGCTACTTAAGTTTGTTCAATGGTTGCCACTTTTGCTATTCTACCCACATTTATTGTTGGACTCTCTTACTCCACTCACAACAATACTCACTATAATTCACTACAACCTACCATTTTCTTAAAATCCGAGTCGTCCACAAGGTGGCAACCATTTCGTGGACAGAGGGAGTACTAATTTTCAACATTTCCATATACCAATTTGATGGGGTATCAATCATATATCTCTTTTTTCTAAAAAAATGTTTGACCATCTCTTCTCTCTCTCGTCCTCAATCTCATACTCATACCTGATATCTGATATATTGGTAGATATGTACTAAGCATTCCCTTATATTTATATATATATATATATATATATTGTTTTTTTCTAGAAAAAAGTAGTATGTCCTACAACTTTTATAGAGTTAATTGTTTCCATTTTTGAAATGACACTATAATAGTGAGACATATGAAAAAGTAAAGAGAGATCTTGTTCGGGACGGAGGAAGTACTTTTTTCTTGATCACATCAATTTTTTCTTCTAATTAAAAACTCTCATTAATCAACTGCTAAAAACATATTAAAGTTGAAATACACCCTTTGGGCTGTGGCACTAATAGGACACTTTTGAATTTGACTGTCAAATATTTTAGGATACCATCATTTAAGTTTTGCGTATAAAGGTAAATTTCTGGCTAATCGGATTTCCTATTCCCGTTTCGTGTTTCATTCTCTACTATTTCCATTGGTTGAATATGATGTTTACATTGAATAGGGTTTATTCCACCCAAATAGAGTATATTATTATTTTCAAATCGCCAAATATCGAATGACGAACGGAATAGAGAATGAAACATCATAAGAAATAGAATATCCGAGTTACATTTCTGGCGTCAAATATTCGGGCTATTTGTCATAATGGAGCCCTATTCATACGAGTCATCAGCATAATATCTGAATCTCCCTAATATCAGATTTACCTCAATTTTAAAACCCATTGTCACTGCTAAATAAAATAAATTTCATGCAGAAAATTTATTTATCTCCTAATGCGGATACTATGTTGACGCCACGTAGGAATCGGGCCTCATTAAGCGGTCCATTAAACCTAAATATTTGAAAAACGGGCCAAAGATGCACCGCCTAAAAGATTTTGTCTTTGAAATTGGAGCAAAATTTAAAATTATGGTATAATTGTCACCTCCCTAAAATTAATACTACATTCGTTCACAAAAAAATATCCTATTCGGATGTCGGTACGTGTTTTAGAAAAAGCTGATTAAATTATTGTTAGTGAAGTTAGAGCCCCACTTGTTGAGAGTGGAAGAAGTGGAATAAAAGTTAAAATTATTGATTAGAATAAGGGTCTTTTGTTGTGAAAATAAGATGAAAAAAAATTAAAATTGTTGTGAGTAGAATAAAGGTCCAACTTATTTTGAGTGAAAAGTGTAAAATGTGAGTGAAAGTTCTTATTAATGTGACCTGATGTGATTGGAAAAAGTGAAGTAAGATACTTATTTATGGATAAATAGGACACTTTTTCGTAGATGGAGGGAATAATTTTTTTGGAAAAAGTAGTACTCCCTCCGTCCACGAAAAAATACTTACTTACCACCAAAAATTTGTCCACAAAGAAAATACCTACTTTACTTTTTACAATCAAATCAACATTTTATACAATCAAATCAAGTGGGACCTTACTCTATTCACAATTGCTTCCACTTTCATTTTACTTTTTCCACTCACTATAAGTGGACCTCTTATTCCACTCACAATAACTTTAACTTTTTCCCTCCCAATAAATGGAACCCTCATTCCACTCACAATAATTTTAATACCAATCTACTTTTACCACTCTCAATAAGTAGGACCTCAATTCCACTCACAACAACTTTACCAACTTTCCTAATCTCCGTATCAACACCCAAATGAATATTTTTTTCATGAACGGAGGGAGCATTTTCTCCTAACAACATTTTCCTCCTCAAGAAACGTTGACGGACTGCCACCTCCCTAAGGTAGCTTTAGTTGTACATATATACTCCCGTTCTACCAAGTTTACATATATTCTTTTTCTTTTTCGTTTTCGTTTTATTTTATTTTATGCGGCTCTCACCACTTCTATTTTATGTACATGGACCTGCGGCTGAAGAAGAAAATTGTACTCTCTCTGTTCCATTTCGGTTGTCGTACTTTTTATTTCGAGTGTTCTATTTCAGTTGTTCTACTTTCTTTTCTGGAAATAATTAGTTTGGTTAATTATACTCACTTTACACCTTTCAACCTACTTTTCTCCTCATTTTTTGTGTTATCCACTATTCTCCTTCTCTCTCTATTCATTTTATTCCACTTTATTTCACTATTTACTGTCTCTCTACCTACTTTATTTTACTTTAATAACTTCACTAAACACACTTTCTACCCTTAATTATTTTCTCCTTAATTTCTGTGCCCAGAAAAACTAGGATAATTGAAATAGAACGGATGGAGTAGTAATAGTAGGCCTCTATATCTTCCTGGAGATGTTAAAATGTCAAAACATATATCCAATTCTTCATAGAGATGGAGTAATTCATCATCATCTCATCTCATCATCATAATCATCATCATCATTTTCATTCATTTCTTCTTCTCTCCCGTTTTTAACTCTAGTGAGGCAGAATGTCAGCTCCTTACAATTGTCAGCTACATGTATAAGTACTAGCAGAGATTTACAACTTTTATTTTACATAATTAATTTATTTGCAGTGCAATATTTGAAGATAAAAACTTTAATTAACATCATAAATATAGTTATTCAAATTATTGAGAGCTATACTAAAGATACATAGTTTAAGTTTCTCATAAATCTAATATGTTAAATTATATAATTATTGTTAAATTAAATACAATTTAATTGGATTGGGACTGGGACACACTGCTGCTGACCAATCATGTCTTCTGCATAATTTAAAATTCAATAGATTAATAGTCAGTCCCCCAATAGTAGATAACAATAATTGAGGAGATTTATTGAAAACATATATTTTATTTTCTGTACGCCCAACAAAATGAGCTGTTTTGTATCGAAAGAAAACAAAAGAAAGAGAGATGGGCTGGTTTGAATTGTGCATAATAATGGGTAGAAAATAGCTCTTTCTATTAAAAAGGGTAATTTTAGCACAATTTTTTAAAAAATAATAAAAATGATACTTTTGGACATTTGTGTCATTTCCTCCCCCGTTTCACATTTTTCATCCGTGGTCAATGATCAAATTCTCAAATGTAAAATCATAGTATCATATAATATGTGAAAATATGAACGTGTACATGTACTTTCACAGAAAAATATTTGTAAAATCACAAATTTATTCATGTGCTTTCACAGGAGAACTTTTGTGAAATCACAATTACAGTGAAGGTTAAATATATAATAATATGTGAATATTTTCATTTTACCTTTAGGGTAATGATATTCGGATACACTGTAGCTAGCCACAAGCGCTAAAAATGGTAATATAGGTTTTGAAAATAGAAATATACCCTAATTGGGAAACATAAGCCCTAGGGAAATGTTATTATTTTTATTTTTACAGTCAACTTTCCTTTTTTTACGCGTGTGGATGGCCACAGTGTGTTCGAATATCATTACTCTTTAGAATATTTGGAAACAAAAATAAAAAAGTGTCAAATGTTCAGAAGTACTCTTTCTAAAAATATTTTCAAAATATGCTACTCCCTCCGTTCACAAGCAAATATCCAATTTGCTATAGTACACGTGTTCGCAAGTAAATGTCCAGTTTACATTTTCGTACAATACTACTCTCTTTACTTTACAGAATTTACTACCCTTTGTCATTAGGACCCCACCTCACATCAACTTTATTTCTATACGGTGGCGCATCAATTGTTCCGGGTTCATGTCGCTTGTTTTTCTCGTGTAGATGTCGTAGGCCTGCTTAAATTCCTGATTAGCCACCATTTGGACCATACGTTCCTGGATGCCGCCCATTGTTTGCACGGCCGCCGCCTTCGGATTGACTTTTCCCTTTCCCTTCTTCGCCGCCTTTATGCCGGTCGGGCGGGCTAGCATCGACGAGGCCTCGTTTGCAGATGTGGAGTTGCTGGAATGACTTGTGTAGCCACCGTCTTCACTAGTCTTGGAGCGCTTCGATTGGGTCTTTTTATCCGGATTGCAGAAAGAGGAAATATCCTTCACGACCTCCCACGCCTTCCGATGGATGAAATGTTTGCCACGGGTTGCATGATAACCATCGGCGGCTAGCTTGTAGAGGTCGTGGTCGCTCCGCCCACTAGCATTTTCTCTCTCGAAGTTGATGTATTGCTCGTTGAATTTCACAATTTCGGTCTTGGGGCGTTTCCACGCCGACCGAATGACTTCTACACCACGAGGTGGTTGAGGAGCTATGAACTGGTTGAATTTGTCGGCAATTCTCTCCCAAAATTTATCAAGCTTTTGATAGTTTGCATTTACCGCATCAAGCCCGATATCAACATAGCACTTGGCAACCCACTCAATTTCATCCGGCGTGTAGTTCCCGCTTCGAGCTCCGTAGTTCATTTCCGCAACCTTTCCTTTTCCGGGTTTTCCCTTGCCCTTGGCCGGTGCCTTTTCCTTGGCCGCGGCCTTTCCCTTTCTGCGACGTGGCTTCGGCTCCGGCTCCGGCTCCTCCTCGGCCTCCTCATTTTCCTCACCCTCTTCTTCATCCTCATCAGGGACATGGTCGTCCTCGTCATTGAGGTTGATTCCTCTAAACAGGCGATATGCAGACGGAGGTGTCTGGAAAGATTGGTAGCCACCACGCGGCGACGAGAATTGCTGGAATGCACCCGACAGCGGCGGCGAGTGACTGAAGTGGCTGAAGCCCGGTGATTGCGAGTACTGCGCAAATCCATAAGGTGAGGAGTACTGTGGATATCCAGTAGGTTGCTGGGTTGAAAACGACGGACTATTACCGGTGAATAATTGTCGTGAGGGAATTGAATTGGGCGATTGGGAAGAGGGATGAGGGTTTTGTGGACAATTTTTGGAGAACCACTCAATGAATTCATCATCTCCCATTTTAAGAAAAAAATAAAATTATAAGAGAATGTAATTGGAATGTAGAAATGAGAATGAAGAATGAGAAGGTGTGGATGTTTGAGAGGAGATAGATGACATATTTATAGCAAAAACACAAAAATAGCCGTTTCATCTTTATCATATTACCGTTACCTTTTTTTTCAAAAAAATTTACAATTCAGAATTAAAAAAAAAAAAAAAACCAGAAAATGGGAGGAGGCTACGCGTGTCCCTCCTCCCCTCCATTTTCTTCGTCTCGCCCACGGGCTTCGCCGCGCCAGGGCTCCAGCTCCGAAGCCCGCCCTCGCCATCGACAACGGCCGGCGCCCACACGGCGCCCGGGCGTCTCCTCCTTCGCCTGGGCTTAGCCATTACCGTTGTGGGTGCTCTTATGAACGGAGGGAGTATAATTTGTCTTTAAAAAAAAAAAACTTAACTGTTATTTTCCTACATTGTATAAATTGGGAATATTAAATCACCAACTTAGGCCTAGATTTGGTTTACAACATCACTCTCAATGTGTAGCAAATTCATATATAGCGTATTTTAATTTCAGTATGTTGCAAATGGGATCAATTCCAATTTTTCCGGCCACCAGAAATTCTACGTATGTTTCTATATATTATTTGTTTAATCCAAGTGGATTATATATAGATATATTCGACTTCGAGCTGCAACGGACGACGTCGTCCTCGAATTTTGTGGTGCAGTATTGGACAATAAATATATGTTTCTTTATTAGAAATGTCTAGGATTTTAATAGGTTAATTTTTTTTAATCAATATTCAAATAAATATCCCAGTCCAATTGATAAAGCTCAACTTCATGTGATGTAAGATTCCTTAGCACATTCTTAGGACTTTTGTTAGAGATGTATAGATAATGTAAGATTTTGTCACTATATTATGATTTTTTAATTTTAAATGAAAAGTTAAATTTTCTCAGTTTAGCCACATAATTATTAAACTCTTCCCATGAATATATTTCTTGAAGCAAACCTAATTACGTCTTCCTTTCTATATACTACTTTTGTACTGAAAAACTCAATGCAATAAAAAAAGGATTCCCATCATATCAGAGACACACACACACAAAAAAAAAAAAAAAAAAAAAAACGAACTATATATAATTGTGATTTTTCAAAAGTTCTTATGTGAAAGCATATGTATACATCTGTGCTTTCGCCTATTATACCTATAGAATGTGGATTCAAATATTATTATATACTCCATCCATCCCGTTGAACTTATCCTATTTGGGATCGGCACGGAGATTAAGAACAAAAGTATTATATGATAAATGGTGTGTTTAGTGTAGTGAATAAAGTGATATAAATTATTTTTTCATTGATAAAGTGATATAAAGTGTTTTTGAAGTGACATAAAGTGGTTTTGAAGCGATATAAAGTGAATAGAGTGATTTATTAATTATTTCCTTAAAAGAAAATGGGACAAGTTGAATGAGACGTTCAAAATGGCAAAATGGAACAAGTTGAACGGGACACAGGGAGTATGTGATTTCACAAATATTCTTATACACATTTGTGTTTTCACATATTATACTAATGTAATTTCACACTTGAAAAATTGGATCATTGATAACTGATTTCATAGAAAATAAAATCGGTGGAGGGTAGAAAGGACAAAAATATCCAAAAATGCTATTTTAATTGCTCTCTCTGTCTCCACTTAGTATGGTGCGGAGTCATGCACATGTTTTAAGAAAAAATAGATGAATATTTGGTAGGGATATTTTAAGTGGAGGAAGGAACCCATTTAGGATGTGTTGTTAATTTCTTAGTGGATGAACAAATTTTATAGAATTAAATATATTGAACTTTTAAGCGTAAAAAGGTAAAAGACATGTCCTCAAAAGGAAACATCATACTAAGTTAGGACGACTGAAAAAGAAAAGTAGTCATACTAACCTGAGACGGAGGGAGTACTTTTTATCAATACTTAAAAACTCGGTGCAATAAAAACTACTCCCTTCATGTCACAGACACACCCAAAAAAGGAGAAATTAACTATCTCAAAATCATGATTGCTGTTACATCAAATATCTTAACTAAATAGCATTCATGCTTAGCTCGAAAGAAGAAATATATGAACTCGAATTATTTATTCAATAAGGATCTTGCGTATTACAAATATACCTCGAGCTCAAACCATCTATAAACTATAGGGAAATTCTGTTTGACCTAGATCATGATTTTGTAAATTAAAGGAAATTTAATCAATAATTAAATTCACCTGAGTCTGCCCTAGAGGAAGAAGTGAGCAACAATAGCACAAAGTTGGGACATTTCTTGCCTCCTCTTCATTTCTTCGTTCTTGTTCATCTCCTTCTTCCTTTGTTAGGACAACCCTAAACCTAATCTTTCGACGCCGTTGCTGCTGCAAGAGCATGTGTGATAGTATTATTTTGGGTGAGAGCATGATCCATGAAAACTAATTGAATTGTTTTGGGAGGAAGTTGGGGTTCCAAAAATTATCTCACCATTAGTTTGAAAATGTACATCTTTAGTTGTCTTAGGATCTGGAAAATCTAATTTTTAATTAGATTTTATCAAGAAAATGATCAAGATTTGCAAATAATTTCATAGGTTCCATGGAAGATTGCCCTAAAACAAGATGATGGATGGTGTGACCCTACATTGTTCATTTTAAATTGTGTTTACATGTCAAGTGTCTTACTTAATTTAAACAAATTTTGTATGGTTGAATAATAAAAGCCTTTAGGCCACCTGTTACACACGAAATATGAACGCATATAATTAATATGGCTTTCCAACATTTTTGTGTGTCCCCACTATTCATATTTATTTATTAATACTCCTTACTACAAATTGAAGCTTAAAACTAGGGATGGCAACGGGCCGGATTTGGACCGGATCCTACTAAATTCAGATCCAGATTCATTTTCTAAGGTTAAATTCAGATCCGGTCTAAATCTATCGGGTCTGAAAATTTGAAATCCAGATCCAGATCCATCAGATCCGCGGATCTACGAATCTGGATCTGGATCCATGCATTTTTTTCAAAAAAAATTAAAATAATATAAAATAAATACATATATATAGAATAAATATTTTATAAAATAATATATCATATTAATTAAGATTAGAGTATTCGATAAAGTAGAAATTGTGTATTAATATTTAAAATAAATATTTAAATTATAAATTATTAGAAGCATATATATAAATGTAAATAAATAATTATTAATATATATAATATGGATCCGCGGGTCAGATTTGGACCGGATCCGGATCTGAAATTTCAAGATTCAGATTCAGATCCGTTTTCAAATTTAAATCCAGATCTGCCCCAGATTCATTGGATCTAAAATTTTGAGATCCAGATCTTAGAAAATGGATATGGATCCACGGATCTGAACCGGATCCAAGATCCATTGCCATCCCTACTTAAAACATTATACACTCTAATTATGAAATAATTAACTCTTATAATCTTTTATTAATAAAAAATAAAAGTTAAACAGTAAAAAAAATATACTCCTCCATGCACGACTTATTTGCTCGTTGTTGACCGTCACAAGTTTTAATAATTTGGATGACTAAGTCAGTAATGTGTTATCAGTGAATAATGGGTCTCACTTTTGATGTGTTGTGTGATTAAAAATAAGTGGATTGTGTGTTATTACTATTAAAAATGGAACAAACAAATATGTGGTGGCTAAGACAGATTCCGACCACGATCTTTTGTTATTAATCTGCGAAATATGAAAGAAATAAGAAATACAAGCAAAAGAAAATTCAAGCAAATAGGTGGTGGACGGAGGGAGCAGTACTATATATACAGATTGAGTATTAATAATCATAATTAATTACTCCCTCCGTCCACGAATCAAATGTTTACTTATTCATATTTTTTTATCCACAAATCAAATGCATACTTAATTTTTTGTACAACCACAACCTTATACTTTTCCTTTATTTACTAACCTTTATCATTGATGGCCCCACCTCACAATAACTTTATTCCTACTTTTTTGATCAATACCACCATTTTTTGTCATTACCACTGTTTTTTTGTTATTGCCCTATTACCCCTACATTCTAACTTTTACCCACTCAAAACAACTTTATCAATTTTTCTTAATCTACGTGCCAGAACCCAAATGAATATTTAATTTTTGGACGGAAGAAGTAATAACTAAGGGGACATACAGGCGTGTGACTTCAATATGTAAGCAGTGAAACTTTGGTTCAAATCTCACCCCTCACCATTACCCATGTAAAAAAAAAAGCAGGATAAAGGGTCAAATAAACCATTCATGTTGTTTGACCCAAAGTACAAATAAGCCCTTCACATATTTATAGATACAAATATAGTCTTTATGTTTGTTAATATTGATATTCATGCCCCCTAATTTTTATGATCAAGTCAACATTTTAAGTAACATATTTATATGGCTAATATATTATTTACTTTACAATATTTTACTACTATTTTAAAAATTAAACAAATTAAATGAAATTATAAGTAAAAAATGAAAGAAAAACTAGAAAAATTGAAAGTGGAACACGGGTAAAGGAGCACGGAGAAGTGGGATGTATGTAAATACTCAAAACTCTTATTTTTTTTTTTTTTGGGAAAGCAAATACTTAAACTACTCACTCCTAAGTAGAAGCTTTCCTAAATTTCCGGCCACTAATTAGTTTAATTGTTTCATGTGTGAACACTTTATCAAATTGACTGAGTTTTTTTCTTCTTCTTTTTCTTTTTTGTTGTCTAAATTCAGTCATCTTACATTTATATAAAAAAAAAAACAATATTCGAAAAATGCAAAGTAGGGCCATATATAATTTAATTATATAGTATCTCCTTCTCTAACAATTAAATTTCCATAGAATCACACAAGTGATTGCAGATCTCAACGCACTAAACCAACCATATCTTCTTCTTGATTGTGAGCATCACAATTATTAATCCCAATATTCAAAATAAGAAGATCTTCAAATAACTAAAGATGTTTCCCTTCCAACCAACTAGTGATACTCATTACATGGATTTTGGAACCCCAACTACTTCTTCCCAAGGATACCAAATCCATGAAGATCTCATAACAAATTATGATAATTTCTTGGAAAATAATTTAATTAATTTCTCCATCGGCAGCAACGGCAAAGAACTGAGCAGCGGAACGGATTTCGGGCTGCAACGACGAAGGAAAAAGGAGAGCAGAGATGAATGCATCAGCAAGAAGGTTATGCATCGTGAGATGGAAAGAAAGAGAAGGCAAGAAATGTCAAATCTATATGCTTCGCTCAGATCTCTTCTTCCAGAAGATCAGATCAAGGTAAATAATTTTTTTTTTTAATTTTATTTCATATTTTTGCTACTTTTATCATGTAAAAATTTTGGGTGCTGGGATTATTTAAATTTGAAGGCTTTATAGATCAAAACTCAAACCCTAGCTTGAGCTAAGATGGTTTGAACTTGCATGAAGTTTTAGGGTTTTTTTTTTTTTAATTAGGTTCACAAATTTTTGGCATATTTTGATATGAAAACTATTATTTCGTTAAAGGGAAAACACAGCGTTTTTGATCACATGGAAGAAGCTGTGGTTCACATAAAAAGAATGGAGAAGAATATCGAAGAACTGAAAATTCGCAAAGACAAGTTGAAGAGTTTGTTTAATTCATCAAGAGAAAATTCAGAAACTTTGAATGAAACTGATAGTGTGATGATAAACATGGTCCCGAATGGAATGGAGATATTGATCTCACATTGCATCAAAAGTTCCGATTTAGGGCTATCGCGAATTCTTGCAGAATTGCAGCGGACTGATCTTGAAGTGATTAGCACTGTTTCAAGCAGAACGAACGAGAGAATTGTCCACAAAATCCAGGTTGAGGTAAAAATTTAAGAGAAAAAAAATTAATAGGGCAAAAATGATTTTTACAAATATTCACCAATAGTTAATTGAGGGTGGATATTTTGGTTAAATTACTAATTTATATGATTAATAATTGTGTATGTGTTGTTGCAGGTTAGAGATATGAAAAATCTTGATGTTTTTGTGCTGAATGATAGATTGAGCAAGGCCATCAAGTAATTTGGGTTTAGCTAGTTATATTCCTCAGATTTTATCAATGCTTTGTGTGTTACACTTAGAATTAGCGTCTTTCCAACATCTCTCTCTCTCTCTCTCTCTCTCTCTCTCTCTCTCTCTCTCTCTCTCTCTCTCAACTATTATGTGGTCACATTCTGACTTGAGATGATGTTCTTTGAATGGAAACTATATATATTTCACTAGTTTTTAGAAAAGTTTGATTTCTGCTACTGAGGTATATATTTTGAATCTTGTTGGGGATCAAATCATGAATTTTTGTTTGTAAATTTCTTCCTTGTTAACCATTTTGGGATTTGAGTTCATTATATCATAAAAAATTTTGTTTGTAGTCTATGTTTGTAAACTTTGGGTGCAAAGTTTTGAACACCAACTTGTTTCCATATATAGGTGGCTATGGTTTTTTGGTGTGCATGTGTTCGTGTATGAATGATACGCATGTAGCATTAAAATTATTCCCATTATTATTTATATTATTTTCCATTAAATTTGTTTAGTTATTGTGTTAGTGGGTACTGCAATGTGTATCGGTCTGTAGTCGAGTTTGAGCTCAGTAGTGCATGCACATCTTCGTTCTTTTTTAACGAAAGAGTTCTTCACCGGTGGCAAGGTGAAACGGAGACTCGCTTTGCTTAATGGGCGAAAGTAGAGCGTCTTTTGAGCAAACGAGACTCCTTGTACATGAAGAACTCAAAACTGCAGACACTTACTTACGCGTCTTAGTAGACGCGCCCTAGCCAGCTCAAACTCGACTACGAACCGATAAATATTGGTTGTAGCTTTTAACAAAATATATGTACTTATTAACTAAACATTGAACTTAATGGATATAATAACTCAATCTATATGGTGCTTGAATTGGACTTATATACATTGTTGGAAAATACGGACAATTTTACGATGGTGGGAAGAATATTTAATAATCGAAGGAATTTAATCGATATTGGAAGAGAGGAGTATTTTATTGTATGTGTGGACATGTGTGTATGTGTAAGAGAGAGGCGTGGGAGAGAGAACTAAATAGGGATATAAGATTTCATTGGATTTCTCTCCAAATCCATACAAAGACATTCATACATATTTATACTTGTTAATGTCGGTGGAAATCTCTAGGACTTGTGGCTAATATGACTTCTTCTAACATATTCCATAATTCTCCATAATCTTAATGTCTAGATACCTAACTAAGTTCATCTCACTAATTGACAATGTGTTATTCTCATGATCTGCACGAATGTAGTTCAAGTTAATTTTAAAATATATAATTGATTTTTTATTTGCAATTTTTGGATCCTCGTATATAAACCTAACAACCTTCAGCTGCTAGCATCCATGAACTTGTGAGCATGTGCATGAGAATTTAGAAACCTGAAAAAGAGAATATATTTTTGGATGGATATTTAATATTAATGGGGTTGGTATACATATAAAATTATTTTAATTTGTTGGAGATTTATGCCGTTGTACGGATTATAGACGTTATAAGTTTTTTTTTTCAAGTCGTGCATATTGATAATCATCATGTTATTTAAAAAAAATCATCATGTAGGAATTTTGAGTATTTAGTGCTGAATAATGCAGTAAATGAATTAATGGCATATCATCAGGTAATATGGTAGATTATGATGCATATTGATTTCAGGTAGTGCTATTTGGACATACTATGTCCAGACATACGATGGTAAAATTATGGATTTGACGGATTTTTTAACTAATAATTTAATTTCATAGTTTCAACAGTTTGATTATTAATAAACATACATTTTTTAAATTTTAATTATAAAGTTTTATCCCAATTTAAATTCACAAGTTTAGGGTTTAGGTGTGGATGAAAGTAAAATTTGGGAGTGGGTGTGTGTGAGATCGATATTTCGGAAGGGGGTCTGAGTAGGAAAGAAATTTTGACGGCAATTGGACACTGTTTTTCCTATTTCAAGCACGTATGTCCAGATATAGTATGTACGAATAGAATTATTGATTTCTATATTCGACAATCATGATAATGCATGATGTACCTATTATGAGAGTACATATATAGTTATTTAACTAACATCATTTGTTATAGAATGATTGATTTATTTTGTGTGTGTGTTGGTCTACTGGTATTTTGGTTAATGTTTGAGGCCAAAAGGTCTTAGATACAAGTCCATTTTCGCGCAATCTTTAAATATTATACTTACCAAAAAAAGATTGATTTTAGTAGATATATTAAATTTCTTTAAAATTACATAATTACTAATGAATGTTTAAGTTTCTAACTCATCATTTCACAACTATTTAATGAATTTCAGTAGTAAAAATTTGGATCCCAAAATTCAAAGTATTCTTTATCTATCCATACTTAAATGAGTTTTCATGGGCTCCTCCTTTCCTAGTAATTTAAAAGGCAAAATTTTAGGTGAGGTTATCGTACGGTGGGGTGAGGTCTACTCTATTTTTTTTTTAATTCTATTTATTCTTTAAATTTTAATTAATTAATATGTAATCAAACACAAATATAATGAATTAGAGTTTACTAATCATAATTAGAATTTACTCATTCCAATATTAGTTAATTTATTGATCTGAATTAGAATTAATAAATTCTAACTAGGTTTATTAAACCCCAATTAGAGTTATTAAGGCTCAGTTAAATATTAGTTAATTAAAATAAAAGAAAAATATGATGGACCTCACCTACCGTACGGGTGTGGTCTACTGCACAGAAATGCAACTCAAAATAAAAAAGATATACATACAATTAATACTCCCTCCATCCCGTTGAAGTTGGGCTAGTTCTTTTCAGCATGGAGATTAAGAAGAAGCTGTGTTAGGTATAATGATGTGTTTAGTCAATTTTGTATAAAATATTTTATTGCTGATAATAAAGTGGTCTTTCAGATGAGATAGTATTTTTTCAGTGTACTCTTTAATTACATGGGTAAGTGAGACTTAATTTTTTGCCAAAAAATGAAACAAACCAAGTTGAGTGAGATGCCCAAAAAAATACTATATGCCAAGTTGAACGGGACGGGGGAGTATATTATCACTTCACCAACCATATCTCCTTCTTGATTGCAAGCTCTACTAAATCCAATTCAAAATTAGATATGAAGATCCTCATACATATATATAACTAATTAATATGAAGATGCTTTCTTCCTCTTTAGAATCGAGTAGTAAACATGAGGTGGTTGATGAAATCCAAACAACTCCTCAAGAGAATAAAATCCTGGACTATCTGATTCTCTCATGAATGCATTCATGCATGGGATGTAATATTATTAACTTCTTCATAAGCAAGCAACAGACAGCTGGGGCAAAAATTAACAAATTAAAACATGGATAATGTATTTTGTATCAAATTTAGATCTATATATTCACAGAACTTAAATATATGTAAATATATGTTGGATTGGATTGACACAATCGATTTCTTCATTATTAATTAGATTGTATGAGATTGGATTATCTAGGGGCTCTGACATACCTTAGCTTGCTTTTAAATTCCCCTCATGAATTGAGTCAAGGCAAGATTGTAGGTGCAATGTACGTACGAATATTAGATTTAAGTAAATAATAAAAATACAGTAAAAATAGATAAATCTTATCAAAATATGAAGAATTTGTAGCTAGATACAAGAGATTTTTTTTTTCAGTGCGCCCACGGTATGGTTGCCATAATGTGAATGACACAGATTTTAAGAAAATGATGGATAATAGTGGATAATAGTGGGTATTGTTGTGAGTGGAGTAGGATCCCACAATAAATGTGAGTGAAGTGGTAAGAAATACTCCCTCCATCCCACGAAATACGGCCTAGTTCGTATTGGCACGGAGACTAAGAAGAAAGGTATTAGGTAGAGAGTGTTTAGTGTAGTGGTGAATGGAATATTTTTATAATGCTAATAAAGTTATAGATTGGATGGTGGAGTGTGTAGTGGGAGTAAGTTAGTAGGGTTTAGATGGGATGATGGGCCATGACCGAGATGGATTAAGAGAGTGAGCCAGGTTTGGGCTCTTAATTAAGTGAGACCTAAATGTACACTAATTGTTTCCTTTAAAGGAAACAAACCAAGTATAGTGGGACATCCCAAATAGAAAACATGCCATATTCGGTAGAATGTAGGGAGTATAAGATTAAATATAATATGTTATGTGGGCCCTACTATTGTTATAAATGAAATGAAAACCATTTCGTGAACGGATTTAATAACAAAAGTGACAAAACCTACTTCTCGAGACTTAGAAGGGTAATCTAAAGGATAAAGTGATAGTAAGAGTTTTGGAGTCCACATATTTTTGTGAGATATTATAGTTTCCGAAAAAAGGAAACAACCCATCAATAGCGGGACATCCCAAAAATGAAAACAAACTATCAATAGCGGGACAGAGGTAGTATTTAATACTCCCCCTATCCCATTATTCTTGACCTGTATTCCTTTTTTGATTGTCCTGTTATTTTTGTCCTATTTCTTTTTTTGAAAATAATTAGAAGTAGATGATTAGGGTTGTGCTGTTATTCTTGTCCTGTTTCTTTTCTTGAAAATAATTAGAAGATGATTAGGATACAATATATAAACATACTATTAATGCATATTCTACATGGTCTTCAATGTCATATTTTCAAGCCAAAACTTTTTGTGTTCAATGCATATTTTGCAACTTCTCAAAATATGATGAGAGTTTTTTCAACTTGCATATTTTTAAAGTCGTGTCTGTTTTGCAAATTGTTCGAAAATGTGATGCCGTAAAATGCAGTAACTTCATTTTTAACCTTATAGAAAATTTTAAAGACAGCTTGATGGTGATAACTTCTATTTTATTACTACGAGTACATAGAAATAAGCCTAAATTAATTATGAATATAAATCTTGAAATATGAAAATTAAGACTTTTGACTTCCTATCTTAAATTTTGTTCATCATCATCAAGAATCAGACTCGCTTGCTTGAAAGGCGAAATTAGAGCTAGCTAGCCTATATACGCCTTTCGAGCAAACGAGACTCCTTATTAACATGAAGAACTCGTGACAAAATCTTTCATCGCTCTATTTCTGATAATCTGAACAAAGTTGGGAGGTTATATAAGCCTCGAGAAATGCAGACACGCCCTAGTAGACGCGCCATAGTGATCAGCTCAAACTCGACTACAAAATAATATGCGCAATATTTATGGTGTCGCATGCGAACCAATGGACATATTTACCTAACTATATTCATCTTTAAAAAAAAAATCCGTTAATTGATAATGTATTATATATACTCAATGATCTGCACGAATGGTAGTTCAAGTTCATTTTTTTTAATATATATTTGATTTCGTATATATTTGCAATTTTTGGATCCTCGTATATAACCTAACAACCTGCTGCTATCATCCATGAACTTGTGAGCATGTGCATGAGATTAATTAAGAAACCTGAAAAGGAGAATATATATTTTTGGATGGATGTATTTAATAATAATGGGGTTGGTATATAGTATATAAAATCATTTTCATTTGTTGAACTAATCAAATGATAATCATTGAGATTTATGTCATCGTACGGATTATAGTACTATATATTTTCTTGATCCATTTTCTCAATTTGATCTCTTCAAGGAAGCATCCGAACCACTCTGTCAAATATCATGAGATTCTTCTTCTTTTTTTCTTTTTCTTTTTTGGTTTCCACATAAACTTTGTGTGCTAGTTGAGTGTAGAAAGTTATTGTCATTAGTGTGATTAATGTTTAAGGTCAAAAAGTCTCAGATTCGAGTACGCATTCTTTAAATTTAATGTTACGATTATCACAAAAGAAAGAAAATAAATGATTGATTCTCGTAAATATAAATTTCTTTAAAATAAAATAATCCCTTATGATTGTTTAAATTTCTATACATGACTCATCATTTTAGTTGCGGTTATTGTACGGTGCGGTGTAATTGTTTTTATTCTTTAACTTTTAGTTAATTAATATGTAACTAAACACAATTAGGATTAATTAGAGTTTATTAACCATTTATTCGTTCCAATTAGATTAATTAAGGTTATTGATGCATTAAGCCTCAATTAGAGTTTATATTAAGTCTCAATTAAATACTTCCTCTATCCCGTTCAATATGACCTAGTTCATTTGGGTACAGAGACTAAAAAGAAGGATACTATTAAGTATAAACAAGTACAAATAAAGTTCTTTTTCGTCAAATAAAGTGTTTTTCAGTCAATAAAGTGTCTTTTTAGCCTAAAGTAAACTCTAATTCTTTCCACGAAAGGATATAGGCCATATTAAACGGGACAAGAAAACATGTCATATTGAACGGGACAGATCGATATAATTGAGAACTTGAATGGGCAAATTCCAGACATATATATTATCATGCATAGGACCACTGATGAACTTAACTACCTCACCAACCGTATCTCCATCTTGATTTCAAGCTCTGCTAAATCCAATTCAAAATTAGATACGAAGATCCTCATACATAAAATATACACATACGTGTATATATATAATTGATTAAAGATGCTTTCTTCCTCTTTAGAATCGAGGAGTAAATTAAACATGAGGTGTTTGATGGAATCCAAACAACTCCTGTCTGATTCTCTCTCATGAATGCATTCATGCAAGGGATGTAATATTATTAACTTCTCCAAAAAAGCAACAACAGACAGCTGGGGCAAGAACAAACTAAAACAAGGGTAATGAAATTTTGCATCATATATATTTAGATCTTTATATTTTTGTGGATATATATGTCGGACTGGATGGTCACAAAATCTGATTTCTTTATTCTTAATTAGTATATTGAGATTGCTCATCATCACTGCAGGCTACCGTACATGCTGATGAACTCCCCTTCTAAAAGGCAGGATATTAGGTGCGATGTACATAAAATTATTAGATTTATTTAAATAATAACAATGCAGTAAAAGTAGGAAAAATTCTATCAAAAATTGAAGAATTTTAGATCTAAAAGGCTTTATCTTTTTTTTTTTTTTTTTTTATATCGTGGGAACCCGCAGCCGCTACCTTCGGTGCGCAAAGGGTAATTTCCCGTCCTTTGTGCAGTAGCTTGCAAACCACACAGGGCAGGTAAACCACACTTTCCAAGTATAGGTGTGACAAGCTCGACCTATAGAGGCGTTTCATAATGTTCGAACCTGAGACCTCTCAGTCTCAAGCGCTCACTTTTACCACTAGGCCATCCCCACGGGGACCCAAAAAGCTTTTTCTTTCTTTATATTATATACATCTAATATATAAAAGAAGAATAAAGATATTTGGACAACAGTTGTGGACAATTGTGTAATATTCGTAATTAAATAGTCTTTTAATTTTTTTAATAATTAATATAATTAGTGTTTTGTCTATAATACCCTTTCCCACCTAATTATATGTTAATCTTTGAATTTAATTAATATTTCAAATTTTTAAAATTTTGTGCATGATATTAATTTATTTTAATTAATATTAAAAATTAGCATACAATTAAGTGAAAAGGGGTGTTATAGACAAAACACAAATTATTTAATTACTGGAAAAAATTAAAAACGTATTTAATTAAGAATATGTCACCATAGTCCGGACAACTGTTGTCCAAATACCAAGAAATATTTTAAAGGGTAAATTAATTACTACCTCTGCCCCGCTATTATTGTCTTGCTTTCCTTTTTTAATTTGTTTGTTCCGCTAATATTGTACTGTTTCCAAAAAATGAAATAATTAATTTACTCTTCAAAATGCTGGGATCCTACCAATTTTCTATGTTTCTACCCTTCTTAAAATTTGTGCACAAAAGAAATAGGATGACAGTAAAGGGACGAAGGGAATACAACATACGGCCTAATCTATGGGAAGGGTGTTAGGAAATCACGTCCCTATCCCAACTAGGGGAAAACGATAATAGACAAGAAATAAGACGGAAAAATAAAGAACAATCAACAACACAAGAATTTAACGTGGAAACTCCGAAACCGGAGATAAAAAACCACGACCCACCACACCAAGCAATATAAACTCGACACCCCTACACTATTACAAGTTTTCGAATAACTCTCACCTTTTCTCACAATCCGAGACAAGGAATTTACCTAGAGTCAAACAAAAGACTAAAGTGTAAAACTTGGTGCAATTATATCAAAGATACCTAGCCTCTTATATAGCCCTAAGAAGCTCCTACACTTTGATCATATAACCGATGTGGGACAAAAATACATCCCTTTTATTTTAATACAAGCCCAACAAAGGGTAGCGACAAAAATCTAATTAAAGAAAGAGTAATGATATTCGGTCACACTGTGGCCGATCACACAAGCTACAAATAGTAATATAAGTTTTGAAAATGGAAATATACCCTAATTGAAAACTATAAACCCTAAGGGGAAAATGTGATTATTTTCATTTTTACAGTGAACTTTCATTTTTTTTACGCGTGTGGCTGAATATCATTAAGAAAAAAGGCAATTTCGAGTTCCGAAATTTATCTTGTGTCATATTTTGCAATTTCTCAAACTTTAAATTAGAGTTTTGCTATCGGTAAAAAGGCAATAAACTAAAGTAACTTCTATTTTATTACTACAAGTATGAATAAGTCTTAGTTTAATGCACATTAAATCTTCAAATATGAAAATTAAGATGTATGACTGAATTTTGTTCATTATTTTAGTTTTCTTCTAAAATAAAGAATATATTTGTGTATTTATTATTCTTCGTGTGAAAGCAATATTCGGTGGGAACTCCCTTTCACTATTAAGTGTTTAAATTAAATAAGGTTGCAGAAAGCAAGTAGTGATCACTATTAACAAATAAATTCAAAATAGACAATTTGGGGTCCTCTCTTCTCTCTCTCTCTCTCTACTGAGAATTTATTCAAGGAAATCTTATACAATTATACTTGCAGATCAGCAAAAACTATCACCAACCGTATCCATTTCTCGATCAAAATCCAATTCAAAATAAGATTTGAAGATCTTTGCTCTAACTAATTATGTTTTCTTTACAGCCATGTGATGAGCTGGTTTTTGCTTCCCCAACTACTCCTCAAGAATATCAGATCCCACACAATAATATTATGGATCCTTCTTTATTGGAAACCAATTTCATTAGCTTCTCTGCTACAAGAGAGAATCAGCTGAACCAAAGCACAAACTCCGGATCGCGGCAGCAAGGGCAAAATGGTCAGAGCAAGTATGGATGCAGCTTTGATAGGAGGGTTAGGCACAGAGAAATTGAGAGGAAGAGGAGACAAGAAGCTTCCAACCTTTATAATTCCCTCCGAGCCCTTCTTCCGCCGGAGTATAACAAGGTGATCTAGGGTTATATATGTCTTTTTGCTAGCTAGGAAGCCATTTTTTTAGGTTAAAGCTGAAACCCTTATTTTCACTATCAAAATCCAGAAACATGGGAAAGATAAAAATTAGGGTTTTCTTAGATACTATTATTCGGGCGGTTTCACAGGGTGCTAGGGTCTGCTGAAGCACTCCCCGACTCAAAATTCTTAAACATATGCATTTTCTTAAAAATAAAAAATAAAACGATTTTACCATTTCTGTTTGTTGGAAAATATTAATTTTAGCATATATTTCTACGTTCGAACCTGCCCTCAAGCTTGGTTTAGATATTTTTCAATCATTAAGGTCTTCATATTTCTTTTTTAATATTAATTTTAGCATATATTTCTACGTCTGAGCCTGTACTCAAGCTTGGTTTAGATCTATTTCAAATATTAATAAGGTCACCTTCATTATTCTTTTTTTTTTAATATCTAGGGGAGAATTTCTGTAAGTGATCAAATGGAGGAGGCTGCGAATTACATAAAAGATATGCATAATAAGATCCAAAATTTGAGAAGTCGTAGAGACAACCTCAAGAATAAATCACAAAAATCTTCTTCTTCTTCTGGAACAAATACATTGGAAAACCGTGTCGTGATCAACCGTGTTCTAGATGGATTGGAGATCCTCATCACCAACGAAGGCTCCGCGTTTGAGATCACTGAGGTACTTACACAGCTTTCGGAGAGAGAGCTCGACGTGGTTAGCTGTGTTTCCACAAGAATAAAGGATGGATTTCTCCACAAAATTGAGACTAAGGTAAGATTAGTGGAGCCCTATACTGCAAAAAAAAATAAAAAAATTGCATTATCACAAAAATTTGAATAATTAAGTCCATGATTTGCAGGGCAGCAATATGAAGAGCCTTGATATTTTGGGGCTGCAGAATAGATTGAAGGATTCTATCAAGCATTAACAAGCATTATATATATATAGCAAATGAGTGAGAATTTGTGAAGTTTATGAATTATTGTCTTGTTAGTTTAGGAACCTTGCATGATTTGATCAGTGTCTTAGTTATGCACACTTATTGAATTATCTTGGTGGTGATCAAACATTAGTGCATGATAATGTTTTGGATAATTTATTGTTTAATCCTAATAATATGGGTGGTGTTAATTTTATTCCAACAAACAGATAATGATAATTTCATACTCAATTCAGTTTTATCCCGAGACCATTCGAATTCAGTGGAAGCACGGAGACGAAAAATGATCTCGGGATAAAATTGAAATTATTTTGTATTTATGAAATTATCATTATCAAATTACTGTGATATAATTGACACTGCACCCTATTAAAATATGAACACGCGTATGTGTTGGTCTAGTAGTAGTGTTATTAATGTGTGGGGCCAAAAGGTCTTAGGTTCAAGACCACCTAAACTTGCACTATATTTAGATGTAATGTTACAATTTCTTATTAAAACGCGAACATAATATCTTGACTTATAAAGTGAGTGTTTCGGGAGAAGAATTAAAAGTGTTTTTTTTGTTTTTTTTTTTATATTGTGGGAAACCGCAGTCGCAGTACAAGTGTGACAGACTCAACCTATAGAGATATTAGCGGGGTTTGAACCCAATATCTTTGGTCTCAGGCAACCGACTATATCATTTGGCCGCACGCGACCAATCGGTTGCATGTAAGCTAATCATGCTAATGAATTAGCTACGTTAGTCAGTCATGGCTCAATTTTGAAAGACTAGGTCAATATTTGGTTTGGCAATATATCAGAGTTGTAGAAAAGTTTTTGGTCTGCATTATGTAATATTGAAGTTGGAATCCTCTACTACTATAGCCCGAGCTAATTGTTAAAACAGTGGTGTAATTTTCAATGTTTTCACAAAGAGAACTATATATTACGAAATTTGAATATGAGGACTTTAACTTCTATTTTTTGCATTTGCACTCCTAATTCGGGTCAAAACCAATTATTTAGGCTATTTGGTGACATCTAGAGCCCGTTGCTAACGTAGTCGTGCTATGTCACCTTGTTGGCAAATTTTGTTTTCCCTTTTATTTGTTATTATCGATTTTTTTGAACATATTTGTTATTATTGAAAGAAAGATAGAAAGAAAGAAACCAATTATCAAAATCAATTATTTGCCACATTTGCAGTGTAAAATAAAAATAAGGACTTAAAATAAAAAATACTCGTCATTTTCGCCCAGCCGATAGAAACTCGTAATTTCCTTATTTTTATTTCAGGCTGCAAATGTGGTAAATAATTGGTTTCTTTCTTTCTTTCGATAATAACAAATATGCTCAAAAAAATCGAAAATAACAAATAAAGGGGAAAAAAATGCCAACAAGGTGACATGGCACGACCACATCAGCAACGGGATCTAGGTTTTACCAAAAAACCCAAATAATTGGTTTTTGAGCCCAAGCAAGTGCAAAAAAATAGAAGTTATAGTCCTCATTTTCAAATTTTGTAACATATCGTCTTCATTTTCAAATTTCGTAGCATATAGTTCTCTTTCTGAAAACACTGAAATTTACGGTCATGTTTTAACAATTAACTCACTATAATAGCCTATCTAACAATCCACATGCGCATGCACGAGAGAGATCTGGACAGTAGTAAGATGACTAACTTAATTAGAGTGATATATAATGTTAAGTTCACCTAAAAATTAAAGGATTCCTAGTGTAGAAAATGAGAAGCAATAATTTGGACCCAAAAAAAAAATTGAAGAAGAACTATAAACTCGACTTGAGCTCGATCGATATGAACTCAACAAATTATAATTTGAGCTCGACCCAAATGGAATCGTCGATATCCAAGCAAGGTTTATCAAGTGTGCATGAAAAAAAAAAAAAAAAAAAGGAATGAGCAGGCTTTAAAATGAAAACGTTGATCCAGCAGAAGTCTTTAATGAAGAAGGTGATAATCATAAAAATTAAGATTTCATCCAACTAAATGAATTATTAATTAAAATGAGATCGATGCAGTGCTGCAAGGACAATCAAGTGTGCAAGTTAGTTGATTTTATAAATTAATCCGAAATCTTTAATCAGACAAATCATACGAGATTTGATGCCTTTGAGAAGTAGTTGGAATTCCATGCCACAAACAGCTCATATATATTTTAATCTTTATATAATTTAATTTATCATAATATTAAAAAACGAGTGCTTCAAATAAATTCTTACGATCAGCTTGTTTGGATCAGCATTTATGGCCATCTGATCTATAATTAATATCTAAATTTTTAGAAAATGTATTGTTCTGAAAAGGTGATACACATACAAGAAATGACCCTACATTGCATTCTAATGTAATTAATTTTCTTAAATGGATAGTGACTAATATTATGATAATTTATGAGTAAGAGTAGAGTTCCCACTTAATATATATTGTGATCACACATGCAATAATTTGATGCATCTAAACTAATTCCGTAAAATAATACTTTTTCCTCCGTTCATAAAGAGTGTGACACATCTCTATATGGACAGACGAGGGAGTATTAAATGTTATTTGAATGAAGAAAATGACTCACTATTTTGCTTTTAATTTAATAATAATAATAATAATAATAATAATAATAATAATAAGAGCATATGAGTACTATATATATAATAGAAAGAAACTGAATAAAAGAATAATTAAAATAAAAAAATCCACTCTTTTTCTTTTTTATTTCATTTTATTTTCTTTTTTATTTCAATTATTTATTTATTTATTATTATTTCGATGGCTCATTAAAATGTGGAATTTACATCAGCATCGGACTTTAATCGCCAAGTCACGTGATAAACACGTGTCAAGTAGCCCAATAACTTTTTTTCAGGCCACTGAAAACTTGAATTGTAATGTCCTACTTTCTCCGTCCCGTTCAACATGACTGAGCACTTTTTTTCAGCACGGAAATTAAGAATAAAGAGATTAAATATAAAAGGTGTGTTTAGCGTATTTTTTAAAATATTTAATTGTTGATAATAAAGTGGTTGTGAGTGCATTTTCACTGTTCATGAAAGTAGAGTCTTATACACATAGTATTTAAACACTAAAATATTACTTAATCTTTGCCAAAAAAGGAAACACGCCGAGTTGAGTTGGATGCCAAGAAAGGAAAGCGAGCCAAGTTGAAGGGAACGGAGGGAGTATTTGTGAAATTTGCACGCACAAACTTGTCCTAGTTTTCAAATGAGGTATAGCATGTCCTAAAAATTGTGTTAACTCTGAACATAAACGTGTAAAAATATAGGGTTATAAGTAATATTTATATCAAATCAACAGTAATTAAGAAAATGGGGGCAATGTGTATGTAAGCAATGAGGTAAGTAATTAGCTTTAGTTTGAATAATAAAGAAAGTAATTAAGCTACCACCATCCATAAACAATATTTAATTTAGAAATGATCATTAAGCAAGGTGGGTCATCTCTCTCTCTCTCTCTTAATTTCTTTAACAATTTTTTCCAACGGAATCTTCCTTATCAACAGCAAATTCCGACAAACCATATCCATTTCTTGATCGTAATCTCCATTAAAATCCCTTTGAAAACAAGATCTTGAAGATCTTGTCATAACTAATCATGTTTTCTTTACAGCCTTGTGATGAGCTGGGTTTTGCTAATAATGCTACCCCAACTACAACTACTCCTCAACAATATCAAATCCCTCACAATCTTATCTCGGACCATTCTTTGTCGGAAGGGAAGTTAATCACCTTCTCCACCGCCCGGGGCAACGACGAGCACCGGACCCGAGCAACAAACTTCCGATCCCCACGGCAAAGGGATCGGAGCAGCCATGAATGCAATGAAAGAAGGGTTATGCATAGAGAGATTGAAAGGAGGAGGAGGCAACAAATGTTGAAACTTTATCTTTCTCTTAGCTCCCTTCTTCCCAACAAGGTGAGTTTTAGTGTGAGAAATGAAAATATTTAGGGTTATTTAGGGAAAGCTGTGATCTAGGGTTTACAAGATCAAAAAAGAAAGATGAAAATTAAGGTTGATTTAGAGTTTTTGGAATTAGGGTTAAAAACTGCGATTTTCGGATTTTAATGATTGAAACTTTTTCGACTCTGTATTTTATTTTTTACACGAACTTTCAATTTTTCTCTAAATAAACAAAATTAGATGTATAGTAGTAGTTCCCACGAATTACAAATTCAAACAAATCGAAATTGATTTGGCAGCTCAAATAATTCTCGTTAGCATATAATCCAATATTGTTTTTAATTTAAAGGACTATTCTACTTGATATTAACCAATATAATTTTTATCATTTTTTTGGTTTAAATTAAGGACAAAAATTTAGTTTCAAGAGCAAAAAATTGTCTTCATTAATCACTTTAAGCCATTAAATTACTAAATGTGGACAATTTCAATTGCCATAATAACTTCAATTTTTCCACTTTACAAATAATCATGATAAAATTACTACTAGCCTAGTGAAAGTTTGTGTGTTATGAATAAGAATTAAAATTTTGTTGTGTTAAAAATAAAATTGGACAAATTTTAATTTAGGACTCAAGAGATAATTAAAACTCAATTTGTGTCTTTTTTTTTTTTATGACGATAACTCGGTATATGTCAATTGTGTTCATTTTTACATATTTCAAGGAGAGAAGCACTGTATGCGATCAAATGGAGGAGGCAGAGAGCTACATAAGACGGATGCATAAGAACATCGAAGAGCTGAGAAATCGGAGAGATGATCTGAAGAAATCGAGGAATTCTTCGTCTCACGGAAAGAATGTTAAAAGATCAGATGGTAGCGATAACCGTGTAGCCATACACGAGGTCGGAGATGGACTGGAGATCCTCATCAGCAGCAAAAGCCCCGATTTCGAGCTCTCTCGAGTTCTTGCACAGTGCATCGAGAGAGAGCTCGATGTCGTTAGCTGTGTTTCCACAAGAATGAAGGGCGGATTTCTTCATAAATTCGAGGCTAAGGTAAACAAACCTTTTTTTTTTTTGAGATAAGGGTAAACAAACTTTGTAGCAATTTAATTGTGTGTGTTATTACATCCTCAATTCCTCTAGTTATGAAATTAATTCAAAATTTGATTAAACCTGTGTTTTCAGCCTAGGGATATGAAGAGCCTTGATGTAATGGAGCTGCACGATAGAATGGTGGAAGCCATCAAGTAATAATTAAGGGTTAGATTAATAAGAAAATAAATTAAGAAAATTTCAAGTTTGTGATTTTTGTTTTGGAACTTTTTTTTTTTTTACTTAGGAACCTTGCATTATTGAAGCATGATGTGTATATGTGGAGAGTTTGAAATTAGTTTAATTAGTAGCATAACCTCTATAAATTAATATAGTCACGTCTGAAAAAGTTATTATTTTATAGAGAGTATTAATTAATCGAGTTAAAAATTTATAAGACAATTATTGGGAAAGAAGAAATTATTATTTTAAGAAATTATTAATTTATCGAGTATTAATTTAATCAGTTTTTACGATCGATATGCTTGGATTCAACGGACACTCTAGATGATATTTTTTTTTCATGCTTACACTTGTAGGAGATATATTGGCCTAATAACAGTTTATAATGTCCTCGTGTGTGTGTGTGTGTTTTCTTTTTTTTTCTTTTCAATATGATCTTATTAATTTGGGCTCACAGAACTGGGCCCAGATATTGGGCTCGTAAATTAAATCTTTTGGGCCGAAACAATAAAGTTGGTCACACTATTTACATGAAGAATTTCATGGGTTTGAATAGGTTATACTATTAGAATTGTGCTATCCTTAATAGATATCTAATAAATTGACGATGAAGTGCCGCTCAAGTGATAAACTTTTAATTATGAGGTTGGGATTCGAGTCATGTTCACGTGTATAAACTTAAAAAAAATATATGTAATAAATCTTTTAATTTGTGTAGTTTTCTATAAATAAGAGACAAAAATTATTGAACCTAAACCATGAGGAGAAATCATAATTAGCTATATCGAAAATACCTGAAAAAGAAAGCAAAAACCAAAATTTGTGACGGCTAAGCTAATGGCGAATTAAGTCAAATTATGATAAGGTCTAATTATTTATTTCTTTTTTTAGGTAAATCATGTCCTAATTATCTAATTATTATAGCTTGTTACAATTAAATTTACAAGATTAATATTATGGCACGCCACAACTTTTAATGAAAAGATTTCTACCAGGCGATTGATCACTATTAGACATGTATTTGGTGGAGAGAGAGAGAGAGAGAGAGAGAGAGAGAGAGAGAGAGAGAGGTGGTACTTTTTCATTAAAAATTTGCTTTTTCTAGTGTATATATATCTTGTTGGTGAAAAGAGAGGTGGAAATTTTTGGAAAATAATGAACCGAAACACACTAAAAAAGAGAATTGAAGATGGATTTGAGGATATGCACGAACGAAATTGCAAGTATATTCGATGAGAACATAAATTTCAAAATCTAAACTCAGCCACAAATATATATATATATATATATATATATATATATATATATATTATAATGCCACATTCCTAATTTCTATTTTCTCCCTACCACCCATCTTGGGTCGTTTTCCATATTTGGAAGTTATTACATCCATCTTGAAATATATATATATATACTCCCCCGACCCACTTAGAAACGTAAAGTTTCACAATCATTACATTTCATCACGACAATGTCTACTTTATAATACGACAAGTTCTACTTTTTGTCGAATATTAAAGTAATTATTGTTATTGGAAAAAGTAAATTTTATCACTAAAAAATGTAAAGTTTCAAAATCATTACATTTCGTCACGACAATGTTGAAAATAACAAAAAAAAAGAAAATAAAATCTGAAAAATAACAAGAAAAAGAAAATAAAATCTGGAAAAAAAAGAAACAAATCTGGAAATTTAAAAAAAAAAGGTAAAAAGGAAAATAAAAAAAGAAAATAAATAAAAAAGAAAACAGAAAAAAAGAAAAAGAAATATGGAAATAAAAAAAAAAAACAGAAAAAAAAAACTGGAATAAAAAAAATTGTGAACAGTAACCGCGCGCGGCGGTGAACAGTGAATCCGGGAGAAAAAAAAAGGGTGATGAAAAGTCAAACATGGTGTGCTATAATAGAACAAAAAGTGGGTATATAGTATACAACTGGTGCACCAAAACAATTGTATTCCTTATTTGAGTGTCTCACTCGTATTGTCATCTTTCAAAAAAAGGAAAGTTTTAACTCTTCACTCTTTCAAAAGTAATGGGACCTATCCACGTTCTATCTTTTTACCCTTATACTTAATTTTCATGCCGAAGAGTAACATGATAATTTTGATGGGTCAGAAGGAGTATACACATATATCAATATTTAGTGGTTGTAAGAGTTTCTCTCACATCCACTACTTTATTCACTAAACAACTTTTCCTTAATCTACATACCCAACATTTTGACCCAAGATGGGTGAGACGAAGGGAGTACTATCTAATTATGAACATGAAAACAAAATAATTGCACATGAATTTAACAAAATCTAATCAAATTTTCCAGTTGCTCCTGCAGCTCAAGTGGATCAATGCTTGCGGCATCATTACTCTGAAGATATGAAATCAAATAAAAATGAGTTAAAAAAATAAAATAGTTACCAAAAATCAATGTATGAATTACAATTGCAGAAACCCTAACAATTGCTCCACACACACACTCACACACACACACTTACATGTGCAATTAATTAAATGTATATACCTCAATATGAATTTTGTGGAGGTAGCATGAGGCGCATGCGGTAGAAATGTAATTAACAACATCAAGCTTTCTTCTCTCAAGCAAATCTTCAAACACCTTTGAAAGTGGAAACCCTTCTTTATTGATGCTGCTACTAATCAAGATCTCCATCCCATCTCTCAAAACATTTATCTTCACAAAATTAGTCGAATCGCCGACATTCGAGTTTGAATCCTCAGCAGAAGTGCTTGCTACATTGCACAACTTCCTCAACTCATCTCTCCTTTTCCGCAGTTCTCCCATTTTCTTCTTCATATCGTTGATGTAATTCACAGCTTGGTGCATGTGCTCAGATACAGCTCTCTTCCCCTAAATTTATATCAATTCAAACAAATAAAAAATACAATGTTATCTATATATATGTATACATTTGTCTAAGTTAATATTTTGACATTTTGAGGTAAAAAGAAAAGCAAAAAGTAGCCGATAAATGCACAATGTCACATTTTTACCCCGAACGTAACATAATAGAAATTTCATACTTTCAACAGTTTAACTATTCAATTTTCGACAAATATAGCTATTATTAATTAGGGTAATGATATTCGGCCACACTGTGGCCGGCCACACGAGCTAAAAATGGTAATATAGGTTTTTAAAATGGAAATATACCCTAATTGGGAAGCACAAACCCTAAAGGGGAAATGTGATTATTTCCATTTTTATAGTCAACTTTCCTTTTTTTACGCGTGTGGCTGGCCACAGTGTGGCCGAATATCTTTATTCTATTAATTAATATATTTACCTTGACATATTCTAGAGGGAGAAGGGATCTGAGAGAAGCATAGAGGGCTGCCATTTCTTGCCTTCTCTGTCTCTCTGTAACTCTATGAGCAGTCTTCTTGCAGTCGCTTCCGCCGCCATCGATGATTTCTTGAACTTCGCTTGATGATGAAACTTGTTTTTTTCTGGGTCTCTTTTTTGCAATCTTTTGAGTTTTTATGTCGTTGCCCTCTAAAATGGGACAATCTGCAAGCAGATCTTCAAGAAATTTTTCTTGCTCGAAGAATATCAAAGGATCCTCAACTACCCCTCCGCTCGAAATAGGAAACATTCTATTTTGGAGAGAGAGAGAGAGAGAGAGAGAGAGAGAGAGAGAGAGAGAGAGAGAGAGAAGTGAGGTAGCTAGAGAGAGTGAAGAAGTGTGCTTTTAAATACAAAAAATCAGCAAAAAACTAAAAATAAAAATAGCAATAGGGTTAATTATAGTATGGAACTTACCCTAATTACCCCCGTCCGTCATGAAATTGTTTGTTTATTTTCGTTACGGAGACTAAGAAGAGAAAATTAGGAATAGTAAAATGCTAATAAAATATTTTTTAATCAATTAAGTGATTTTTTTTAGTCAATAAAGTGCTAATAAATGCTTTTTAGTCGAAAGTAAACTCTACTTATTTCCATAAAAGAAAACATGTCATATTGAGTGGGACGATCCAAAAAGAAATTATAGGTCATATTGAACGAGACGAAGAGAACATTATTTTAACAAGTGTTTACTTTTTATAGCGATGCATGATTAATGCTTTAATTAATCCAGTTTGGTAGAGTCCCAGTAAGACTACTGTTGATGATAACTTAAAAAAATAGCAAAACAGTATTTTGGCAAATAATAGCCTGGATCTGGGAATAAGAGTATGGACAAAATAATTGAACACGTAGGTGGATGTGATTAAGACGTTAAAGTTTAATAAGTGTAATTACAATTAGCAAGTGACTTTATTGTGAGATACTAAAGATAGTATTGGTTGTCACAACTAGAATTAGGGGTGAGCATTCGGTTATTCGGTTACCGAACCGAATCGAATTGCAAAAATCAAATTAAAACCGAATTATATAATAAATAACCGAATTCGAACCGAACATGGCTAAAACCGAACCGAAATATTTCGGTTCAGTTTCGGTTAAAACCAAATAAATCGAAATAAATACACAATATATTTTCTACATTTTAAATAAGTAATTAACATTCAATATTCAAGATTCCAAATCCGCAAAAAAGTAATAATCCAAATTCTAAAACATCTTTAACCAAATATAAATAAATCAGTGATGTTTGTTGACGTTGCGGGTCCAAAATTCCAAACATCTTAAGCAAAAAACATAACCAAAATTCCAAAACATATATATAAAAATTAATAATAATCATTTTAATTTTTAAATATATATATAAATTAATAAATTATTAAATTAATTATTAATTCGGTTCGGTTTTCGGTTAACCAAATGTTTTTTTTTTTCAAAAATCATATCCAAACCGAAAAACCGAAAAGTTCAAAATTCAAAATCAAAACCAAACCGAAAACCAAATTAACCGAACCGAATTAGTATTTCAGTTAGGTTCGTCTCGGTTTTTCGGTTTTAACCGAATTTTGCTCACTCCTAACTAGAATATTATACTTAGTCTCATGATTAAATTTATAGTATGTTCGGTTGGATAGATCCGGCCCGTGACTTAATCTCATAATATTGTCGTATAGGATTACTCATGGTCTATTTTGCCCTTTTAAGTTATCTCCTATGATAAAATTAGTCTTCAACTATTTAATATGAGACGGTCTTAATCTATTCTATATTGTATTAAGCTGTATCTAATAACATACTTCCTTTAATTAGTTAAATTGATTTAGGCAAAACTCGTCTTTAGGTTTCACCATATAGGTGAGACCTGTACACCACACAAAACTGGGACTACTACAAGCATGCAAGAACACTACACCACCAAACAAGGGGGAAAAATACTACGTACCCGGACATCCATGTGGGATTGAATTCAAGATCTCTCACCAACAAGATACTTCTTGTACCTTAGCGGAAATTGGTCATATATATTTATTTTTAATAGGAGTATTATTTTTATATTTATATGATGCATGACGGATTTTTGTTTTGGTTTTTTTTTAAAGATTAATAATTTATTGATTCCTCCAGGAGGTCACTTAAAAAGTTCATCTAATCTTAATTATTATTATTATTATTATTATTATTATTTTTTTTTTTTTTTTTTTTTTTTTTTTTTTTTTTTTTTTTTTATGAAATACAATCATGCCACCGCTACTCATAAGTGTACATAAATAAATATTGTTTGTTTAGATATGAAATAGTCTAATGGAGCAATTATATTTAAAATCAAACTTTCAAGTTTGAATTTCACCATCTATTTTATTTTGATCATATGTAGCAATTTATATGAACGAAAACTCCAATTATAAGTCCATGGATGAAATTCAACCATTTTATATTTTTGTTCCCATATAATTATTTAGATATCTTTTTTTCCTCCCAACATTGTAAATCCCATATTGTAGATGTCACCAAAGTCTAAAGGTCATTTTCCCATGTCAACATCCATTTTATTTTTGGATTTTCCATATAAAAATGGAGTGAACTGTATTAACTTAATTTAACCTTAACGTACGGAATAGGATTTTGAATATTTGAATTTGAAAGTTTATTATCTATGTATCAATCATCAAAATTGTATGTCGATCAACTCATATAGATGTCCAATTATTTTCCTAGACTAACGAGCTAGGAAAAAAAAAAGCAAATGGTGTCATCAAATCGCAAGAGAGAGATTTGTAGGGTCCGACAAATCTTATATAGTAATTGAAAAAAATAATAATTAGACATACTATGATTGATTGACCAGTATGCTGTATGCATAAATGGGAGGGATGACAACGGTCCGGGTTCGGGGCAGAAATTGTTTTACTATCCTCATACCTACTTGAAAAATTAATCTTCATATCGGTCTCCGTATCCATTTTAAGTTAACTAGTAGAAACGCACGTGCGTTGCACGTGATATCAATTATTTTTTTTTCATTTTCTTCGATACAAGAGAAAAAGATTATAATTTTAAAATATCGTCAAAGTAGTATTTAATTATTGCTAATTTAATAAATTTATGAAAAAGTAAATAGTGTTATATATAAATGAAAAAAATTAAAACCTATTGTTCTTCAAGAAACACGAGTAAAAAACTAAGGTCAATATCGAATCTTTGTTCATTTTATATTTGTTCTTTCTTGATCTTGATGCTTGGAGTATGTGTTTTCTTCCTTTGTCTTTTTTAGATAACTTTAGCCAACTGCATTTGATTATCACTTGGAATTTCAATGTATATATTTCAATCATTTTCCTTGTGATTCTTCAAATTTTATGAAATGAAATAGTATTATTATGTAAATGTAAATTTTTTCTTGTTTGATCTTGGTGATTGGTGTAGGTGTTTTCTTCATTTGCTTTTTTGAGATAACTGTGGCTAACGGCAGTTGACCATCATCTCTTAGAATTTCAATGTAGTCTTCAATCTTCTTCCCCGTGATTTTTTTTTGTTTTTTCTGGTGTTGTCCTTCAATAAGCTGCAACTCCGTAGTTGATTTCTTTTTTTTTCCTACTCTAGGCTTCTTAGGATTTTTCACTGATCCTCCAGACTTCACTTGGATTGGTCTCTTCAATCCATGAAACATCAACTTTATCCACAGATGCTGTCCTGTTTATTACATTCACTATAATGTCCAGAGCTTCCTTGCATTAAAGTTAACAGACTTGAGAGTTGTCATAAATTGCAAATTTCATAACTCCAGCCTTCTTTAGGCACGATTTGTTGCACTTTTTTGCAGGAATTATAACATCCTAATATAGACTGAAAAAAGTTGTAGTATGTAAATATAAAATAAGAGCTCACTCAATATATATAATACAAAATTGTAAGTAGAAAGCTCTTACTCTCTCCGCCAACGAAGATTGTACCTAGTTTTCCTTTTCCGTCCGTCCACAAAGATTGCAGCTAGTTTTCTTTTTTTCCATTCATAACTTTATCCACTATCTTAGTTTTTATCTCTTTCTCTACTCACAATGTTGAGTCTTTTTCTCCACTGACTTAAGATCTTCGACACATTTATTAAAACGCGTGCCAGAAAAATTCCTTACAATTTCGTGGACGGAAACTCCCTCCATTCTTTTTAAAATTTTCCATGCCTTGAAATTAAATAATAAATTTACTTATGTAATCTTATTAATTACCAGCATGAATGTTTACATACAACTGATTATCAAATTACAAAAAAAAATTAAATTAAATGGCAAAGTGCAAAAATGTCATAATTTTACCTACAATTAAGAGACAAGAAAAAAAAAATCAAAATATACACAAAATAACAAAAGCGGATGGAGTAAATTCACTAATTCATAATTAATTACAATTTTTTTAAATGTTTAAGCTTATTGGCACTAAATGCCCTCAAATTTCATTATGTTTATTTTACTTCTGAAAAATCGTATTTTTTACCTTTTAAAGTCTTTAAATACCTTAATCAAATTATTAAGAGTTAGGGAAAAAATAAATAAAGTATAAATTCATCGATTGAAAATAAAGAGATTACCTCATATATAAGTTATTTTTCCATAAAAACTTTAAAGTTACTTCCTTTGCACGAGTAATTCTTTGTGTCATTGCATACTTAAGAATTTTCAATGAGTCATAAATATTAGAAGAATTGTACAAAGCACAACATATAATTAATAGTTTAGCTTGTGTTACTATTTAAAAGAATATTAAAACTAAGTTTCAATGCTTACGATTTGATCATCAGCTGAATCTCGTCACATGTTGGTCTGATTTGAAATACGGATCTCGTTTTTCTCATAATTATAGTTTTCTATTATGAGTTTTGTTTTATTATCTTTGCAAGATTTGATTTGAATTAGGATAGAATAATCCATAATTTTTTATTATTAAATATCGATATTTGATTATTTCAAATTTGAATTGGGTTGGATCAATCTACAATATTTTATTATTAAATATAGGTATTCTCTTATTTCAAATTTGAATTGGAATAGATCAATCCACACTTTTTTTATTATTAAATATTAGTATGTTAATTAAATTAATTAATTATTTTTGTTTTATTTCCATTTAAATAATGTTATACGGGAGTTCACAGAAGAATGACCATACTTGAAATAGATCAAAAGTTGACTCAATTATAAAGAGTGGCGTCTGAATATTCGCAAAATATTCATGAAAGACAATGATATATTTTTACTTGTTAGCATCTTAGCATAGATTTAAGAATTAACAATAAGATCTTGTGATAATTCATGGATAATTTCTCATCAATCCAGATTTCTCTTTAATGTGCATGCGCGCGGGAGCCAAAAGATTTGACCAACTCCTGCAAGCCATGTCAAAAAGAAAAGAAACGTTATATTTATGATGTAAGGAGGATTTATGCATCACAAATATCTGAAATTTTGAAAACATTATATAAGAGGTTATCTCATAATTCTGTGTCATATAGTGTTTCTCTAAATAAGAAGTAAAAATAAACATATATAAATTCTATACTTAGAAGCCTTGAAGATGCAAAGTAAATAAGTATACGTACTTAAAAAAAAGCATCGAATTTGTGTTAATATTTAATAACAATATTTATTTATTAATATGTTTGGCCTAATCAAATTTTCTTATACTTGAGATATATATCTTGTGGTCAATGAGATCTAATGTAGAATATATACAATTATAATATATTTCTAATGATAATAAAATATATATTAATTAATAAGGGTATTATAGGCAAATCAAAAGTTTTTCAAGAAGACATTTTTTTATATAAGTATAGATAATTGATTTTTATCATATTATATAAATTTTCAAGCTTCAAATTTTAGTAATAAATTAATGTTAGGTATGATTCATTATAATAATTTTAAGTCTTATGGAGATAAAAAAATATTATTAAATTAGATGAAAAAGCTTAAATCATACTTTAGAGAGAGAGCAAGAGAGAGGGGGAGAGAGCTATCAAATGGTTTATACATATAACTAGGGGTGAGCATCGGTCGGTCGGTTTGACCGACCGAACCAAAACCGCCGAACCGACCAACCGACCGATTGCTAGTTGGTCCAATCGAACCGACCGAAATCATTTAACTCAACCGAACCGACCCGAACCGATCGGTTTCGGTCAAAACCGAAACTGTAAAAAATTACAACTTATTTCCCTTCAAAAATCTGCTATCCAACCCATTTTACTCCAATAAAAACTTAAAAACCTGTTGTCCAACATATTTAAATTCAATAAAAACACACAAACATGAAACATCCAATACAATATCCAATAAATACACACAACATTTCAATTCCAAACTTCAAAGTCCAAACCAAAAACAAATAAACAAGTTTTAGTACATCATGTTCCTTCAAAACAAATAACAAAAGAAGTTTTAGTAGATGCTCTCCTTCAAACTTCAACCCCTTCATCCATAATTTAGCTTGGATTTGTAGTCTCCAATATGGGATCATCAATCTCATCTACACCAATGCCAAGACTTCGCAAAGCTACAAAAGAGAACATAACAAATGGTTAAACAATTACAATTTACAAATGAAATAAACAAATAAAAAAATCAATCACAAGTATAAAGTTTTAGGTTAAAAAGACCTTCTTCATGCTTTTGAATGCCCTCCAAATCCTCTTCGAGTGAAACGGGTTGCTTGCTTTTCCTTAGCCAATCTTGAGTACAAACAAGGCTTTCAACAATTCTAGGAGTCAACGAACTCCTAAAAGCATCAAGGACTCTTCCCCCCGCGCTAAAAGCCGACTCGGATGCTACCGTAGAAACGGGAACCGAGAGTAAATCTCGAGCTAGAAGGGCAAGGGTGGGCAGCCTAGGTTCATTAAGTTTCCACCAATTAAGAATGTCGAAATTCGGTGAATTATTAATCCCCTTATCTTTTTCGGATAGATAAATATCCAAATCATTAGACATTACAATACCTCCTAGAAGATTTTGTCTTTTGTACTTCTCAATCAAGACATAAGGAGTAGAAGCACCTAACTCACCAATGTCAACTTGTGTAGCATTCGTTTCCGATGAACTCAATAATTTATAGCCCTCATACAATTGGTAAAGCTCCGTTTTCACACTCCTAGCTATCTTTCCCCCAACTTCTTCTCCATACAATTCAATGAGAATGAATTCAACAACATCATACTAGTATCGAGGGTCGATGATAAAACTAAAAAAAATAATCTTATTCATCTTTTTCGGATCACCCCAATACTTATCAAATTTTGCCTTCATCTTCACCCCCATCTCCCTCACCTCAAGACTCGAATTTTGCACCCATTCTTTCAACAAACAATACATATTGGTAATCTCATTCAAGAAATTGTTTGAAGTGACATAAGAAGACCCAGAAATCCTATTAGTCAAATCACAGAAAGTTCTTAACACTAGACTCATCTTTTTTGCATTCTCTCAATCCGTTGTTTCGGGAGCACAATTGAGAAGATCAACCCTATAAAAGGGATCTTTCGACTCATAGAGCTCAAACACTTTCTCAAATTTACAAGCAACATTCAACATCAAATAAGTTGAATTCCATCTAGTAGGGATATCCAAACACAATAGACTCTTGGAATCAACATTTTCTTCCACACAACATTCTTTAAATCTAACAAGTCTAGTAGGAGATTGTCTAACAAATCTAACAGCTTCCCTAATCTTTTTCACAGACATATCCATCTCTTTAATGCCATCTTGCACAACCAAATTAATTATATGAGCAACACACCTCATATGAAGATATCTCCCCCCCACCACACAACAACTACGACTAACCAATCTATTTCTCAATGCAACAAGAGCAGTGTCATTAGAAGAAGCATTATCAACAGTCACAGAAAACACTCTCTTATTCCCCCACTCACGCACTAAAGCATCAATTTTTCTACCAACATCATCACCCTTATGACTCTCTATGGTACAAAAATTGATGATTTTTTTTTGTCAATTTCCAATCCTCATCAATCCAATGGGCAGTGATACACATATAATTAATCCGTTGCAAAGATGTCCAAGTGTCTGTAGTGATACAAACACTTTGACCAGATTTTTTAAAGAACTCTTTCAACACCACCTTTTCATTCTCAAACACCTTAAAAACATCACGTGAAATAGTCCACCGTGAAGGAATTTTGAACTTATTTTGCAATGCAGCCACAAATTCCCTAAACCCTTCACCCTCCACAATTTTAAAAGGCAGTTCATCTTAATAATCATTTCAACCAATTTAATCCTACAAAACTCTTGATCAAATCTCCATGAACTTAAGTTACCTACTACAACAGACTCATCACCCCCCTCCTCAACTATCGGTTGCAAAGACAATTGTGATTGTCGCAAATCCGAACTATTATTAGGATGATTTTTGCATTTACTCATATGAGTGTTGAGATTGGTCGTACCATTGGTCTTGGTGTCACAGTAGTAGGAAGTTGGACAGTAGTTGCACTTTGCCTTCGTCCGTCCATCCGTATGTGTGAAAGTCGTAAAATGATCCCACGCCAATGATTTAGGTCTTCCACCAGGAGCAACTTTTTTCGACTTCGACTTCGAGGTTACTTCTTTCGAAGAGGATGGAGTAGTCTCATTTGTAGAGGGCTCCTCATCAGTTGGAGGTGATGGACCCGATGGTGGTGAAGGCGGAGGCGGAGGCGGCATTTCTCCTCTATTTTCTGTCATAATCTGCAACAATAACAGTATTAGTATTAGAAAAAAGAAAATATGCTGCAGTATTCTACATTTTCAGCCTATATATATAATTTCACTACTATACATACTCTCTAAAAGATGTATTATTAATTTATTCATAAAACCAAAACTGTCCTTTCTAACTATATCTATTCATCATTGATAGTAATAAGATAACTAATTAACTATTCATAAAACCATCATGCACGTATAAATTTACATAATATATACACAGTTAATACACTATATCATAATATCATGCAGGTATTAAATTGCCTCTAATTCATATACGAGTAAAATAATATTGCCTCTAATTCTGTAATTCACATACCTCTAATTCATAATATCATATACGAGTAGTAAAACTATATCATATCATAAGATAAACAATTAAACACTGAATCACATACGCAGAGAGAGAGAGCTTACTAAAATTGTTTGGACAAAATCTGAGATGGAGGCGGTCCAGACGGAGGCGGAGGCGCCGAGGTGGTGGCTGACCAGAAAGAGGCGGAGGCGGTGCTGAGCTAGCGGCGGTGATGGGAGAGTTTGAGAGTCGAGAGACGGAGAGAGCTAAGAGAGGAGAGATTTTGAGTGGCGATGCCGCGATGGGGACTGCCGTCTGCTGTTTGCCGGACTGGGGAGTGGAAAAAAGAGACGGAGCGGCGGATGGGTGGAGCGGCGCCGGTGATGGGGACTGCCGGAGTGGGGTAAGGCGAGAGGCGAGAGAGACTGAGAGGGCGAGAGAGAAATCAGAAAATGAAGAAATGAAGACTGAAGAGGAGCGGCGGGTATCTAGTCTAGGGTAGGAAAATAAATTTAGGGTTACAAACATTATAGGGTTCGGTCGGTTCGGCGTCCGACCGAACGGAATTATGCAAACCGTCAACCGACCGCCATGTCTTCTGTTTAAGAACCGACCGACCGCCACTTTCTTCGATTTTCGGTTTGAACCGATCAAAACCCACCGGCTCGATCGGTTTTTCCGGTCCGATTTATGTTTTGCTCACCCCTACATATAACTAAGAGAAATATCCCAATTCTAGACATTCTTAAGTTGTGTTTTCAATTTCTAGCCATTCCCTTTTTTTTTTCAAATTATAGCCATTTTTTGAAATTTTTTGACTATTATACCCTCCATTATCATATTCCCATTTTTTTTGTTACTTTACTTCTCTCTTCTCTCTTTTCTCTTGTCTGTCTTTCTCTTTCTATTTTTTTCCTGTGTTCATATTTTTTTCCGGCTACAACTCTCTCCCTCTCTTCGCCGCCATCTCCTCGCCGGAGCTAGTACCGCACCGACCCCTCCATGCTCAAGCTCATCTTCCACCGTTGCATGCTCGAGTATCCCTGCATCACCACCGACCCCGACCTCACCATCGCCATCTACCTCCTCTACTACGCCACCATCGACGCCCTCCGCCCGACCAGAACTCCAACTTCCTCAACAGCCTCGACCTGTTTAACTTTCTCGCCCACTCTGAACGCCTCTCGATCTGGAACCGCCACCACAAATCTGAAACCCGCGATTCAAAATACCGTGGTCGGAATTCGTGAAAAACCAGACGCCGGCGAGGTGGAACAGCGACAATCTTACCGTTCACCTACCTATACACACCAAACACAAAGAAAATGGCCACAACTCTTGACCAAAAACGAAGAATAACACGTAAAACACGAATACATAATAACATGAAAAACACACAAAAATGAACTAAACATGCATCCCATTATGCTTGCATGGAAGCAAGCTGCTGATCTTGAGCATTCAAGCGGTGGCCAACCTCTTGCCTAAACGCCCCCAAAGACGCATCATATGCATCATACCGCGCATGCATACTTGAGCTCAATTTCCTTGAGACTTCGTCAGCCTAGCATAGAAATAAATAAAAACAAAAACAATAAGCACACAAACAACAAAATATTTACAACACTAAATCACACAAACATAAGTACGAAAATAAATGCCTAAAGTCTTCCCCGGCAACGACGCCAAAATTTTGAATCAACTAAAAGTGCACCTAATAGTTGCTCGCAAGAGAACAAGATCCTATGTAGTACGATAAGTTAACCCAAGTCGTATCACAAGGAAAGCTGAACAGGGCAATGCATTCATGTTAACACGGAATTTCGAAACAATCCTAAACATTCTAATCAAATTTTTCGTTGAGTTTTTATAGCTAGGAATACTTAATAACTTAAGTTAAACAGAAATTCAAGAAATGCAAGCATCTAGGATTAAAGTTCTTCTATTTGGAATTGACAAAATAAGGGACTGGAATGCTCAGTCAATTAATTCACTTAATAACATTAATGGAGTTCCCTATCCATTGACTTTCGTATTCATAGACTTGAACTATACCAACGGAATTAAGAAAACATGCTCAACAATTAATCTACGCGTCTCCGATTAAGATTTACTCTATTTCAACCACGATTTGTAATGAAATCATCTCTCGATCTCTTTCATTACTAAAACAATCAAACATTGATCAAGTGTTCGAAAGAAACTACAACCAATTGAAATAGAAAACGAGCATTTCCATTCCACAAGTAATAAAACAATCCCGAGTCGAAGAACTAAATCCTAAACTATTAAATCTAGTTTATAATGCAGAAAATGAAAGTAAGACATATACTGAAAATAAACATTGCATAAACGAAAGTGAGAATCCTTACAAAGTACTTCAGAATCCAATGATCATCAAGTGCTTGAAACTAGAATAAATTCTAAATTGTTTCAACAAAGAAATTAAAATAAATCATTGTGCACAGTTTTCTTCTCTCCTCTCCTAAACTAGCGAGAGAGAGGGAGTAGAATGGGAGATAATTCGCATAGAAACTGAAAAGTTTCTTTTATACTGCTTGAGATAACCGTCCGCCAGCGCCGGTGGGAACTTCATTCCGCCAATCATTCCCGCTCCAGTGGGAATCCTTGTTTACTCCCTCCTTCACTTATTGCACTTCTTTTTCCATCATTTGAAGCTCAATTCTTTGTAAATTGACCGTCCACCTACCTACACACACCAAACACCAAACACAAAGAAGATGGCCACAACTCGTGGCCAAAAATGAAGAATAACACACAAAACACGAATAAATAATAACATGAAAAATACACAAAAATGAACTAAACTGTCACAAAAAAAATTTGTGACTACGGTTGTTGCGCGCGGCGATGACTTAGATTTTTTTTTTAATGAGTCGCAAAAAGAAAAATTGTGACCTCCGGCGATGGTGACGGTGGCGTCGGCAGTGGCTGCGACTGAGACAAGTTTTTTTCTTTTTTTTGTTCAGCCACAAAAAAATTGTGACCACCGGTGACTATGGTTGTAGCGGTGGCGACGACGACTCTTTTTTTTCTTGATGAGTCACAAAAAAAAAATTTGTGACCATCGACGACGGTGGCGGCGGCGGCGACGACTGAGAGATGAAGAGTAGAAGGTGAGAGATGAAGAAATGAAAAGGTGAAAACCCAAAAAAAATAAAATGGCATGGTAAGAGAATTAAATTTTGTGAATGGACTAGACATGTAATTTTCAATCTTAAAAAATGGTACAAAAGTCCAGATTGACTAGAATTTAAATAAAAAACGGGAAGGACTATAATTTGAAAACACAACCTAAGAATGAGTACCCTTAAATTCCTCTCTATAATTAATCAGCCTATCAAATCAATAGTAAATCACATATGACTTAATTAGGGGTACAGTAGGCTGCAGCATTTGCAATAGGCCGGTGCTAAACCTAATTATTAATTCATTATTACAATGTAATAGTTTAAACCGGTTGGAGATGTATGATTGGTTAAAATTAATAAATCTATCTTGGCGGAATTCGAATAATGTTACTGTTGATGATTAGTTAATAAAATTATTAATGCATCTATAAGAATCCACATTTTTACACTAGTAATAGTGGAAACTTTTGTAAAGCTCTACACGTGATTAAGAAAATTTCTTTATCATTTGTTGGTTTACGGTGATTAAGACGTTACTTTAATGTTGATGTAAAATATTTTGAAAGGGAAATGCTGACGCTGAAAGTTACATTATTTGTTTTCTTCTTAAACTTTTTTGTATTCTTAAACTTTTTAAGATCATGAAACGTGGTTTTTGAGCTAAACTTGCAAAGTAATTTAATTAACTAGATGTTTATTCATTAAAACGTGACCAAATTTTTATTTTTTTTTACATTATTGAAAAAAAATAAGATCGAGAACTTAAACGTGATTGATGAGAGAAATAGAGAATGATTATTTAAGAAGCAAAATCATAGTGTTGTAGTAGTTAATAGAGATGGGTAGTTAGTTTTTATATTGTGAGAATCTCAACTATTACAATGTCATATTTTCAGAGCTTCCCCTGAATTTCATTCGTTAATCTCCGAATAAATCTGAATCAAGAAAACGATGCATATTTCAATTTTAACAATTTTTAATACTTCCTCTATCCACGATAGGTGTGGTTCGATTTTCTTTTTGAATTATCCATGGTATGATGTGGCCATGACTCCACCCTTCCGCTCGCTCTCTTTAAAAATGTGCCACTCCCTTCGAACCACACTTATCGTGAACGGAGGGAGTATAATAGTTTGAGTCCGTGTGTGCGTTTTTTTTTTTTTTTTTTTTTGTTTTAATAAAAATGTAATTTGGACTCAGAATTAAATAGAAATTAAATGGGCTAAGAATCAAATTATTACGGGCCGAAACAATAAAATTGGTCTCACTATTTATATGAAGAGCATCTTTGGGCTTGAATACGTTAAATTACAATTTGGCCACAAAAATGAATTTTAATTTTGCGCTTAAATAAAATTTATGGCCTATATAACACGTTAGGCTTCAAAAACAATAATATTATTGGGAACAAATATAAATAAATAATGAATGCTCATGTAACACGTAGAACTTGATTGAGATACATAGTTTATATTTTTTTATTTTGGTTAATTGTAAATTAATGCGTACGCAACATTTGGTGCAATTTAGACACAACCTTTGAAATATCACAACTATTCAATTTTTATTTGGTTTTCCAAATTCGACCTTTCTGTTTGTTTCCGAACTTCAGCTAATTTGACGTGTTCATTAATAAGGTGGACTAGAGTTATGTTTTGTATAATACTATAAATGTTATTGAAGAATGTCGTTTGTATCTAATATCTTGTATCTAAGAGCATCCACTACAAGGGTCGAGCGGCGGTGTCGAAGTCGGTATCGATACCCCGCTCGACCCCGGCTCCCTCGACACTGCGAGGTCGACGCCTTAGTGGATGGCTCGATATAGGGGGGTCGAAGGGGGTGTGTCGAGGGTGGTGTCAATATTTCGACACCGCCTTCGACCTCATTCATCTCCAATGATGTGCCACGTGGCATGCTCGCATTAGTCCGATTTTAATTTTTTTTTTGTTCAAAAATTATAAAATAAAAAATTCAAACGGTTACATTTTTTCATCCCCTATAAACACCTCTTCAATTCATTCATCCTTCACACCAAAATTCATTTTACACCTCCAAAATTCAATTCTTCACCTAAAAAAATTCACTCTTTTCTTCCACAAGCTATAAAAAAAATAATGAGTTGGCTGGGTGCATTTTTCAATCATGAAGAGGAGGAGGAGCAACGCCTCCAACGTATCGAGTTGGGTCAACGAGCCATAGAGTTTTACCAACAAGCATACGGTGATAATTCGTCGGATGATGAACCGGATACGATGACGTACCTGCTCCGGAATCGTGAGGAGGCCGAACAACGCTTCTGACGAGATTATTTTGACGACAACCCTATATAGGGTGATGTTGTCTTCCACCGGCGGTTTCGAATGAGCAAGAGGTTGCTTTTGAGAATAGCTGAAACTCTTGAGGCTCGGGAGCATTTCTTTCAGCAACTCCGGATGCCACCGGAAGATTGGGGTTTCACCTCTGTGTGAAGTACACCATTGTTTTAAGACAACTCGCCAATGGTGGATCAACCAATCAGTACGACGAATATCTGCACTGTGGAGATACAACGGGCAATACAATTCTCAAGAATTTCTATCAGATCTGCTTTTGGCGACCACTATTTGAGGCGGCCAAACGCTGCTGACGTCGCCAGGATCACTGAATTGCACGAGAAGATGCACGGCTTTTCCGGGATGCTTGGAAGTATCGACTGTATGCACTGGGCATGTAAGAATTGTCCATCATCTTGGAGAGGAATGTACACAAGTGAACGAAAGCATTATCCAACGCTCATCCTTGAAGTTGTCGCCTCCCAAGATTGGTGGATTTGGCATGCTTTTTTCGATGTCGCCGGCTCTCTGAACGACAGCAATATGCTCAATGAGTCCCCCCTCTTCAGCGACGTCCTCAATGGGAGAGCGTCGTCAGTCGCCTTCAACGCAAACGGCCACGAGCACCACATGGGCTACTATCTTGCCGACGGCATCTATCCGAGGTAGGCCTCTTTCGTGAAGACGCTCAATGCGCCAATAGATCCGAAGAGACAACGGCTCGCTCGAATGCAAGAAGCTACTCGTAAAGACGTTGAAAGGGCTTTCGGCGTCCTCCAAGCTCGTTGGGCAATTATAAAGGGCCCTGCTCGCTTGTGGTTTCGAGAATATTTATGTGAAGTCATGTATGCTTGCATCATTCTACATAACATGATCATTGAAGATGAAGGACCTAGAGCAACTCAATTCAATGCTGAATCGAGCGAACGGGGCGATAGACACGTGAACAGGACACCAGTCAATCAAGGTATGCAAGCGCCACTCCACCAATATATTGAGAAACAAGCTTGGATTCAGGATGCACATGCCCACAAACGTCTTATGGACGATATGATTTAAGAGATTTGGACACGTTTCGGTCCAATCCACTAGTAGTTCTTGTGTGTTTTTTTTTTCTTAATTATTGTATCTTTTTTTCCCCTTATTGTATCTTTTTTTTTCCTTAGTTATTGTATTGTTTTTATTTTAATTCAATAAAATTGTCATTTTTTAATTTTTATATTTAATTAAGTATTTTTAATATTATTTATTACAAAGAAAAAAAATAACGAAATAAAACTTATTCAATCATTGCCAATGATTATAGACTCGGGATCTTACTCAACCCTACAATTTTAGAATTTTTTACCAGAATCTTACTCAACCCCACCAATTATTGAAATTATGTTTCCCAATGATAGATTCGGAGTTTAACTCAATACCCATAATGGATGCTCAATATCAAAAATTCCAAGAACCCAAGAATCATAATCTTGGAAGTCACATATATATGACTAATTAGGAAAGAAATAGCCGTACAGCTTTTGCAATAGAGTGGTGCCTAACCTAGTAATATTTTAATGCATGATTGGTTTAAATAAATTCATCTATGCATAAAAAGGAATAAAATGTTACTATTCATGATTAGTTATTAAACTCGTCACAAATCTCAAAATGGGAAATCAACGAATACGACATCACACTACAATATAATACTACGACTTATGTTTTGCTTTTTAATTTCTAGTATTTATTGCTGGTTAGAGAGGAATGGAAACTTAATTTATTTATATAAAAATTTTATGGGGACAAGGCGAAAATTTTGAAAACCATAAAGTTAAGTAGTAATAGTAATAAAAATAATATGTGTGATCGAATATCATTACTTAATATAAACAGTCTTAAAAATTAAATTAATAATTTAGTTTTCACTTTATTTTAATTTGTTCAACACATTTAGAACAACGAACTTAAAGTCGATTTTTTGAGCAAATTCTGTCGAATTTAATGGCTCAATATGGCAAAATACAGCCTATGGTTAAATCTAAAATTAGGTGGTGATTTTTTCGACGTCTAACCCTTTCAAATCTACATGGATCATAGCTTTACTAAATAAGATCAATGGATATTTGATTAATATAAAGTTGACACAAAATGTCCCAACATGTTTGTAAACTTCACTTATCAAATTTGCTCTTATCGGGATCGAGTAAGAGCTAGTGTGCGAATGTGAAGCTCAAGGCAAAACTAAGGACTGATCGTCCATGGGAAAAGGCATGAACAAAGAACACAACTCATTTAGGCTTCTGAACAGATGGAAACATGAATAAATCTAAACACTATAAAAAGAGCGATGATGGTCGCGATAACGAGTAACTGGTGTAGAGGATGTACAATAAAAAATCAAGTTAATGATTCTTCAAGAAGTGGGCAATTCAATTGACTCAACAACCGTAAATGACAGTTGGAGGATTCACACTGTTGGGTGCACAGCTGACTTCTTTAATTGAGAGTTTGTTGTGTAATACCAACTGAGGTTTTATCAGAGTTGTTTGTTTGCGTAATTTGGTGGGTTAACTCATTACTAAACTGAAAACCTTTTGAGGGAAGGTCAAGTTCCTTAAAACCATTTTAGTGTAAGTTAAAGGTTTGTATGCAAGTCAGTTGGTTAAGTAGATAAGTGAAAGTAAACGACACAGTATTTTAACATGGTTCAGACATCAACCTCCTACGTCCACGACTTCTTTTTGGGGAAGCAATCCACCAGATCAGCTTACGTGTGCTTATCAAACGTACCACTTGGTTTACGTGTACCAAGCAATCTAACCAGTCTCGATTTTGGGTTCGAACCAAACCTTACAACACTTTTACGGGCAAGTGCATATATAGCCTACAGTTCTTTTCCGGACAAGAATAACGCCTACAACACTTTTACGGACAAGTGTAAAACCTTTCCTTAGATTAAGGGTTCTAAAAGGGACCTAGCTCTTTCATTACTGGTTTAAATAAACCTAAGGGTGGGTTGGAGTTTTTCCAACTAAGTTGCCTTCTACACTGAACATAGTGGAGACACCAATTTAAGGTTTAGAGACTTGATCTATTACAGATAATCTTCTTAGATAAGCAAGAACTATCTAATCTAGAGTCAATCGAGAAAAGGCTTTTTCGAGAGGCTAGACTACGGAATTGGAGGAGGGATGGACACTCTACTTCTACGGTTCCTTCTTCTGGTTCTTGCTTGAGCGAGAGAGAATGTGCTCTCAATCTGCTTGTTAGCTCTTTTGCGTGTGTGTGCTCTCTCTCTCTCATCTCGCAAATGGGGAGACCTTTATTTATATAGAGGAAGGTAAACTTGCCATTGGAAGTAACCGTTTGACCTCTGCCAAAAGTATAGCACTCCTACCAACTCTTCTGCAACATTTCCTAAAATGGTAACTTCAACCTTTGCTTTATGCAAGTCCTCTTGGTCGTTCTATTTATAGAAAGTTTTCAGCATGTCTTCGCGCTGCTGAGTAGATTTGAATTTCAAATTCCAACTTCACTACTTTCTCCGTCTTGAAGGTTTTCTCTTCTTGACTTTGCGACGTTTGACTTCAACACACGATCTCGACATGCACGAAATGCACAGACACTCAACTGTGGAGTCAACTTATGTAGAGTTGAACTTGGCCATAACTCAACCTCGGTTGGACTGGCCATCTTCGCCTTCTCAAACTAATTGTTGTTTTTTGCTTGAAACCTGTAAAGATAAAATCCCTACGCTTAAACAGTGAGCTTTATTTAAATTTAGACTCATGACTTCATCTACTCAATTAAGGTTAGTTGGGTGTTGGGATAAATCAAAACTTGTACTAATTTTCCCAACAAACGATTTTAAGGATATAAATTAAGGAATCAAATTTACATATATCCACGGAGAGCTTAAAAAAGCACGCCCCTTCTACAATAATCTAATCAATTTGAATTTTTTATAAAAGTTAGGGATCTCATGCAATTCCATCAATTCGCGCTAATACATAAATTTTGAATGTCAAAATTTAATACTCTATTTAATTATGAACTAGGAAATAAAAGAAGTTGATTTCCTAGAACGACGATGAGAAGATAGAAGCTGCCAATTGAAACAATGAAATTAATCACATGATAATCAAATTAGTATTATTAACTTTATAACAATAAAATGAAATTTACAAGTATGGGAAAAATTAAATTCCAATTGCTGTAGATTAGAAACTCCTAATAGACACATTAATCCCAATGTGAGAAAATATATAGCAATCTCAAAATTTTGAACAAAAATCAGCTTCCATACAGATCATGAAAACAAACTAGCTCGAAACAATAAATTCCAATACTAGGAAAAAAAAAAACAACAAGAAATGATTTATTTATATGTACGAATTTCATATCAATTTAAGAAAACCTAATCAAATTTTCCAGTTGCTCTTGCAGCTCAAGTAGATCAATGCTTGTGGCATCATTAATCTGAAGATATGAAATCAAATAAAAATGAGTTACAAATAGAACAACCAAAAATTAAATGTAGGAATTAGACACATATTTATGCAATTTCATTAAACTTGAAGTAATTAACAAAATTATTGTAAAATTATATAGACTATTATAGAGCCAAAAGCAATTACAGGATAGTAACTTAGGCTCGTTGCAAATATAGGACAAATTTTTTCAGGCTAGCATTTAGAGGTCAAATTTTGAAAAAAATTAGCATTTGAACTACGGTTGCCACATGCATCTCCGCCCAATCACCACACTCAAATCATTTAAAAATCATTAAAACACGCCTTGTGAATAAACTTCAGATATTGCGAAATCTACATGAAGATGTTTTTTTATGAGCGGGCGAAGATTCTCAGACACTAATTAAACGTACCTCAACATGAATTTTGTGGAGGTAACACGAGGCGACTGTGGAAGAGACGCAATTAACTACATTAAGCTTTCTTCTTTCAATCAAATCTTCAAACACCTTTGAAAGAGGAACCCTTTCCTTATTGATGTTGCTACTAATCAAAATCTCCATCCCATCTCTCAAAACATTTATCTTAACAAAATTAGTCGAATCGCCGACATTCGAGTTTGAATCCTCAGCAGAAGTGCTTGCTACATTACACAACTTCCTCAACTCATCTCTCCTTTTCTGCAATTCTCCGATTTTCTTCTTCATATCGTTGATGTAATTCACAGCCTGGTGCATGTGATCAGATATAGCTCTCTTCCCCTACATTTTTTAAAAATAAAACAAAGAAATTATATAATGTCATGATATTGGGGTATATTGTCTGTAAATGCATTTTTTTACGAGAAAATACATGAAAACGATGCCCGGGTTTGGTTTTTAACCCGAATTTATTTTCCGATGGAATTAGGTCCGGCTATTCGAAATTATATCACATGTCATGTGGTAATTAATTAGGTGAATTAGAAGACATGCCAAATCTAGTACATTGACTAAGTGTCACACAGATAAAAATCGGATCTACGTAGGTAGGGCTATAAACGAGTGAAGCTACTCACGAGCTATTCCATCATTAATTTGACTCAATAAAAGCTCGCTCATATAGCTTAATGGGCCGAGCTTAAGCATGACGGTGCCCTACCCATTAGCTCATGAACAAGCTCATTAAGTGATTTATCTTTAAGATACAAGATTATTAATTAGATATCTTATATCTTACACAATAATTAGTCATGTTTGGATTAAGTATTTAGTTAACTTAACTTTACAAGAAACTAGTAAATATATTACATTATTGACAACAATTTTGAAAAAATAACTACTATATTTTAAAGGGAAGTCTAAATTTAAAAAGTTCGTTTAGGCTCGACTGGATGAGAAATTCGTTCGATATTAAAATAAGAAGCTCGTTTAGCCCAACGAGCCAGCGTAAGCAAGACACTATTTGACTCGACTCGGCTCGATTACACCCTACATGAATTCGCTGGAAAATGAATTCCGGGCTAACATCCTAACAAAATTTGTACTTATTTTCTAGCCAAAAAATAAATTGGATTAAAAACCAAAATTCGCCAACATTAACCCTTAACATTGTAAAATATGTAGGTATAAAAAGGTAGGGATTTTATGAATTTATTTACCTTGACATAGTCTAGAGGGAGAAGGGATCTGAGAGAAGCATGGAGGGCTGACATTTCTTGCCTTCTCTGTCTCTCTGTAACTCTATGAGCACTCTTCTTGGATTCGTTTCCGCCGCCGCCATCGATGATTTCTTGAACTTCGCTTGATGATGAAACTTGTTTTTTTCTGGGTCTCTTTTTTGCAAGCTTTTGATCAGTATTAATGTCGTCATTGCCCTCTAAAATGGGACAATCTGCAAGCAGATCTTCAAGAAATTTTTCTTGCTCCAAAAATATCAAAGGATCCTCAAGAACCCCTTTGCTTGAAATAGGAAACATTATATTCTGTGTTTGTGTGTGTGTGTGTGTGTGTGTGTGTGTGTGAGAGAGAGAGAGAGAGAGAGAGAGAGAGAGAGAAGTGAGGAAAATAGAGTGAAGAGGTGTGCATTTAAATACATAAAAGCAGCCTATCAAATCAACAGTAAGTCTCCTCGTACAAAATTTAAGAAAGCAAAAACAAAAATAGGGTTAATTATAGAATGGTGCTTACCCTAATTATTATTTAACAAGTGTTTACTTTATATAGAGATGCATGATTAATGTTTTAATTTAATCTAATTTGGTAGAATCCGAGTAAAATTACTGATGATGATAACGTAAAAGGGTAATGATAAACGGACAACTCTTGTCTTGTCCGGACAACTAATCGGTTTTAAGTTTGAAAATCGGTCCAACCAATATTATTTAAAACTGCCGGTTTTTTATTTTTTTGTTTTACTATATATTGTATCCCTTAATTAAGCTCGAACGAAAGGTTATGCTAATTCAATTAAAATATAATTTATAATCAATTAATAAAATTATTTACAAAAAAGAAAATGATGAGTGCAAGGAATTGGTTGGACCGGTTTTGAAGAAAAAAACCGACGGTTTTAAATAATATTGGTTGGATCGATTTTGAAGCCTAAAACCGGTAATTGTCCGGACAACAGTTGTCCGTTTGTCATTATTGAACATTAAAAAAACAGTAAAATAGTATTTTGGCAAATCGTAGCATGGATTTGGGAATAAGACTGGACAAATTAAATAGTTAAACACACGTAGCTGGACGTGATTAAGACGTTAAAGTTTAATAAGTGTAATTATAATTAGCAAATGACTTTTTTGTGATATACTAAACTTTGTCTAGTGACATACTTTCCTAATTAGTTAAATTCACATGATCGGATCCTATATCCCAAATACTCCCTTTGTCTCGTTCAATAAGTCTCATTTTGTCATTTCAGGTGTACCACTCAATAAGTCTCATTTTCTTATTTGGCAAAGATTAATACACTAAAACTTACTCCCTCTATTTTTTAATAAATGTCCCCAGCCGTCAAAATACGCAAACCAAGAAAATTGATATATTACATTTTTCATTTATAATTGTTGATTAGAAAACTTAAAAAGTAAATAATTAGCATTTATTACTTAAGTAAAATAGAAAGGTTTGCATCATACTCTCAAAAGTTGCATCATTCTTTTTCAAAAAATTTATGAAATGCGACACTTATTAAAAAACAAATCAAATTTCATAATACGACATTTAATAAAAATAGAGGGAGTACTTTATTGTACAGTATTTTTCCACTCTACTCACTTTAATATTAACAATAAAATACTATTTTAATCACACTCTTGATCATCTAACTCTCTTTTTCTTAATCTCTGTGCCTATCCCAAATGGAACTTATTGAACGGGATGGAGGGAGTATGGAGTATTTCTATGTTCCACATATTTCACACTATTAAAATTTATTTTATTTTTTAGTAATAATTATTACAATAATAAAAATATCACATGCACAATTAACATTTATCACATATTGATAGTTTAAGAAATTGTATACCCTAATTATGGAATAATCAATCTTAACAATTTATTAAAAACAAAAATTTGTAAATCAATATTTTTAATAATTACAAACCCTAGTTTAAGATAATGGATCGAAACTAAAGGGGTAAAGGTTTTTTTTTTATATAGAGGTTTACGAATCGAATTGGTTGGAAAAATTATACTCCCTCTGTCCCGTTCAACTTGTCTCATTTTACCATTTTGGGTGTCCCGTTCAACTTGTCCCATTTCATTTTAAGGAAATGATTAAGAAATCACTTTATTCACTTTATATCACTGCAGTCTGCAGCACCACTTTATATCACTTTATGTCACTTCAGCACCACTTTATGTCACTTCAGCACCACTTTATATCACTTTATCAATTAAAAAATACTTTATATCACTTTATTCACTACACTAAACACATCATTTATCATTTAATACTCTTATTCTTAATCTCCGTGTCGATTCCAAATGGGACAAGTTCAATGGGACGGAGGGAGTACATAAGAAGTGCTCGATCGTAAAGGGGGTGAATATCAACTGAGCTACATGTTAAGAGTATAAAAACAATGATAAAAGTTAAGTGTGCTTAATTATCAAATGAACAGTAGATGACACAAATTAATTAAGGTAGATACAGTTAGCCCTATAGCATAATTAAAAGTGTGGTCCTTAACCTAATTACTATCTTAATGCATGATTGCTTTAAATAAGAACAACTTTGCAGAATGCGAATAATGTTAATTACTGTTGATGATAATTAATTATTAGTGCAAATTTCAACAGGGAAAAATTAAGGAATACAAATATATATAATGTTCCAATATTAGTGGTGAGAGGGGTGGAAACTTTTGTAGAACAATAAGCTGTGTATGATTAAGACGTTAAGGTTCGATAATTATTAAAAGAAATAGTTTTACGTACAATTTGACACTAATTGTTATAAAGAGAGAGTTAAATTTTTGTTATCTTCTTAATTAACTTGTTGATTAACAAAAAAAACGTGGTTTTTGAGCAAAACGTGCGGAAATTGGTCATATATATTTATTTTAACTAGGTATAATATTTTTTGGATGTATATGATATGCATGACTGATTTTGGTTTTAGGTTTTTTAAATTAAGTGGATTAATAATTAATTTATTGGTTCCTCCGGGAACTTAAAAGGTTGCTGTAATTAATCGTAAATTTTTATATGTTTTTTTCTGATCATAAGTGTTCATAAATATTGTCTGTTTGGATTTGATAGTCTACTGATGAAGTGATTATATTTAAAATCAAAATTTTCAAGTTCGAATTCCACCAACTCTTTTATTTTGGTCATGAGTAGCAATTACATGAACGAAAACTCCAATTATAAATCCATGGATGAAAAATCAACCATTTTATATTTTATGGTCCCATATAATTTATAATAATTCTATCTGGATATACTGTGGCCTATCGCACACATAAAATAAGAAAAATTAATTATAAAAATAGAAATAATTGCATTTCCTCTTTGGGTTTAGATTCCCCAATTACGATATACTCCCTGCGTCCTGTTCAATATGTCTCACTTTCCTTTTAAATAAATAATTAAGAAATCACTTTATTCAATTTATATCCTTTCAAAACCACTTTATAGCATTTTATGTTACTTCAAAAATACTTTATATCACTTTATCAATTAAAAAAATATTTTATATCACTCTATTCACTACACTAAACACACAATTTATATTCAATCCTTCTTTTCTTAATCTCTGTGTCGAAAAGAAGTGACACATGTTGAACGGGACAAACGGAGTATTTTTTTTTATTTCAAAAACACATATTACGTTTTTTAGCTATCTGTTGGCCACCGTGTGTCCAAATACATCTATAATTAATTAGATGTCTTTTTTTTTCCTCCCAACATTGTAAATCCCATATTTTAGATGTCACCACCAAAGTCTAGAGGTCATTTTCCCATGTCAACATCCATTTTATCTTCGGATTTTCCGTAGAAAATGGAGTAAACTGTTTTAACATAATTTAACCTTAACGTAAGGAATTGAATTTTGAATATTTGAATTTGAAAGTTTATTATCAATGTATCAATATGTAATCAACTCATAGGATGTTCAATAATTTTCCTAGACAAACGAGCTAGGAAAAAAAAATTGCAAATGGAGTCATCAAATCGCAAGAGAAAGATTTGTAGGGTCCGACAAATCTCGATATAGTAATTAAAAAAATAATAATCAGACATACTATATGACCAATATGCATAAATAGTTAATTAGAAACAATATTCCAACCAAATTAATATATGTTGTATTGTGTTATAGTTTTCCAATTAGTTTTCCTCTCATTTTCTTTCTTTAATTTTAATTTTTGCTGTTATAGTTTAATTTTACAATAAACAGGTTGATTATACCCAATTAGGGTAAATAATATTTTAAGTTAATAATTCATTTTTATCATATGATATTATTTTTAAGCTTCAAATTTTTAGTACAAATTATAATAATTTTAAGTCTTATGGAGATAACAAAACAATATTAAATTTGATGAATAAGCTTAAATCATATTTGAGAGAGAGAGAGAGAGAGAGAGAGAGAGAGAGAGCTATCAAATGCATTATATATATATAATTAATTAAGCAGCCTATCAAACCAATAGTAAATCACATATGACTAAATGTATGAGTAATTAGGGTGCAGTAGGCTACATCTGCAGCATTTGCAATAGACAGGTGCTAAACCAAATTATTAATTAATTCATTATTATAATAATAGTTTAAACCGGCTGGAGATGCTTGATTGGTTAAAATTAATAAATCGATCTTGGTGGAATTCGAATATTGTTACTGTTGATGAGTAGTTATTAAATTAGTGCATTTGTAGCATGGGTAAGGATATTATAGGTATTATCATAAGTATGTAATCCTTTCTCCCTCCGTTCCACTGATAATTATATGTTCTACTCCCTCTGTCTCACTCAACAAGTCCCATTTGGAATTTGAACGAGAGTAATTAGACTGTGATTAAGGTAGTATTTTATTGTTGATGTTAAAGTGTGATTAGTGGAAAAACACTGTACAATAAAGTAAACAACATTGTTCACGTTTGAGTATGACATAAAGTGAGTTTTAGTGTGTTAATCTTTGCCAAAAAAGGAAATGGGACCTATTGAGTGGGACACTCAAAATGACAAAATGAAACTCATTGAACGGGACAGATGGAGTACTTTTCAAAAATGTCTCATTTTCTTTCTTTTATATCCTATTTATAACATTCTCTTTCCAAAAGCAAAAATAATTAACTTTTTAAAAGTTGTGGGACCTATAATTTTTACATTAGCTTCTTAATATATAGCCGTGCTCATAAAATATTGGACGTTACCAGTGGGACGGAATGAGTATTATTATAGTGGTGAGGGAGGAGTGGAAACTTTTGTAAAGCTATGTAGTTAATTAATTACACGGTGACTAAGAAAATTTCATTATTGTTTGTTGGTTTATGGTGATTAAGACGTTTAATATTTGATGTAAAATATCTTAAAGGGAAATGCTGCCGCTGAAAGTTACATTTGTTTTCTTCTTGAACCTTTTAAGGCCATGAAACGTGGTTTTTGAGCAAAACATGCGCAAATTTATTTAATTAATTAGATGTTTCTTCATTAATAACGTGACCAAATTTTGTTATTTTTTACATTATTGAAAAAAAAAAGATCGATAACTTAAACGTGATTAATGAGCGAAATAAAGAATGGTTTGTTTAAGAAAGCAAAATCTTAGTGTTATAGTAGTAGTTATTAATAGAGATGGGTAGTTTTTATATTGTGAATCTCAACTATTCCATCGCCGCTTAATTAACTATAGAATCGCAGCAGTGAAAATATAGTCGCCGCCGTGAAATTTGACGCACCACCTTGAAAACACCGCCGTGAAAATGGGAGGCACAAAATTCCAGAGAGAAGAAAGTAAATAGAGATAAAACGACTTCTCAAAAAGAACGCAAAAACTTGTATGAGACCTGCGGTGCGCGGCGCGTGGCGTGCATGTGTAATTTTTTTTCGAATTTTCAGATTTGTTTTAAATTTTCAGTTTTTTTCTCTCTTTTTTTTATTTGGGGTTTCGTTTTCTTTTTATCTGCCGCTTCTTCTTTGATCAAGATTCGGGTGAGGGAGCCGAAGGCCTCAGAGCGAGCCGAAAAAATCCAAATTGTTGCTCAAAAATTATCCTTATATAGTAATTGGAGCGAAGACGGAGCCGAAGGTGGAGCCAAAAAAAAACTGAAATTTAAAAAAATACGAAAAAGAAATAAAAAATAAATTGACTGGGTCAATGAATCAACCTGACCCGGATCCGATCACAGGGCTCATGCAACCTGCTGCATGCAAGTCCTCCTCCGAAAAGAAAATTAGAGATAAAATGAATTAGGGTTTTACGGGAAAGAGGTTAAAATTGAATGAAATGAAATATTAAAATCGGATGCAGCAAAAGAAAGTGTGAAAAGTTAATGATTGTATAAATGTCAAAAATTGCTATTATTTTGAATTTCTATTTTATTTTTTTGAAGGGATTTTTAATTTTTATTTTGAGAGCTATAATTCATATTACTAATATTTAGAGTTGGGAATCTCTCTATTTTATTTATGTATTTGTGAATTTTTTTTGAATTTATGGGAGCCGACAACCGCTACATTTGATGCGCGCTAAGTATTTGTGATTTATTATGTCTAATGTAGGTAACGGAGCCATCCACGGGGGGCTCTTTCATTCTGCAGGAAGGATCGCTACGAGGACGTCGCGTCTCCAACGAGGGGGGCACACTAAACGACACGAATACGAGACGAAATACAATAGTTCAAAAGTCGAAACGCGAGAAAAAAATATACGCAAGGGAGAAAAAAAGATGTTAATTATCGTTTATGGCCTGAACTTTGACCCGTTGGACGCTTTTACGATAATGGAATCCTTCTTCTAGAAGACTAATAGTGCTCAAACCCAAAAGTGGGTATTAACAATCACATACAACACTTATTTTTGTCATAATAAAGAACAGTTCACAGATCCACACTAATGAAATAATCTCTTAAATTGACTATTTCAGAGTGGTGCCCTACCAGTAGTAAAGTAAACAAGTAGTTGTTGAATGGCCCTCTCATAAACTTGGCTCGAACCATGATCATGCTCGTTTTGTACGCTTTCCAACTTCAAGTGCTAGCTTAGTATCGATTTTCAGGGAAATATCGAGTGCTTTAACGGAATGAGTTAGGGCACCGCTGCAATTCAAAGGATCTCTTTGTAAGCAACCACATTGGTGAGTAAATTATATCTACCGTCTACATAAAATGAGAGACGAGGCACTTCTACCAATACTAAATGGGCGAGATAATTGCTAGCTTATGACGTCCCAAGAAAACATACGGGCAGGTCCAACGAGAATAAACAACATACCAGTAGCTAAAAATGTAGATGAGCACGTAAAAAAGTTACGGGTACCTAGAAATGTAGGTGACTCCGGACTGTCCAATCTTGTTAACAGTCTCAAGGGTGACATTTCCAGATGCCTGCCACAGAAAGAACAGTAGTGAATAAGAACCCAAGAATATCAGAACATCTGGAAATGCAAAGGGCAACCGGATACACAATAGGAACGCTTAAGTCTGTTACTCTCGACCCAAACTACAATAACGGACTTAATATAGGATATGTGCTTCGATTTTCCATTTGCAGCACTCCCATTTCTTGTATATATACAGTGCATCTGAAGGCATAGTATCATAAAGAAAAGTGTCCAATGTGATGAATAGATGTTATCAATGTGTTTAACGAGATTTATAGGGAGGAAACTGAGGATTCTCCGTGTAATAGCTACCAATGAAGAAAGAAACAAGTATAATGTACCTCGGTCTCAAACTTCCCATCGATCAATTTCACGGCTTCCTTGAGCATGGATGTATTAACGTCGCCATTAGACAAGGGGACGACCATGTTATCCAGCATTATTCTGGTCAAGGATGTCTTTGTTGTGGATGCATACTGTAGTACTTCATTTACTTCCTCAAAAGTCCTGGTTTCGACCTGTTTAGCAGAAGACGTCAGTAATACGTCGTCAAGAATTTTTTTGCACGTGAGAAGTTTCGACAAGCATAATCTTCAGCATATGGAAAGTTAGCAGCATAGTGGAGTACCTCAACACCCATTTGAAGATTATTTTGCTCTAAATAAAGGTCGACAGATTTCAGGGCATTTGCGACACCGCCAGCGGTAGATATGTGATTGTCTTTTATCATGACCATATCAAACAAACCCATTCTATGATTCTGACCTCCACCTATCAGAACCTGAAATATAATCAAGTAAAAGGTCAGACCATAACGAATAAACGAAAATCAGTAATGGAATTAAGATCAGAGCAAGAGTATAGTGATCTACACCGCCCATTTATCCACTAATCTTAAGCCTGGAGCTGTTTTCCGGGTCTCTAAAATGTATGCCGGATGTGCAGCATCTGCCATTGCCTGCAGAAAGTTAGATATCAAATAAGGGAATCCATACTTGACACGTGAACGATAGTGAAGAACCGTCATTTTATACATAAACATAGGAACTCTAACAATGAGAACACCTTCGTTAGTGTTGCTATTCCACTCATCCTCTGCATGAAGTTAAGAACGACTCTTTCAGCCACGACAATACTGTGTGCTCTTCCTGCATATCATCATTAAGCAGTGACAATGAAACTCAAGTTATCTGGATATAAGTTCGATTCTGCTTCATCTACTTACCATGCACTTTACCAAATTGCAAGCCTTTGTGTACATTATCACCATCTTTTCGGTACCACTCAACCTGAGGAATACCAAGCCGTAACACTTAAAAAAAAAAAGCAATTTTTGTCTAAATGACCATAAATAGAAGCTAAAAAAGAACGAAAAAATCTGTAAATATTCATGAGCCTGAGTGCTTAGTTACCTTAAGTGAAGGATCCACCTCATTAAACACCATTTCAGCTAATCCAATACCAGCCACAATGCCATCCTCCTTTGCCAAAAAATAGGCTTCCACTTCCATTTCAATAGGAATCGTTGCTTTACAAGTCACATCCCCTACAGTACATATCAATCACAACGCCTATTTTGTTAAATTTCGAAAATCTTAATATGCACCACTTTATCAAATAAGTCCTCTTCTCATGTTAATTAATCGATGCAAGGACAGACATAATATAAAACCCAAACTTGCTAACAGATCTGACATTCTTTAGCACTATATGGAACAATGATATTTATGAGATTCAGAAATTCTCGACTTTAAAATGCAAACACTCTCCGCCTACAACATTAGCATTGTTCAAACAATTCCTCATTCATAAAACACAAATCCTCACCCAAAACCACCGGCTTTTACGAGTGATCAATCATATATACACACATTCATATTTCATGTAAAAGCTATGCATAAACACTAAATTTGAATTTCATCAAACTCGTATACGATGAAAGTCACCTAGATCACCGGCGTCCTCGGACAGCGCAAGCTGTATAACACTCTTGAGGTCATAAGTAGGGTGGGCTGGCGGCTTCACCGCCATTGAGACGGACGGAAAATCCATGTTCTTTGTGACTGTTGCTGACATTTTCACCACCAATCTGCAAAATTCACGAAGCTAAAGAAACGCAAAAATTGGAAGAAAGAAACCATAAATGACAACAAAGAGAAGAGACGAGTTTACACCTTTGAGCAGAGGGAATGATAGAACAAAATGGAGAGAGAGAAAGAGCCTTAATCATTTGTAGGATTTACTGATTTAATAATGCAATGAATTACAACTATGATTGATTCCTCGATTTTTTCAAAGGAGCATTCTGCAAGCAGCGTAGACAATGATTCGCACTGCACACATTTGAAATAAATATTAGTTTTTGATCAAATTTGATTATGTGTGATAACAGCATGCTATCTTCAACTTAAACAATTCAATCACTAAAATTTCATACTTTCTTCAGCTAAAACAGTATATTCAATTCCAGCTTTCTTCAAATAACACACACACACACACAATATGAGTGATAACAGCATGCTATCTTCGACTTACACAATTCAATCACAATAATGTTTCATACTTTCTTTAGCTAAAACAGTATATTCAATTCCAACTTTCTTCAAATAACACACAAACACACACAGTGATAACAGCATGCTATCTTCAAATTAAACAATTCAATCACAACAACATTTCATACTTTCTTCAGCTAAAACAGTATACTCAATTCCATCTTTATTCAAATAACACACACACACACACACACACACACACACACACACACACACACACACACACACATACACACACACACACACACACACACACACAATATGAGTGATAACAGCGTGCTATCTTCGACTTAAACAATTCAATCACAATAACATTTCATACTTACTTCAGCTAAAACAGTAATTCAATTCCACATTTCTTCAAATAACACACAATATGAGAGAAGAGTGATAACAGCATGCTATCGACTTAAACAATTCAATCATAATATCATTTCATACTTTCTTCCGCTAAAATAGTATATTCAATTCCATCTTTCTTCAAATAACACACACAGACATGATTTTTCCCGAACAATTTGAAATAGAAATTTCAGGAAATAATTCGTTGTGTTACTCGTAACTAACCTTTACCGAGTCCGTGGTGAGTGTCGGCGAGGCGCAAGCAGAAATTGGCGTCGGACGGCGGCGAAATTTGTCGCCGGAAGGAGGAAGAAGATAGGAATTTGGGAATTTTCAGATTCTCTGTTTTCTGTATTAAGAGAGAGCGGGGAGGAAGAGGATCCCCTACTGTGTAAGGAATACGGTGCCGTTTTGTATCGGTTTCCCAAACATTACTCCTTTCATTCCTGTATTTTATCGTTTCTTTACAGGTATGTTTTTATTTTCATTAATTTATACTCCCCCGTTCCGCTCATTTTGTCTCCTTACTATTGGGCACGGAGATTAAGGAAAGTTATTTATTTAATAAACTAGTGGATGAGATTGGAAAGGGATGAATGAGAAACTCTTACAATCATTCATTATATCTATATTTGAATATAGATAAAATAAATGGGACGTCCATTTAAGAAAAGGGAGACAAAATGAACGGGACAGAGGGAGTAGTACAGTACTTTGTTTTATCATACAGTACAAATTACAAAACACTTCATTCCTCTCGTTATTTTATTATTTTGTTGTCTTCTATATTTTCAGATTTTGAAATTTTAATAATATATTTCCCTTATTGATAGTTGGAATTTATCAATCCATTTTGATAATATTAATTTTTTCCTAAGCACGAGTTAGAATATATTGATCCTTGATAAGAGTTTATTAATCTTAATAAGTATTAATTTTTACAATAAATCTATTCGGTCACACCGTGATCAGCCACACGCGTAAATTTAAGGAAATTTGACAATAAATATGAAAATAATTACATTTTCCCCTAGAGTTTATGATTCTCCAATTAAGGTATATTTTCATTTTCAAAACCTATATTACAATTTTTAATTTGTATAGCCGACCACAGTGTGTCCAAATAGCACTATCCAAATTTCTAATTAGAGTTTACTAATTTTTAATTAGGTAGTTGCTATTTGATCACATTGTGGCCCGTCACACAAGCTAAAAATGATAATATAGTAAAGTTCAGATGAAAGAGAAAGTGAGTGGAAAAGAGCTTTACCAATTTACCATAATTGGCAGTATATGCCAAGAGATTTCAGAAACTGCAGATTGACCCTTAAATTCCTAAGAATTTCGGTTTAACCCTAATTTTTTGAGAAAATAAAAAATGACCCCAGCAAATAGTTTGAGAGACATTATAAGTTAAGTTCAAATTTAAATTAAATCCAAACAAATATAGTGCTACCAAAGCTTGAATAGTTTTTTTTTTTTGGGGGGGGGGGGAATTGCAATGAGTATGTATATACGATCAAATAAATCACATATAGGTGGAATGTCTACACCATTCAAGGATAAGACCATTACACCAGTAACACCACTAAATAAGATGGAAATAAACTATATCGCAGAAAACGGAATTGAACTCAAAACCTCTCATTAAGAAGAGACTTGTGATGCCTAAACTAGTCATTTGCGTTTAGGCCTTGAGCGAATAGTTGAGCTCGAATTACTCTTTGAGCAATGAACCACTACAACAAAAATGGCCTATGGCAACACTCTTTTTATGACACCGTATGAAACGTGTCGTTATTAAACCTCTATTACGGCACAAGATTTGATAAATTGATTAATGCAAATTATATTAAATACAATTACGACATCAACAAATCAGTGCCCTAATATCCTGTCAATAATGGCACTTAAAGCCGCCGCCCCTAAACCCACAAAAGTTTTGTTGTCTTACGCATTTAAGATAATCAAATAAAAGAATTAAAAATACCATCACTATCAAAAGTTGTGGGCGCGAACTCTCCCACCAAATTAAAATGTTAAGAAACTGCTCGTTCTCACCCTTTTACAAATTTTCTCATCTTTTCAATTTCATTTAACAAATACACAACAACAGTGAAAATTTCCCAAAAACCAAATCTTTATTTCAACCTCTCTATCATGATGCAAGGAATTGAAGGATTTGTGATTTGAGACAGGAAAAGGGCAGAGGCCGGAGTGCTCAAGAAGTTCTCGTTCGTTGATTGGCGGAAGGGTTGGCGGCTACAACTGTTCGAAAACTGCAGCGGCGATAAATTCGACAAATTTTTTCTGGGTAGAAATTGGTATCTGGTGAATTGAATTTTCTCTTTTCCTTTTATTTCTGATTTTTTGTTTGTTTTTGTACAATGTTGATAACTATATTTTTCTTGTTTGTTGATTTTATTGTTCTTGCTTTGATTGTTGTAATACTTGTATCTATTAGGCTAAGAATATAGAAATGACAGTTTAAATCTTCAATTTCGTATGTGCTATTGTTGTGTATATTTTCCATATGAAGTTAGTCCTAATTTGTGATAGCAATTTGTGATGTTAGTCCAAATTTCTGATTACACATTGTTGTTTGACTTGTGGTGATTTTTCATTGAGAAAATAAAATTACAAAATCTGCTGGACATATGACGTGTTTTTAATTTTTCACTCTATTTTGTCGATATTGTTATGAACAGAGAGTTATATAGATTTGGTGTCTTCTCCTTATGAAACTTGTGGCATTAAATAGTAGAGAAAAGACACAAAACAGAGTATTTTGTGTATATTAGTATTCATCAAAGATACAAAAGTTTAAGCTGATTACTATAGTTGTAATAGGCTAATTCAAATATCCTAACAAAAACAAATGAAATAACATTCAGTTAGTTCACATAGAATGTTATGTTAAGTTTGTGGATTGGTTTGTTATAGGTTATGGATAGTTGTTCTATTTTGTGGTATTCATTCAGACGACAATCAATATCGGCATCAGTATTGAAGCTATTATGCTTGCAGGGCAATGCCTCCAGGTATGGTGGTTATAAGCATTATATGCTTCTAATTGCATCTGCAATTCCAATGGTATTTTTCAAAGTAGAGTTCTATTTTTTCTATCCCTAAGTTTTGTAATCTTGAACAAATTAAAGTCATGGAAACTAAACAACTTATAGCTATTTACTTACTGTGGTAGCACATTATTTGGTCGAGCTTGATTTTTCTTTTGTTTCCTTTATCTACATATATTTTTGAACTGCATACTTGAAAAGGATGTATTATTTTTATTTTTCATTCTGACAGTTTATTAATCTTGGACAGGACAAATCTTGTTCAAAAACTCTCTCCCCATGGATCACCAAAACTATATCACTTCACAGCATGGTGATACTAGTATTTATGTAATAAGTGATATTTGTTTTTCCTGTTGCATTTTTCTTATATAAACAACAACTACATTTGTTTCAAGACAGTCCTATTGCAGGGCGACTGTCAAAATCTTCTACTGCAGTGTTAAATCCCAGAGGATAAAGACAGGTATATATATAAATATCGATAAATTCATAAGTAGCCCATAGATATTTTTTTGTTTGTTTGTTTAGATTTTTTTAGATTTTGAATAATGGCGCTATAATTGATCTATGCTTGTCATTTTTATAATACTAGTTTAAAATGTGTAGATGAAATTGTTGCTCGACCTTCTCATTCGGTACGTAATGTTGTTCTGGTTCATTAATATTATATTCAATGAAAGCAAACTTTTCTGAATCTAAGGCATTAATTTTATTTCAGGTGAAACTTATCGGACATCATCGAAGGAATTTAGCTTTTCGACATGAATTTGAAGAATGCAACTAACAAGATCTCTACTCAGTTTTGGGACAAGGATTTTCCTTATTGCCACCAACAGCATTGGTCTAGTTTTCTTTTGAAAAATGTTCAGTAGGAATTTTAGAGTTATTTTAGCAAATAAGATTGTACAGTTTGATCTAGTTCATCTTACTTATTGACCTTTGTTACGGAACTTGAATTAATATTTGAAATGAATATTGCTCATGTTAGTGTTAAACATGTCTACTGGTTATTTATATTTCTGTTTAAGTAAATTTATAATTATTTAAATGTAAATTGTACAAAAAATCAATAACGTAAAATCTATATTTTAAAAATTCTGAATTGACTTTTAGAGGCACAAGAAAATGTTGTTTATAATATTTATTTGAGAATAGCGTGTATTTATTAAGACACAGATCAATGTCGCTATATCTAATTGAACCTTTTGCTACACTTGCATAGGCGACACACAAAGTAAACGTTGGGATAGTTGAAATGTTGCTATAGGCTAGTTTAAGCAGGCATCTTTCAACGTCCTATAAAGCATTTTTTGTTGTAGTGAACCTCAAATAGTAAGTTCACTATATAAATTAATTGATATCTTAAGAAGATATATATCATTAAAGTATGATTGTGAGTTTGAATAGAACTTAGGCAAAATTCATAGTTCTTGATCTTTACGTCTGAGGCAGTATCTCCCTTTCTATCATAAATCAACAAGACGATACGTTTTATATCTTAATTAGCATACTAATTAATTAAAGCTGTATGTATATATATACAACCAAACAAAACACAAACACTAGTGTCTGTAAATAAACTTATAGTAGGATATCATTATTCCCAAACTATGTAACGCAAATAGTGTCATTAAATAACATCAATTGGCACAAAATATATATAGATTTGTAGGGTAGGAGAAGATCTTGAGCGAGCGTAATTAATAAATGCTAAATTGTAATGAATAATCAAACAACAATGACCTATGTTAATTTATTACTCTATTAAAATTTAAAAACGTCTACTACAATTTTAGATGATGTATTGGAATGACCTAAATCCATTTACAAGATATAATAATATAAGAGTTGTTAATCTAAGAATCGTACGTTGTTTAATCTAAGAGTACATAATTTTTTTTATAGATATATAAATACATGTTGGTAACAAGAAACCTTAAAATGAATGTTATATTAATTGTAGTCTAACAACTGATCCTTATTCTTAAAGGGACACTCAAGCTTGCGACTTCAATCTCTAACTAGTGAGGTGTTAGATTCAAATCTTATCGCTCCCCCATGTCAAATACATGTGATCATCAGAAATTTTTGATGCTCCCCCATGTCAAATACATCTGATCATTTATTGGCCTCTTTTCACGTTATTTTCAGTTTTATCATTGGCATTGCCCTCTGAAGTGGCGAAATCTACGAATAGATCTTCCAGAAATTTATATTGCTCGAAAAATACGGAAGGGTCCTCGAATACTACATCTCTCGTGGTAGGAAACATTGAGAGAGAGAGAGTTGCAGAGTAGATACCAAATGAAAGGAAACAGAAAAAAAATATATGAAATTTTTTTGATGAGAAAAAGACTGGTGGAAGTGTGGATTAAATACAGAAGAGGCAGCCAACCAAACCAACAGTAACTCACTTATTATTGATTTAATAATGCTCCCTTCGTCCACGAAATGATTATCACTTTTTCTACTCCACTCACATTTTATTGTGAAATCCTTACTCCACTCACTATAATTCACTACTACCTACCATTTTCTTAAAATCTGTGTACTCAACAATGTGACAATCATTTTGTGAACGGATGGAGTAATAATTTAAACCTTTTGGAGATGCATATGCATGCATAATTGGATAAATTTAGTAGGAAAATTTATTGATCTTGGAGCGAGCAATACAAATATTGTTACTGTAGTTGGTTAGCTTAATAAAGCCACGTAAGCATTCCGGGTCGCCAACTCACCAGCGATTATGGCGAGATTATAGGAATTTGTCAGACAGAATATTCAGTTGAAATGCAATTTTAAAATTTAGAAAAAATTCGGGTATTTAACGACAATTAACTCTAAAGAATAGTATTACTATTTCGCTATATTTGTCACAAGCTCAAACGAGGTATGCGACATTAGACAATTATTACTACTATATAAAGTTGGACACACCTAATTAATAGTTAGGGGCCAAAGTGATTCTATCCTTTGCTATAATAAGTAAATATATGCAGGGATTCTAGCTCTCTTTATTAAAAAAATAATAATAATAATAATAATTTTAAAAAATAAATAAATAAAAAGAAGAAGAAGAAGAAGTTGTATACCTATCATTCCTTTTTCTTTTCTCTCTCTTGGCCCCCCTTACAATAGTTGATTCATCACATTTTTATTTCAGTGATATCACCAATAAAAAGTTGTTTATTTTTAATTAAACTGTAATAAGTTAATTTACATTTTATTTTAGTGATAACGAATATAAATCTGTAAATACGTACAAGTATAAAGTGTAACGCAAGAAAAAGAACTAGGGGGATATAAGAGTCCAAAAAAGACTAAAATATATTTTCTTAATGAATGAATGACTAGATTTTTTGTTTACTATACTAGGAGGGCTAAAATCACCCAATTACTCATTAATATGTTGTACAATATTACAACAAAAATTTGTGTAGGGGTAGTAAGATGCCGATGAGGCCTAGCTCAAGTAGTTGGTTGACTGAGGTACTTAAAGTCTCTCCTTAGTGAAAGGTCTTAGGTTTAATCCCGTCATAGTGCGATGTAGTATATTCTCACTTATTTGGTGGTGTAGTGGCCTCGTTTGCGTGCGGCGTAGTGATCTCACTTATATGGTGATGTAACGATTTATTTAATAATAGACATATGTACCTCATTGTAATTCCCTAAAAAAATTATGGGGTAGTTAAGGGATAATTAGATTTACTAGTCCTAGTTAGAGTGTTAACTCTAATTAGAATTTATTGATTCTAAGGACAAAGTTATTAAGCTAAGATTAGAACTTATTTATTTCAATTAAAATTTATTAAATTCCAATTAAGAATAGATAAATATCAATTAATTAAAAAAAAGTTTAAAAAATAAAAATTAAGAATACCAATTTATGGTGCGGTCCACCGTATTTTACGTAAGTGATTCCCTAATATTAGTATTTTGTTTTATGGTGGAAGGTTGGAAACTTTTATAAAGCAACAAAAGTTAATTAACTTAATTACACAATGATTCAGAAATTTCTTTGTTTTTTGTTGGTTTACGGTGATTAAGACGTTTAATTGAGATGTAATCACATTTTTTTATACAGCTGAAAGTTGCATTTCTTTGTGAGAAACACTCCGACTCCGGTGCAGAATGTAGCACCATGGAGATGGAGCCTGCCCCGACCTAACCCGTCCACGTGCCCTGCCCGACTCACGCGTGAGGTCCACGCATTGCGCGTGGACCTCACGCGCCCTTCTTTTTTTTTCCGACTGAGCCTTCGGCTCCGATTTTACGCCTCCGCCTTCGCTCCGATTATTAAAATAAGGATAATTGGTGGGCAACAATTTGAATTTTTGCGGCTCGCTCGAATCTTGACCAAAAAAGAAGCGGCAAATAAAAAAATAAGGGTAACAAAACGGTCAAAGGAGGTTGACCGGGTCAAATCCGAATCAACCGGGTCGGGTCGGGCGGATCAGCGGGTATCTGTACCGTGCAGACCTTTTTGTCTTTGTTTAATTGTTTTGTTCTCAAACAATTTACAAGGTCAAGAAACGTGGGCTTTGAGAAAAACATGCGCAAATTGTATATTCAACTAGATGTAATCTTCATTAACGTGAATAATTTTTTCGTTATTTTTTACATTAGTTGAAATAATAAGGTTAACAAAACGTGATTAGCAAGCAAATTACAGAACGAATCTCTATCCAAATTTGGGAGTTATTTTTTATAGTGTGTCTCAACAATTAAATGCTATCATGCTTCCATAGGTTTAGTCACTCATAAATTTCTTCGTCATAAGTTAAGAAGTGTCTCTAAAATAACTTTACTACTATATTTTTATATCTTCTGTCACCATTTAGAACTAATTAATTTGTTAATTTGTGGTGTAATCCACAATTTTAGTTTTTCCATTGATTCATCGTATGATTGACTTGGCATAAGTTTCAGCCATTACCAATGCTTCGGTTGAAAGAGCATTTTCTGCAAGGAAAACGATCAAGATTGGTTTGTAAAACAAAATAAGTGACGAGTGGATGAATGACAGTTTAGTTGCAGATAGTAACAAAACAATTTACAAATAAGAGACGAGTGGATGAATGAGACGGTTTAGTTGCGGATAGTAAAAAAAAATTTACAAATAAGAGACGAGTGGATGAATGACGGTTTAGTTGCGGATAGTAAGAGACGAGTGGATGAATGACGGTTTAGTTGCGGATAGTAACAAAAAAATTTACAAATAAGAGACGAGTGGATGAATGATAGTCTAGTTGTGCATAGTAACAAAAAAAAAAGAAAAAAAGAGACGAGTGGATGAATGACGGTTTAGTTGCGGATAGTAAGAGACGAGTGGATGAATGACGGTTTAGTTGCGGATACAAAAAAATTTACAAATAAGAGACGAGTGGATGAATGACAGTCTAGTTGTGTATAGTAACAAAAAAAAAGAAAAAAAGAGACGAGTGGATGAATGACAGTGTAGTTCCGTATAGTAACAAACAAATCTCGTAGCATTTTCGAAAGAAACGGGAACAAGTAGATATTAGATCAATCTCTCTACACCATGTTGAATGAAAAAAGACCCGATTATTTGCTGCACGACGAGACATACAAAAAAGCACGAGGAACGTACACCAGACATGAATTGTAAAAACGGTAAGCACGATTATATGAAATAATACGAGCAGAAAGGAAACTAGTCGAGGGCCTCGTTCAAATGGAGATCAGGCATATCGTGGAGATAAGTATAACAAGAAACCTAACAAAAATACAAGCATAGGTGCTTCCTCACATTCGAATGCATTTATTCAGATAAAATCGACATAGCAATGAAATCAAATCAAACGAAACTGTAATACCAAGTCCGTAGCCAAAGAATGAAGGCCCTTTACAAACTCAGTTCATTATAGATCACAAGAAAACCATAAAAATCGAGAAGCAATTTTTGTCGGAGTTGTGATGACGTACCTAGACAAGAATGTCGTGATCTTAGGGAGGCCTCGTACAAGTGATTTGAGCTTGTATCATCGGAGACCTCAAACCTGGAACTTGTGGGATAATAATCCTAAAACCTTACCTCACAGTTTGCCAAAATATCCTCCGAAAAGAAGGATGCAAGCCCGACACAAGACTACGAAGGCAGAAAAGCATAATATAACAGAAATGTAAATCATAATAAACCTCTAAAGCCTTAGGATTCTTAAATATTTTTTTTTCATTTTGACAAGTCGAGGTGAATTTCCCAAAACAACATGCGGGGCAACAAATCGAAGAATGTGTATGAGAATATGACAGTCTAATCAATTTCCTTAAGACATAATGCAAACTCTAAGAGCAAAAGGAAAGGTATAAAGCGTATTAAAGAATATCACAGCTTTGACAAATTCCACAAGAAACAAAAAACAGACAGTAAGGATCGATAGGGAACTGAAACGATATCCAACATCTAGTAGCATCTATGGAACTGCAAATACAGGGGTCAAATTGAAGTTATCAAGTTCTCAGTTATAAAACAAATCGAACTGAAACAGTATCCCGATATCTAGCCATGCGGAAACATACTGAATGCAGATACGTAATCAACTCGAGTTCATTTTAGTGAAGCATTCTTAATTCAATACTTTCTTTTCTTTACAGAAATCAGTCACAAACAACAATCTACAGCATGAAAGAGTTGCCACCAAACCGCCACTCACCAGACCTTCCTGTGAGGTTTAAACGGGTAGCGAGAAGGCGGGGAAGGTGAAAATTCAACCGGTAGCTGAGGGGAGACCAAGTCTCCATTCAACATCCCAACTACATCTTTCATTGAAGGCCGACGGGTAGGTGACTTCTGCAGGCAGAGAAGCGCCACCGTAATGCACAGCAACGCTCGTTCCTTATCATAAGTCTGAATATTTGGATCGACCAAATCAAGAAGCTTTCCAGCACGAGCAAGATGCCGTGCCCACGACAAAAGATTCGCTCTTTGGAACTCCGACATGGGAGACCCCGTCACCTGAAGTGGTCTACGTCCAGCAATCAGAACTAACAACAGAACCCCAAAACTATAGACGTCACACTTCTCAGATACATCGGCACCACCACCATACTCCGGTGCAATGTAGCAAACCGTTCCTCTCATACTCGGCGTGCTACTTATACCTCCACTCTTCGGAATCTCCCCACTAACAGAATCGTAACTATTCTTCCTCGCTCTCCATAGCTCACCACTGACACCATCCAACCACCAGTCCATGCTGCCCTTACTGCCCCGGCTCCCACTCCTGCTCCGGCTCCTTTTCTTCTTCCGATCAGCATACATCTCGTCATCCCTCCGCCACCAGTTCTCGTTATAACAATCATCACTCATCGACCCTTGACCTTGTTTCTTCTTTTTCTTCTTCTTCTTCTTCCTCTCGAGCTCCTCACAATACTCCTCCTTCCACCACTCCCGTGCAGGTCGTCTCCTCTCTTTCTTCACATTCTTTTCATCATCCAACGACACCCACCAGTCCAACTGCCTTCGTTTCTTCTTCTTCTTTTCCACCTTCCCCACCATCCTAGAACTCGAGGATGTCCCAACCCAATCACTCTTCGGCCTCTCCTTCTTGATCTCACTCCCAATCCACTCCATCACATAATCTTTAACCTTCCCCGACTCCCCTTCCACTCCAGTATCTTGCTTCCACCACCAATCTTTCCCCGTAACACTCTTCTTTTTCTTCTTCTTCGACACACTCCTTTCACCCCCACTCTCACCACTAAACCTATCAAAGTTCCCCTCAGAGACACTCGTCTTCTCCAATCCATCCGAAGGCGAAGCCATTGCAGCCACGGTCCTAGGAGACACTACCGGGGCTGAATCCACCTCCGGTGACAACTCAACCCCGGACCCCACCTCAGGCGAAGCCTCAACCCTAACAATCACACTTTCCGGTGTGCTATCAACTCCAACAACACCTTCATCGAACCCACTAGTCGTGATCACACTCTCCGTCTCAACCACAGATCCATTATCCTCCACACCATTATCCCTCTTCACCTCGCCTTCGACAATAACATTATCCTCCGCTTTGAACCTAGCTAACCCGAAATCGCCAATCTTGGCATTGAAACTACCATCTAACAAGATATTACTCGGCTTAATATCGCCATGAATAATCGGCGGATCGCAATAATGATGCAAATACTCCAAACCCTTAGCTATATTAAGAGCAATCATAAACCTCTTATCCCAATTTTTCAATTCTTCACTCTTTTTATGAAAAAGACAATCTTGCAAGCTACCATTTTCCATAAGCTCATAAACTAAAAGCATCCGACGTTTCTTGGGACTCGACGAGAAACCCACAACGGAAACAACATATTTACAGTCAATCTTCGAAGAAAAAAGCAATTCGTTCTGAAATTCACGCTCACCTTGCAGAGAGCCCGAATCCATGAGCTTCACTGCGCCATGAGAAAGAGAGAATCCGGAATCTTTCGCGAAGTGGTGGGCCGCCTTGAAATCGGCGCGGAAGACGGAGCCGAAGCCGCCTTGGCCGAGGCGGAGGGAGGGGGAGAAGTTGGAGGTGGCGCGGCGGAGGAGGGAGTAGGAGAGATTGTGAGGCGGTTTCTTGGAGTCGGTGTCGGAGGCGGAAGGGGCGGTGCGTTTCTTGCTGATTCTGCGGAAGCAGAAGACCAGGAAGAGGAGGCAGGAGAACGCCGCCGTCAATCCTCCGGCGAGTGGCGGCAGGATGTGGGTTGTCTGGTGGTGGGGCGGCGGCGGCGGAGAGAGAAGGCGGCGGGAGGGCATAGTGGTAATTTTGTCTGGGAGTTTAATGAGTACAACTCATGACAGAGTGATGAGAGCAGCAAAAATGGAGCAGTTGATTGAGAGAGAGAGAGAGAGAGAGAGAGAGAGAGAGAGGAGAGAGGGGAGAGAGAGCGAGATGGCGGAATTGTATAACTCTGCTTCAGTGTGAAGCTTTTTTAGTGCTTCTCTCTCTTCTCTCTTTTTTGGCCGTTGGATCTATTTTACACTTTCTATTTTTTAATCGTTGTGTCGCTCGTTTTATCTCACTTTCTTTGAATAAACGTTTCACTTAACTTATCACGTACCAAATAACGAAAAAATTTATAATTTAAAATCCTTCAAAAATAGTAAGACCTACCCATTTCGATGTTTTTACCCTTATTTTTAATTTCCGTACCTAACAGTAAAAAAATAAAATAAACGGAACGGAAAAAGTATTATTTTAATTAGAGATGTCAATCTAACTCGAAACTTATAAACCAATTCGCACGAGCTATAAGAAAAGTTAGTATTGGACATTTTTCATTCCAAAAAATAAATCAATCTAATTAATCCGAATCGAATAGTCGAAAGCCACTAGAACAATTTTTTTATTTTTTCCCCTATAAAATCATTAAATTATCAATATTTTGTACGAATCGTTGTGCAAACTCTAATCGTCACAAAATCGAATCGCATAAAAATCCAAAACTACGAAAAAAATCGAAAAATTACCCCTGCAAAGGGTTTTTCTGACTACGCAACCGGTTGTTCAATCATTTGATAACCAAAAGTCATTCTGACCTAATATCGGTGAATTGGTTAGTCAGATAAGATTGATATTCCTAATTATAATGGTAGTATTTTATTTCCTTCTTATACGTTTATATCGTCATAATTGCAACTGTTATTTTTTATGCATGCTAGTTATAAAATTTCTTCCATGTACAATAACATGCGATCATCATAAGATAGATAAACTATACTTTTCAACTATATATGTGACAAATTCGATCTATAAAAGCACTAATAGGTTTTAAAACCGATACCTTCCAATAGCATGAAAATTAGACTGCTGTGGTGTGGGAATCCAAAATTAGTATGTCACAACACTTTTAATTGTATATATAAATATACCATGGTATATTTATTTGACTTTACTAAGTCATTTAAAAAGTCGGACTTGCCTTTTTTATTCTCCATAAGTCAATATAAAAGTTTTCTTTCTTTAAGTGAATCATGAATAACATCAATCAACTGCTCAATTTAATGAATAATAATCTAAATCAACAAAGTATCTGAAATATTAAGTTGTTAATCCAACTAAAGTTGTAATTCAAGTATAAAGATACCTAGAACTCAAGAATAAATATTTCGTAGATTTGATGGACACATTGAATACTTAAAAATCCATTTAAGTGGTACTAACATTACATTTTATCAAAAAATATTATATACTTAAATCAATGGAGTGAAAAAAAACTCAAAAATTTTGGGTTCCGTAATGCCTACACTTTTTGAGACATCTTAGAGTAAATTATGCTATGCTTAATACATATTGACATATTTTTAATTCATGATAAATCACAAATAACTCATTAATTATGAATTTAGATCAGAATATTTGACTGGTTCCATTGTTTAGTGATATTAAAAAAAAGAGTAATGATATTTGGACACACTGTAGCCAGTCATACGCGCTAAAAATGGTAATATATGTTTTGAAAATGGAAATATATCCTAATTTGAAAGCATAAACTCTAGGAGGGAAATGTGATTATTTCTATTTTTACAGTCAACTTTCTTTTTTTTCACGCGTGTGGCTGACCACAGTGTGTCCGAATATCATTACTCAAAAAAAATAATGATATTCGGAAAGAAAATAAAATAAAGACTCCCTATGTGTAAATTTTGTTAATAGATGATAAATTACACTCTAATGCATTTTACGATGTGTGTAGCCTCAATAATACAAACTTCACCTAATTTTTAGGTGATAAAGCCATCTACTTAATGTAACCAATTAATCCTTCTAATTCCCAGCACTTCTAAAATGACAAAATGATAACGCAAAAAGTCTATGATTAATTAGAAATAAAAAGGGAGGGATAGGTCATAGGTGAAGAGTAGGTTTTATTAAATTGTTTGCTTCCTTGTTGATGTAATTTTCATGTGATAATTAAATCTTGTTGGTAGATTTAATAAATTAATTCATCCAGATATGAGAGAGAGAGGTTTTCAAGTGTTATGAGAATATAAATATTTAGTGGGTGGACTAATAATATTTAAAAGCATGCTAGTTTCAATTCAGGCGTAGGTAAGAAAATTAGAAAAATCTACTACTTCTTTAAGTCAAAATCATCATCACATTGTACTAAAGAATTGAAGTAATAATATTTCATGACCTAATTTTGACCAAATGAATTGAATCTTTTGCAAACTGGTTAATCATAATATAGTAGGAATTAATGTGATTCAATGAAAATTAAGTGATGACTTCTTTTGTCGAAACCCAAAACTAAGTGAAATATTATACGTGAATGAACTTCAATTTTTTTTTTCAATTATTATATTCGGACATACGTGCTTGAAATAGGAAAAATATTGTCTGATTCCTTCAAAAAAAAATCCTACTCAAACCTCCTTCCGAAATATCGATCTAACGCACACCCGCTCCCAAATTTTACTCTCATCCATACTCAAGTTCTAAACTTGTGAATTTAAATTGATATGAAATTTTATAATTAAAATTTAAAAAGTGTATGTTTATTAATAACCAAACTGTGGAAATTATGAAATTAAATTATTAGTTAAAAAATTCTATCAAATCCGTATTTTTATCATCCTATGTCTGGACATAGTATGTCCAAATAGCATTACCCTTTTTTTAGAGAATTAGTCAAATATAGTCACTTCTGAAAAGAAAGAGCAATTATAGCCATTTTTTTTAAAAAGATCAAATATGACCACACATACACGACTTGCATACACGATCAGCATACACGACCATGTATGTTGGTCGTGTATGCTGATATGGTCGTGTGTGCTAATATAGTCGTGTATGTTAGTCGTATGTGCATTGTTTGTTGTGTATATTGTTATGGTCGTGTATGCTAGTCGTGTATGCATAGTCAGCATACACGACCAGTTTAGGTCGTGTATACTAGCTGGCCGTGTATGCATGGCTATATTTGATCATTTTTAAAAAAGTGGCTATATTAGCACTTTTTTTCAGCGGTGATTATATTTGCACTCCTCCCTTTTTCTTATAGGTAAATATATTTTTTGTTGAATTGAGAAAACGATTTTTTTCTTTTTTTGGTCAAGGTTAGGATACATGCTCTTTTAAGAGACTCATAAATCACTTAATTTATAAAGAAGATTAAGAAAAGTAGTCCTAGAAACAGTCAAAATATAAAGTAGTGTACAAATCTTAAGAAACAAGCTTCCAAAAGGAAGGAAAAAACAAAGGTTAAAAGAGAAAAAGAAGAAAAGAAAAGGTGGGATTTGAAACTTTTTTATGAAATTATTTTGTTTTTCCCCTTTGCTTTTCATCATCTTTTATTTCTTTTTGGATGGAAGCAAATTTCTTCCACTATTTTTGTGGAAAACAAGGTGCTGTCATATTAGCTAAAGAAATCATCATACTATACATTAAAAGAAAAGGTTACATCCCAAAAATCAATGTTGATACTTAATTTCCATGATAGGCCAAAATAAAAGTGCTAAGGATAGGTTTTGCCATCATTGGTAATAATTTTCTTTTCTTCATGTTGTTTCTTGTTAATCTCTTGCATGTATAATGATGTTACTTATGGCTTATGAACTCAAAAAGAATCCGATAATATTTTTTAGTGTGAGCGTGACTGTTATTTACTTGAACAATAATATTATGGTACATTTTTATGTTACTACAACTAGTTAAAAATAAAATGAACGATATTCTTCACCGTCACAAAAGCATTGAATTTAATAAAAAGATATTTGTGTTGCTTCAACTTTGTCACTTAAATTATCACTCTTTAGTTACTTGAAAATATAAAATATAAAATACAGTGTAACTCATTAATTAGCGGTTGGAATTTGATTATTTTAATTCAGCGATTTCAAAGTAATTAATTTTTTCAGTTGGATCTCAAATCAAATTATACCTACAGTAAAATCTCTATAATTTAATACTCTATAAATTAATAAATTCTCTAATATAATAAATTTTTCCGTTCCCGACTTGGGCCTTATAAAAAATTATCAAATTCGATAAGATAATATGATAGTAATAATTTTTTGAAAAGTCCCTCTATAAATATATAGGTCCCATTAATACTATAAATTAATAATTCTTAAATATTACAACTATTAAGGTCATGCTAATTTACTAAAATATGAATCTATTGTTATTTTTTTTCCCTTAAAATTTAAATCAAATTGGTTTTCAACCCTAACTTTTCTAGTTGCGCTCAAAAGTTCCGGTTTCGAGTTCTTTAGCTATAATAAAAAATTGTGAAGAGTTGTTGTCGCGTTTAAATCTTCCTTTCGCGTGACTGGTTCAAACGATGTTGAATCATTTTCAACTTCATCATTAGTAGGATCATCAATAATGTCAGCAATAATTTCTTCTAAACGTTGAACTTGTTAACATTCAATTTCACCCGGATATATAGTCCAACAAGTTGTTGACGTTCATTTGATTGTGATAACCAACATCCTTTATCATAAACTCAAACTCATGCAGACCTTCTTCAAAGCTTGTCTCACTTAAATCGCTTGAGATTACTTCATTTATACATGAATATATGTATTTGTTACAACGAATAGGTGATGCATAAATATATTCAATGAAACATATATGATTCATTTATTTTCAATACAAAGGAATACTAAATATAATTAATATTCTGAATTTAAAAAATTACTCTTTTAATTAATAAAATATTAATTTATCGATATATTAATACTTCTCTAAATTAATAAATTTTCATAGTCCCGAAAGTATTAATTTATAGAGGTTTTACTGTATATAGCGGCTCCTTCGCAAAACAGCTAGAAATTTCTATTTTCTTCCAAAAATGAAAAATGAACTAAACAATTTTAAAATAGACAATAATTTTGAAAATAGGAAATGCTAATACAAATATATATCTATTATATCCTCGTGTTTTTAAGATAAAATAATGAACCTCATGCATGCTTGAAAATTTTGACTTGGTACCATCATAAAGTGCTGACAAAATTTGAGTAATAAATATTTTTAATCAACTTCGAAGCATTTGGTATAAAATAAAACTGACGGACTAAAGTCTCTTACGTAGGCATTAAAAAATGTTACACAAAGGATATTTTTTGTGTTTTGAAGGTTTATATAAATAATGAGTTCAAGGGGTACTAACCCTTACAGAATGAAAAATATAATTTAGACGATTTACAAACACTCGGGTAAGAGCACCAATCCGTTGAAGAGTAACAAAAAGAAAAAGAAAAATGTACACGAAGTCACTTTCATAATTAATTTTCACATTGTCCACAACTTCAGTAATAACCGGATTAAAATCATTAAAAATAACATCATTTCTCGCCTTCGAGATTAATTATGACCTTCAATTTAATACTGAGGTTCACTTTGAAAATTGCTAGCCGTTCAACCCATTGAATTGAACAGAGTTATTGTCAAATGAATCACCACTTTTAATCCATTTGTAATTTAGATATCACGTTCAGAACATTTTTTAATAATGAGTCAAACCAATTGATTTTTAATTAGGGTTAATTGCCAAAAAAATTCCCACCTTATCAAAATTCTTGTTTTAATCCCCACCTTTGAAATCTGCCTCTAAATTCTCAACCTTTTAATTTTATCTGATTTTTCCCACGGTCATATTTTCCAGTGGGACTAATGTTGACATGTCATTTAATTTGCCGACGTGGCTTACGTGTGGCACTCGTAACAAATGCGAAAATATAATCCCAATGAAAGTTGCTTAAACACCAAAACAAATTCCATTTGCAACCGAAAATACTTCAACATTACAACACCAACAAACAAAAGTCCTAAAACCAAAATGCTCAGCGTTAATTTGGGGAAAATTATCGCCGTGGGAATAATCAGAAAAATTTAAAGATGGAGAATTTGGAGGTAGACTAAAAAAGTGATGATTAAAATTAGAATTTATAAAAAGGTCAGGAATTATTTGGCAATTAACCTAAAATTTTATTTACCATTAAACGACGTCGTTTTGTTACGAGTGCCACACGTAAGCTACGTCAGCAAATTAAATGACATGTCAGCATTAGTCCCACCAGAAAATATGACCGTGGGAAAAATCAGATAAAATTAAAAGGTTAGGAATTTAGAGACAGATTTCAAAGGTGGAGATTAAAATAAGATTTTAAAAAAAGGTGGGGAATTTTTTGATAATTAAACCTTTTAATTATGCCGACGCCATCAATATTTTCAACGGTAAAATATTATCAATTTTGCTGCATAAATCGGGGTGTAAAAATTACGACAAACCAAAGAGGTAAACATATTATTGAAAAGTGATGATGAAATTAAATCGAAAAAGGATTAATAAAATATACACGAACTTTCACAACCATTAAGTTTTTTCTCTAACCTTTAAATTTGGCCCTCAAATACGCCACCTTTGAAATTGGATGAATTTTTTCGTGAATTTAAATTTGAGCCAAATCGAACCTGAATTGCCGTTGAACATGCTTAATTGGCTAAACGCGACATTAAATTAAATGACGGAGTAATAAAAATAAAGAAATGTCACCATTTCACATTAAATTAAATGAAAAAAATTGCAAAATATTTTTATAATTCTAAAGATGGCCTAAATACAAGACTTGTATGTATTGGTCATAGATATAAATACATCTTTCACAATTACCAATATGAAAATGGATATTAAGAAAATTTCATGCTCGAGACTACTGTCGTTTATTTTGCTAAAATAGCGTTATGTCTAGCATCTTCATTTGGTAGTAAGGCTGTCTCCAACGCTATTCGAGCGTGGGTGCTCGAGACCACATCGAGCACGGGGTGGCTCGAGCACCCCGCGTGGCAGACGGCACGAGCTCGAGGCGTGCTCGAGCGCTCGAGACGAGCTCGAGTCCGGCGCGTGCTCGGCACGCGCGAGCAGTTTTGGAAAAAAAAAAAAAAAAAAAATTACGGCGCGTGCATTGCACGCGCCTAACGTATATATTCGAAAAAATTATGCCCGTTGCAGCAACGGCTATGCCGTTTAATTTTTTTTTATTTTTTTTTATTTTTTTTATTTTTTTATTTTCTTCACCTATAAATACCACCACACTCTCACTTATATCTCACACCATTTTATCATCCTTTTTCTCTCTCAAATTCAACCTAAAAAAATGTCTTCATCGGAGGAACTTATTTTTTCCGATTCGTCGGAGGAATATGTCGAGGGCGGCACCGACGACGAGGTGCTGGAGATGATGGCGGACGTGGATCGCTACATGCGTGCACACCAAGCGGAGCAAAAAAAGAAGAAGAAGAGGGCGCGAGACTTCGTCGACCGCGACCGAGAAGCGGCGTGTGCGATCCTCCACGCCGACTACTTCGCCGACCACCCCACCTACGGCGAGCAGTTTTTCCGACGTCGTTTTCGGATGCACAAGCATCTGTTCTTGCGCATGTGCACAACGTTGGAGGAAAACGTCCACTTCTTCACGCATCGACAAGATGCACTCGGGCGATGGGGGCTAACGGCGGTGCAAAAATGCACGATGGCAGTGCGACAACTGGCGACCGGTGGTGCTGCCGACTCGTTCGACGAGTATCTGAAGATCGGAGATAGCACGGGCCGGCTTTGCCTCAAAAAATTTTGCCGTGCAATCATCGACCTCTTCGGCGAGCGGTACTTGAGGAAGCCCAACGCTGCCGACACTGCGCGTCTGCTCCAAATGCACGAGTTGAGGCATGGGTTTCCAGGGATGCTCGGAAGCCTGGATTGCATGCACTGGGAATGGAGGAACTGCCCAAAAGGGTGGGCGGGTGTCCACACTCGCGGCGATCACGGCGTGCCTACCTTAATCTTGGAGGCGGTGGCGTCGCAGGATTTGTGGATCTGGCATGCCTTTTTTAGGGTTGCCGGCTCCAACAACGACCTCAACGTCCTCAACCAGTCGCCCTTGTTCACCGACATGCTTGAGGATAGAGCTCCACCGTGCACCTTCACCGTCAACGGACACCGCTACGACAAGGGGTACTACTTGACCGACGGGATCTACCCTTGTTGGCCTACCTTGATCAAATCGCCGAGGGTAGAAACCGACCTAAAGACGGCGAGGTTCAAGAAGATGCAGGAGTCTGCCAGAAAGGACATAGAGCGAGCCTTTGGAGTGCTCCAAGCCCGATGGGGAATAATCCGAGCTCCGGGTCGGTGCTGGTACAAGAAGCATCTCCGAGACATCATGTTCGCCTGCATTATTTTGCACAACATGATCATCGAAGACGAGCGGGAAGATGTGGAGAATTGGAGAGAGGACTCCGACTCTCCATCCAGTAGCGGGGTACACTTGCGGACAACTCCGATCTGCTTTCGGCAATTTATGCAACGGAATGCCGACTTGAGAGATCAAAAAAAGCACCATCGGCTTACCAATGATCTCGCCGAGCACCTCTACCGGAAATTTGGACCTCTACGGGAGTAGTCTAGCATTTTTAATTAATGTAATGTTTTTTTATTTTAATTATTGTAATATGTTAGTTTTTTTTTTAATTAATGTAATGTTTAATGTTATTTTTATTAATGAAATTTTATGAATTAATTTAATAAATGAAAATGGGGAATTTTTTAATATTAAAGATAGAGCACCCTTAAAGCACCCTTGCGTTGCAGGGGTAGAGTGCTCTAAGGGTGCTCGAGTGCTAGAGCACCCTTTAGAGCACCCTTAGGGTGCTCTAAAGGATGTGGATAGCCTAACAAAGTTCACATGCCACCATGTCAATTAAACATTCAAATTTATGTTTCCCTAAAAAAAAAAATTCATGTGGAAGTAAATGATAATCCTTAAAGTTAAAGTTCTGCAACATATTGTACACAATTAAATACTCTTACTATTTCATCAAGACAATAAATATTCAAAGTATTACTCCCTCCGTCCCGGATTAGTATCATCTCTTTTTACTTTTAGTCGTCCCGAGTTATTATGATATTTTTTAAGACATTTTTTACCCTTTACCTTTAGAAACTAAATATATTTACTCCTATAAAATCTTTCAAATTAACAATACATCATAAATGAGTCTCTTTCTCAACTAGAAATACATCTATCAAACATTTATCTATTTTTCTCTTAAAATCTGTGCCTGGTCCTTCATCATACTAAGTGTGATGGAGGAAAAGTTCGGTGTGATGTAGTATAAAATACAAGATGGAAGTCGGAAATAAAAACAAAAATGAAGAATAAGTAAAGTGGTGAGATTTGAAATATCTCACTCTCTCACTCTTTTTTATTTATATATATCGTGGGAACCCGCAACCGCTACTTTCGATGCGCACTTGGTAAACTCCCGTCTCTTGTGTAATAGCCTGCAAACCACACATGACAGGTAAATCATACTTTTCAAGTACAAGTGTGACAGACTCGACCTATAGAGACATGTCATGGAATTCGAACTTAAGATTTTTCACTCTCAGACGCCCACTTTTACCATTACGCAATATCCTAGGGGACTGAAATGTCTCACTTTCACTCGGACAAGAAGGGTATGAAATACTTATAAAATGATTTGATAAAGTAAATGTGGAATGGTCAATTTAAAAGTAAGATGGCATGTGGGGGTTGCTTGGACTAATTGCTATCAATCTTTGATTTCCTCAAAATTAAGAGTCAATGGTCCACATGCCAAAGTCGGCAATCAAACAATAGTAGTATTCAATCCACGTGGGGCTTCGCACGCTCTTTGTCTTTTCTTTAACTAGAGTTGTCAATTAGTCCGATCAGTTCTTTAAACTCACACTTTCGCTCGACGGGTTAGGTTAATTCGGTCCGGTTCGATTATTTTGAATGAAACTAAGGTTACTAGTTGGACTGTCATTTTATGCATGTTCAATAAAGTTTTAGGTCAGCTCGACCCGAGCTTTTGCAGTTGGTTCGATGGGCTCGAACCGACCGGATCTAGTTTATAGCTCGAGTGATTCTTTTAAAGTTAAAGAAATAAATAAATAATTACATTAATATTCAAAGAAATAACTATATAAATACAGACAACTAAACAACACAGCAGCAACATATGATATACATGTGTGTAGAGAGAGAGAGAGAGATCTAGAGAGAGAGAGAGGGTGGCAATAGGAGTCATAGGACCAAAAATATGCACCTCTCTTCTCCTCAGTATCAAGTGATGATAAACCTAAACTACCAAGACCAATCATGTCTTGCATCCTCAGCTTTAACGTTGGTCGTCACCAACGGCATTTTTCCATACAACGAAACAAAATCGTTAAGGCATTTACTTCGCCTGTCGCTGTGCCCCTTGAGACTGCTGATCCCCGAAGCACCAATCTCATATATCTTCCCTGAAAGTTCACCAAATATGTACTATATAACATCTGCCCACATTAAGCAAATCAACAGACAACATGTAGCACATGATTTAGAATGAAGAAACGAAGATTTAGAATGACGATATGTAAAGTTCTATGTACTCTCGTATGGAACTTGTCGAGGAATTGAATAAAATCTTAGTAAAAGTCGGCTTTTACTGAATTCATCCAAATTGAATAAAAAGTTCTTTGCGTACTAAGTCACATAGTGTGTTTCACTTTGAACATATATTCTCAAAAACATGAACAAATTCTACTATCAAAATATACATGTCTTGGTTTCTAAGCACTTTCTTGAAATGACAACTATATGGTTAGACCGTTGGAGATTATAAAATGCTACTCATTCCGATTGTTTCATCCTTTGTTGAATCTTTAGTTTCAATAACAGATTCTAGTTTATCTCGCAGCAAAAGAATAAATAACGAAACTAACATAAGGATATTGCCTTTTCACAAGGGCAAAACACTCATGCAGGATTCACATTCTAGATGTAGTTCACATAATTTTTCTACCAATAAATAAAACAATGCTAGTTTAGTTCATCTTATAGCTAGAAAGGGAAAAAGATAATGAGAAAATCATATGTATTATGCATACATAGGTTTTGATGAGTGGCCTGTTAATAGAAAAAAGCCGAAAAATATAACATAGTCATGCAGTTCGAATGCATCAAGAAAAACGGAGTACCTTTAACCCAGATTGGAGGAGCCCCGCTGGCATTAGCCACTAGAAGAGACATTGCTATGTCTTCACAGTTCCTGATAGACAGATGTTTAATTAACAGACCACTAATCAATTGAACGAACAATTTAACACATATGGAGGAGACAAGATGGGATCGAGTCTATTCATACCGTGCCCTGCTTATGTAATTGTGAATTGATGATGGCATCTCGTTGGTGTACAGTTCCAAATACTTCTTGTGGAAGAAAACTGCTTTTGAAAGAACCATACTGTAAGTGCCTGTCCACCAAACTGACCACCATCCTCCATATTCATAACGGGCCATTCCACTTCTCTACAAGAAACGAAGGATTTATCATGTAAAAGGCATTAGAAGCAAAGCAAACCATAACGTATTGAAAGTAAAGCATGTGAAGTTCGTATAACTACTCATATAGTAACATTTATGGCTTGCATAAAAACCACTTCACATGATCTCATTAGAAGTTCATCACAATAGCCAGACGGCGACAACAATCCTATACAAACTTTTTCAGCAGCAGAGACACCTTCATTAACAGAAGGGGATTTGAAATGCTTTAAAATTAGCTGCTTTGCCATGAATATGGATGCAAAGAGTGTACGAATTCTTCAAATACAGTATCAAACGAGGTATACTGTAGGCATTATTTGAAAAACCATGAGAACTATAATTACAATATTACATTATCAGAAGTAGAGGCAGGAGGAGTTCGACAAATTGATGATCTTCGTTAGTAATTAAGTCATACAGCTATGGCATCTTCAGAAGGTCCTCAAATACCCTTTTTACAATTCTCGATTATTTGCTTCTATCTACAGCGTCGGGCTCATTACACAGTAGCATAGAGTGTACACATATTAGATAAGAAATAGTAACACTGCCATATATCAATATCAGCTAAAGTATCATTTCTATAACAACAATCATTTAAACCTCCGAGTGTTCAGCAATTCATAAGTCATACAGTCGTTTATCAAAGCACTGAAAATAAGTGGACAAGTCTTCTCAAGAAAAGAGCAACAAATTTAGCTAGTATTTAGGCAACTAACCTCGCTATCCAGCCAATGCACACGAGGAACAAAACCCACCATCGTAAGTGGAGCAGTTTGCCATACAGCGAACGCAAAATCCAAAGTTCGACAAGGAATAATGACATCATCATCCACTGAGAATACAGCATCAGTCCTGAGATCCTTAATCGGTTTGAATCTGTTATTCAGGTTATCTTCCTCATTAAGGTCAAACCTAAAGTTGGGTTTCTGAGCTGTCTGCGACTTCTTCAGCACCATCTGCATCAAATGCTCTCTCAGCTTGGACGAAGGTGGCTCGTTTTCACTCCAAACCACGTGTATAGCATCAGTCCCTCGGCAGGAGGCGTAATGAGCAACAGACTGCTTAAGTAGAGAGTTTCTCTTCCGAGTGTTGATAAGAACTGTGTACCCACCCCTGCAACAAGACGATACACGAAGTTGATCATAACAGGACCCATCGAGCTTAACTTCAGTTTCGTAAATGAATCATACCACCAGAAAAAAAGACGAAGCGATTTGAGGGATATGATGTATCCATCTCGAACCTCTAATATAGTATAGACGAAACACAAAATTTGATCATCGTAACAGGACCTATCGAACTTAACTTCAGTTTCGTAAAATGAATCATACCACCATAAAAGAAAGACAAGCTATTCATCATCACAATTTCATAAAACACAAATTTCGTCATCAAAATTGAATCAAAACACCATAGATATTCATCATCACAATTTCAATGCTACTATCCCAATTCAAAAATTGTTTCTAGTGATTACAATCCCAATACAACACATCAACAATTCCAAGTTTTGTACACTCTAAATGAAAAGGAATATTTCATGGAATTGCCAATAACATGAAATTCAACTACTCCATCAATAGAAATACTTCACCAAAATAAAAAAAAGCACCAAACATCAAATTGCTAACCAGATCAAGCAAAAACAAAATTCGCACCACTCAATCTGTCAGCAGATGAAACCGATAACTAACCTCGACGGAGAGTAAACGGAAGAAGCATAGTGAGGGTTCCACCCCATCAACGACGACATCTTCGAGCTGAGGAAGCAGAGGAAAGTGAAGAAGCAGAACAGGAGCAGGAGTTTATACTTGGCGCTGCCGAGCAGCATCCGAATCCGGCGGAGAAGAGGCGATCGGCCGCCGTAGACGCCGCGATTCGCCGCTTTCACCTTGGCGGGAGAGTACTCGCCGCCACCGTTGCCGTCCACTGACGCATCTCGAACGGCGATGAGCGTCGACATCTTCACACGTCACTTCAACGGACGGCGCAGATTCGGTGATCGGAAAAATCGGAGCGGTTGTCTGAACGGCAGTTCCTCAGCCGGCGATGGTTAAAACGGTGTCGTTTTTTCCACTATGGCGCGTAACAGAGTTCAGATTTTTCAATTTTTTTTCTATTTAGTCATATTGTTTTCGTTTTTCCTTTTATTTTCATTTTCTAACATATAAATAGAGAATTAAGAGAGAGAAACCTCAAAACTACCTGGCAAAGCACCCTATTCCACTGAAGAAGATTACTCATTTTTCTCTTCACGCCGCCATGATTTTGGGAAGAAATCTATCAAATTCTTCATCTAAATTCCTGCCTTCTGCATTTGCTTCTACACATTATTACTCATTTCTTGTATCGAGATACAACTTTGATAATGTCAGCCACCAAACGAGATTCTTCTCTTCCAGATTCCCCAGATTCGATTTCGGATGTATGCGTGGTCCAAATGATGCAATCGCTCTGTTTCAGGATATGATGAGAATGCAGCCGCGCCCTTCTGTGAGTGATTTCACAAAACTACTCAGTACTGTGGTGAAAATGAAGCAATACTCGGTTGCCCTCCATCTGTTCGACGAAATGCTTGAGAGAGATGCTCCTGTAAATCACTACACCTTAAGTATTGCAATTGATTGCTACTGCAAACTGAAGAGAGTTCAATTTGGGTTTGCGATCTTAGGCGGCTTTTTCAAGCGTGGATACGAGCCTACTGTGGTAACCTTCACAACTCTCATCAAAGGACTTTTGTTAGTCGGAAGGATCGACGACGCAGTTAATCTGTTGAAGAAGTTGATGGACGAGCAGCTCTGCAAACCTAATGTTGTTACTTGCAGTATTTTGGTTGATGCATTTTGCAAGGAGGGAAGGGTTGAAGCAGCCACACATATTATGGAGATAATGAAGCAAACAGATATTCAACCCAACATTGTCACTTACAATACATTGATCAATGGATATTGCTTGCAAGGCAAAATGGATGAAGCCACAAGCATCGTTGATCGAGCAGTGAAATCCGGGATGAAGCCTGATATTTGGAGCTACACTAGCTTGATGAGCGGGTATTTCAGAGCGGGACGAGTGGATGAAGTATCGCGCCTTTTTATCAAAATTTGTGCGGAAGGGTTGGAGCAAAGTGTGGTTTCTTTTAGCATAATGCTGCAAGCGTTGTTTAGTGAAGGCAGAGTTGAAGAAGGCCTGAATCTGTTCAAAGAGATGGAAGCTCTACGATTGTCTCCGGATATACTAACTTATACAATCTTGTTGAATGGGTTGTGCAATGCTCATCGTATTGCTGAAGCATACTCTGTGTTGCATTCCATGGAAGATAAACACATGTTTCCGGACATAGTAACATATAGTGCCCTCATTGAGGGATTGTGCGATGATGATAAAGTTAGAGAAGGAAAGGATCTTTTCGACAAGCTTCCGTCCAAAGGTTTGCGGGCTGATGTTGTGACGTATACAATCCTTATTGCTGCACTTTGCCGAGAAGGGCAGATTGATGAGGCTAAGGATTTGTTGTTGCAAATGGTCAAGAATAATTGTTTGCCTGATCGTGTGACATACAATGTTTTTGTTCAGGGTCTTCTCAAAAGGAATGAGATTGATGAAGCAATGCATCTCTTGGAAGAGATGAATTCGAAGGGATTCAATCCTTATGCCGCTACTTTTTCATTGATGATTCAACCTCTGGAAATGGAAAAGGAAGGTATAGCTAGTGCTCTTTTTGATGAGCTTAAGGAACTTGTCCCAATTTAAGGACATATACATTCCTTATTGGTGGTCTTTGCAAAAAATGTCAGACAGAGGAAGCTAAGGATTTGCTGATGCAAATGGTAAAACCGTTCAACTCTTGATACTCGTTTTAGGTGCTACTCTTGTATTTACTATTTAGTGATTGACTGATGACATGATTTTTATGAGATGTGAATAATAAGTGCTTGAGATAGTTATTCCATCATTATATGCATCACGTGACTTTGGCTTTGAGGTTTTTTGGTAGTGAAAGTATCATATGAAGGATGAAGGTTTTTCTTGCTCAATTTCTAGTCTAGAGATTCAGTGTCCCAATGTTTCAATGTATGCGTTTATCTTCTTGGATTTACATTGAGATACTTCAATTTGTGTCTGAAGGTTCATGTATAGTTGGGTTTATCTTCTTGGATTTACGTTGAAATACTTCAATTTGTGTCTGAAGGTTCATGTATAGTTGGATTTATACTCTTGAAATCGCGTTGCAATATTTGTTTAATTTGTTTAACAGTGGTGCTTATGTTCTCTAGGAAGAATGAATGGTATTATCCATCTGATTTAGTTGTTTTGGCACCCATTACTCTGGTTTTGTTTGATTATAACTAGGCGCAGATAACTGTTTATATTTGCTCGAGTCAATTGCATAGCTGTTTTAGTTTCTTTACAGATTTTTGGAATAGGAAGAGCGTCTTCAGATAGACAGCATCAGTTTGCTTACTCTCTTTCTATTTTCGTGGTGACAAAGCTGTGATGAAACATTTAGTTTTCTTTTTTTTTTCTTTTTTTTTTGTGGACAATTAAAGCATTTGATCGCTTTGAAAGCTTTGAAAGCTTGTAACTGTTTGATCCTTAAAGCTACTATTTATTAATGACTGAAATTTGGATGCTCAGGTGCTATTCCAAAGACTGCGGCCTTACAATCATCAAGGCATCAGTTATGTTCCCAAGAGCGAAAACACTCTCATCAACGGGTGAAGCTGGAACCGCAACTCCAATGCAATAGAAGTTCACAAAATCTTGAACAATTAAGTTGACGTCGTAGGTGATATCATCAGGAGCGCCCCTGCACGAAAAGGCAACTGTGTTACGAGTGTGATTTTTCTTGACAAAGTAACGAACAAGGTGTTGGTTATCTGCAAAAACAAGGTGTTGGTTTTTTGCTTTCTGGGTGAAGAAACATCTCTCTGCTTCCACAAACTGTAAAGCTTTCTTCCTTGCTTCCATTTCTCTTTTCCTCGATTCATCACTTCTTGGATTCTGCTCGCACAAATTTTGCACATCCTCCAGCTCCAACCGCGCACATTTAGCTCTTTCCGACGGGCCATTAAATTTCTTTAGGTTTAGTTTTAGTTAAATATAAATGCATGCTTGTTTAAGATTTGCTAGTGTTGTGCATGATTAGGTGATAAGGTACAAGTGTTGTTAGTTTTCTTACTCCCTCCGTCCCATTCATAATGCAACATATTCATTTTTGGGGTGTCCCATTGCAACGTTTCATTTTATAGAAATAATTAGAAAATCATTTTATCTACTTTATTCACTTTAAAATCACTTTATATCAAATAAGTAACACTTTCTTCACTTTGAAATCACTTTATATCACATAAACAACACTTTATTTACTTTAAAAATGTTTTATATCACTTTATTAATACACTAATCACCATCTTTACTCTTAATACTCTTTTTCTTAATACCAGTGCCGAAAAGAAATGTTGCATTATGAACGAGACGAGAGAGTATATTATAAGTTCCTTGTCAACATGCGTCTGGCCTTCTGCCTTGGTCGCTAAATTGAGCCTTCTACCCACAAGGGAGTTGACTCAATGGTGTCTCAATAGAATTAGTTTTGGAAATGTATTTCTCGATTAATTTTAATAAATGGAAAAAAAAACAAATATTACATAATTTAAATAAAATTTCGTTGTTGGTGCTGTGAGACACTGAGACGAGTACTTGGAAAACGATATGGAAATTGACGAGGAGGACAACATTTTTGTATGAAAAAGCGAGAAAGAATATAGAAGGATGAATTTGAACGTACATTTTTGGACTTCGTAATCTTAACTACGAAAAACATTTTATGTACATATTACTCATCAGTTATGCATCTGTCAAATTCACAAAATTATGGTATTTGTCACAATTATATACTCCCTAATATTAAATCATTTGTTATAACTCCATCTAAATCTTCATTCAAATCTAAATTCACAAAAAAGCATCTACATAAATCTATACTTAAATACTAGTACTATACTAAAACAAAGAAGATTTGAAAAAAAAAATTCCCTCCCAAATTTTAGATTTTACCAAATAATTAATACAATTGCTCATTTATTTCCATCAATTTTGTCAATCCAAATTATAAATAAATTCATTATACAATATCTATTAATTTTGGCATCCATTTTCACAAAGCAAATACAATCAACAATTTTCATGAATCATAGATGTAAGGTTGATTACATCAATAACTACTTCATCTTATTTTTATAATTTATTTTTGCTTGCACATGCATACTCTCTTCAATTTCATGGTAAAAAATGATATGGTACTTATAATAAATTACAAGACCAAGAAAAACATTTCATTAATTTAAAAAAAGAAAAAGAAAAAAAAAAGGGGGATTTGTTTAATTAAGGAGTAAAACATGGGGATTTTTTTAAACAAATTCTCCTTATTATACTTAAACTCATGCAGCTTTGGTTGAACTATAATGGCGGCAGCCATGTTATCACCACCGGACTTCTCACTTTATGCTCCGCATTCTTCCATACAATAGATCCAAATTCCGGCGTCGACTGCCTCGCCTTCGTGATGAACGTCACCTTATACGTTATCTTCTTCACTCTGCTGTTGAACTCCATCGTCGGCGGCTCCACCTTCACCACCGCTCCTTTGAACGGCGACACCACCGCGCGGTAGCTCGACACCACCGGACCTACGTTCGTGACCGTTCTGTGCAGGATCTGTACCGAAACATTTGTATACTCCGGAAAAACCGCTGAAATGGCTGGGTAGTTCAGATCGCCGGCGCTACCATGGCGGCGGCGGCTGCAGCTTCTGTTGTTGAATTTCGAGAAAACTCCGAGCTCAGCTGACGTCAGCCCTTGATCGCAGAGGAAATTGAAGTATTCCTGCGGTCCGATGTCGTAGATCAGGCCGGGATCTAGGGCTTTCACCGGGTTTATATGGCCGGCGCCGTGGTCGTACGGTGTGGACGGAGTGGCGGCGGCGGCGGCGTCGCTCAGAGGCTTCTGCGTGTTGTCGTGGATGTACGCCGTCGTCATTAGCGCCGATTTTATGGCGGCGGGGCTCCAACTCGGGTGTTTGGATTTGATTAAGGCGGCGATGCCGCTGACGTGGGGGCACGACATTGAGGTGCCGGAGAGGATGTTGAATTTGGTTCTCCGGTCGTCGGTGGGGAGGCTTGAGGGCCCCAGCTCGCCGGTCCACGCGGCGAGGATGTTGACTCCCGGCGCCACCATGTCCGGTTTGAGTATTTCTAGAGAGAGAATGTTGGGACCTCTTGATGAGAATGCTGCTACTACCGGCGACGGCCGGATTCGGAGCTTTGTTCCGAGGAATGAGAGCGTCGCGGTGGCGTTGCGACGGGCGGAAAAGTAGTGCTTAATGAGCTTGCCCGTCGTCTCGCCGACCGCGACCGCGGGGAGGAGATGGCAGTCGGCCACGAGCTCCTCCCCGTTCGCGGCGGTGTTGGTAAGAATCATACCAACACCACCGGCGTCTTTTACTACTTGCCCCTTTTCGACTCGAGGACTAATGCCTCGGTCGCAGATTACGATTTTTCCGGCGACGGAGCGGCGGTCGAGTGTTCCATCTAAGCACATTGAGCTTGGTGTGAGATTGGTTGAGTTGCTGCCATGGTAGACTAATGGATATTGTTTGTTAGTTGAAAGATTTCTCCTCCCTTTGTACAATGAAGCTCCGGTGAGAATTTGACCGTTTCCGAGCTTGACCATCGCCGGAAAATCTCTGTCCATGGTGCTAGCGCCAACGGTGGTCACCCACGGCGAGACATTAGTGAGGCTGATGGGGTCAGGGCCGCCGTTGCCGGCGGAGCACGACACGAAAACGCCCTTCTCCATCGCGCCGAAGGCGCCGACGGAGAGGCTGTCGCGGAAGTACGACGCGACTCCGCCGCCCAACGAGATGGACAGGACGTTGACGCCGTCGGCGACGGCCTGATCGACGGCGGAGAGGATGTCGGAGCTGAAGCAGCCGCCGGTCCAGCAGACCTTGTAGGCGGCGATCCTCGCCCCGGGCGCCATCCCTCGTGCGGTGCCGTAGGCGTACCCCACGAGGTTGGCGCCGCGCACGGCGGCGCCCGCGACGGTTGCCGCCGTGTGCGTGCCGTGGCCGTCCTGGTCCCGGGGCGACTTGTACTCGACCGCCTCGTTGATCTTACCCGAGGCGGCCTCGTAGCCGCGGTAGAACACGCGTGCTCCCACGATTTTCTTGTTGCAGTGGTGCTTCGCGAAGCCGCGGCCCACCTCGCACGCTCCCCGCCACCGGGCGGGGACCGGCGTCATGCCGGTGTCGTTGAAGCTGGGGCTCTCCGGCCAAATGCCGGTGTCGAGCACGCCCACAACGACGTCGTAGTCCGATGATTTGTACGACAATGTGCTCGTGCTGTCCTGCCGCTCGAGGCCGAGGAACAGAGGGCTTCGGGTGGTGTGGAGCTGGTACACGGTCTCGGGGAATACCCCCGTGACGCCGTCCTTCCGCTGCAGCGCCGCCGCCTCGTCAGCATTGAGGCGGGCGGCGACGCCGTGGAAGGCGGTTTCGTAGTTGTAGATTATCCTATTTTCATCCTCTGCATTGTTGCTCTCTGTCTCGAGTTTTGATGTGGTGACGGATTTGATCATTGAGGAATACCATTGCTTGTGGCTGATGAATTCTTGAGGCTTTGCCCATTTGTCCATGTAAATTATGTATGTGTTGTGTGTGGATGGATTTATGTCGGTGGAGGTGACAAAGGTTGCTGCTACAAAGAAAGCAAGCAAGAAACACCATTTTGCTAGAGGATTTGCCATTTCTGTTGGCATGAGAGTGCAGGAATTTGAATTTTAGAGATATTTAATACAAAAGAAGGAAAGAAATGGGTTAATTGGAAGTGCCTGAAATTTTGTGTTGAGCATGGATATGAGTGAGTGAGTGAGAGAGAGAGAGAGAGAGAGAGAGATGAGAGAGGGAGATATTTTTCTTGTTTTTGTTTTTGATGAGTGTGTGTTGTTGGGGAGTAATAAAGGAGGAGTAGTTGATTCATCAATGAAAGATTAGAATTAGGTCAGAAATAGTAGTGAATTTGAGAGATAAAAGTATCTATTTATGGTCGCTTTCAGAGTAACGGAACTGCCAATTTGAAATTCATATTCGAAAAAATTGATGGTGCAAAATGTGATTAGTCATCAAATTTCAATGGAGGTACAAATATTCAAGCACAAGGTACAATGAGGTCTGCAACATGGAGTTTAGTGCTTTTGCCTGCCTAGCAAGACCAAGTCTCTAATGCATATTATATGCAATACTCTGTAGTAGTATTAGGCTAGTAGCAATGGCGAGCTCAGCCCATATTTGTAGGCCCGTCATGCTCTCACTTTTTTTTTTTTGGAATAGCGAACTTCAAATATGGAACTTTCTCCTTCTTTCTTCCTCATCCCCTTCTTTCACCCTTCGCCTAATTAACCGCCGTCACATTATCCTCTATATATTGTGAGCTTGCCTCCAAGATGCTCACAAGTCTGAGCTTGAGCTCGCCAACGGAGAGAGAGCGTCGACCTCGTGCTCGATAAGGCAGCGGACGCGCTCGCGCTGCGCGCGTGCCGCTGCTGATAGTTTTAGAAGAATTAAAAATATCCCTTATGCAATATTCAACAATCATATTATAGAAGAATCTAAAATCTTCGTTCTAATGCAATAATTTGCAAATCATATTACGTGAGAAGTAAATCGTACTAGAAAAATTTGGAACAGCAAACTAGATTATAATTCAATTTCTTTGCAAAAGCAAAATTGCAATTGAATGTAGCAGGCAGCACATTACACTTGCTCGAGCTCGAACATATGGGTTGCCATTGATTCTATATTTGGTGAAACCATAACTAATTCCACGAGCAATTTACAGCACATTTCTTATCCAATAATATTAGTACTTTTTTCTGCTTAAATGCTTTAATTTGTTCACCAACAATCCATGTTGTCCATCTTTATTTTCCCCAAATTCTCCAAACTTTATAATTTCCATATTTTTAGCTCAAATGCTTTGAGTTTCCCGTTTTATATATTTTTTTAATTGATATTATCACAAGTTGTGGAGCCCTTTGAAATTATCAAGGAGTGGTGGACAGCAATATGTAATACTTCTTTATTTTTTTAATAACAAACTTTATAGTATTTGAATTTTTTGTATATTTTTACGATTGCATGTTTTCTTGATGGGAAATAAAGGTAGCCCATGATGTATTTATTATTTGTATCATCTTCCACGATTAGATATATCAATTCGATGAAGCACCATAATGGTTCTAGCTTTATGCATGTGAAAATAATGGAAAATTAGTAGATATGATAATTTTTGTTTTTCTCTCAAAAGAAACTATAATTGTACTACTATTCAATCATATTTGCAGAAAGCTAAAACCATTATTGTGATGTTTCCTCTTCACTCACTACCAATAAAGTTATAACAAAGGTGATAGCTATTATGCCTCAAATGAAAGCATATGATATCTCCATGCTAGCGGTCATAGCTGTTGCGGATGGAAAGGAATTTGACATCATATTGTGTGCTGATATAGTGAACTTCTTCACTATGGTTAAGGATCTCAATGTGCTTTCGGTGAATCATGTTCGACGAGAAGCAAATAAAGCGGCTCATGAACTAGCTAGTTTAGTAAAGTCTTTAATGTCCACATGTGTGTGGCATGATAGCTGGCCTCGTTGGCTATTAGATATTATCAAGTTTGATTCTAGTTAATCTATAAAAGTATGGTTTTTCTTTCAAAATAAAAAATCTATTTGGCTTATATATATCTACATAAGTTTCATTCGTTCATTATTATTATTAGTTGTTGATTATTAATTAGATTTTGAACAATACATAGCAAAAACACTCTCAATATAGCTCTTAAATTACGTACAATGACATGAAAATTTTTTGGACCATGCATTACTATAATGTACCAAACAATGCTTTCAATACAAGAGAAGTCAAAAATATTGGAATCAAAGGTACAATTTTTGTTCCCCAAATTTTAGTCCAAAACCAGGCTGTCATATTGTATATAGAATAAATGGAGAAAATAGTAGAATAAACTATTTATTGCGCGCCCTTTGTAATTTAATCAATTTTGGTATTTTGGAGTACTTGATAAATATGTAAACAGCTGCCCTTTTCCTTCAATTTCCAAGTGTCTCTTTTGTGATTGGAATTGAAATTATATTTATATTATTGTGCATCATACTTCCATCAATCATATACTAATGTTAGGTAGAATATTGCAATAGCAAAACCAGCACATCTGTAGAAAATTTGAATTTGGCCCAATATTGAATTGGGGATTTACATTTATCTATTTAGTTGGTGTAAAAGGTTTGCTCTACGTAAATATATCCATATAATTGAGGGAAATGAGTTTAGATCTTTGGAAAAATTAATGCATGATGGCTAATTCAACAGTTATAACCTTTTCTTTCCTGAGGATTGGAATGTGAAAAGCTGCAACATATGTGGATGATAGAGATGTCAACTAGGGCAGACAGCCTGATCCAAGCCCGATAAAGCTCGACTTGAGATCATCCTGAGCTTTGTGTTTCGTGGGCATGAAATGGGCTAATTTTGTAGGAAAGTCCAATTTAGGCACGACCGCTCCCCATTACTGGCCCGAACTGAGCTTTACCATCAAAAAGCCCGTCTGAGTTTGGGCTGGGTCAGTTTGGCCCATCCCGGCCCATTTGACAACTCGATGAAAGGAGGTAAAAGATTCAAAGATTCTACTTTTGAATAGCAAAAATTAAAAGTCGGACCGGAACTATCCGGCCCCAAGATTGATCGGGTCACATAAATGACAGCTCAATCCATAATAGTAGTTCTAATACAAAATAATTAGGTTGGATCTAGCCTCATAAACGCCATATATTTTGCAAAAAATGTAAAAAAATTAGAATGACTTTCATTTTGAATAGGAGAGAGAGTTCTAGCTTGAGTTGAGCCCATGAGACTTAAAAATATGTTGGATGGGTCCTATTCAAGTTCAAATTTTTTAATCAAAGTGATAAGTTTTGACACTTCTATGCTACACCGTAGACTTTACCTTACTTTCCTTTTATCACAATTTCATAATGACATTACCTGTGTAATTGTAGACAAGAGCATGAAATTGAGAATTGATATTGATTATAATTCATTAAACAAGTAGTTGATACGAAAGGAGAAGTAACAAAAAGCAATTAATCAGACCTACTACTCTATATATTTCTTTAGCTACTCTCTCTCTTCTCTCTCAAAATTTATGTCTCAGAATTTATAGTGTCGGATCGAAGTTGCAACGGCACGCCAACTAATACAAATAATAAATAGCAGCATTTATAATTTATATATGAGTGATGCTATTTAGCCATAATATGGCTAACCATAATTCAATCAACTATATGAAAATAAACCGATTTAGATAATTTTTTGATTTATTATAAGAAGTATAAATATATATTTTATGTTATTATCATATGTTTGACTTAAATTTTATCATAAGTGGTGTAAAGATATAATTCTTTTATTCTTTCAACAAAAAGTTTTGTATTCACTCTATTATCTATATCGAGATTTTCGTTGCCTCAAAATTTAAATACTATCAACATAAATTTGTATAAACTGAATATTTAAACAATTAAAAGTCATTTAAAACTTAAAATTATAAATAAATCAATTTTTTCTCTTATCATGTATTTCTTAAACATCGTGAAACCGCCTTTGTTATAAGTTGAATTCCGTGCATGCTTATAACAAATTTAGGGAATTGTGGAGCTTAATCTCTTCAAATGCATGCAAAGTCTGTTTTGGGAGAGGGAGGACTAGGTTGCAAAGTTCACTTGTGCGGAGGGACTTAATAGCAATTAGTCAAGAGCCGTTGGGTTTGAATCTAAGCCGTTGATCTTGTGCGGCTACGATTGAATCTGGGAAGGGGTTTGTTATAACTGCCTTGGCCAGCTCATTCCTTCTTCAACTGCGAGTTTATGCAGAGAGAGTTGAGAGAGAAGATTAGCTATTGTAAATCCTAGTTCTGTAGTTGCAGTGAGTTTTATCATTTCTTTAATTCTCTTGTAATCAAAGTCTGAACCATGAATAAAAGATACAAGCCTCTTGTCCGTGGATGTAGCTCTTTACGAGTGAACCACGTAAATCCTCGTGTTTTGTTTTCTTTCTTGTCAATTTCGCGTTCGATTTCTCAACAAGTGGCGTCGTCTGTGGGAAATGGATCTCACGGTGGTTTTCTGCAGTTGAATCATTCAAAGATTGAGGCGATTCATTGTAGAGTGAGTGGAGTTTCGAGTTCTGAGTTTCTCGTTAGAATTCCGATCGGAGGAATTAGATCGCGACTAAGATGGAAATCGAAGAGTTCACCGGAAAAAATGATTTCGATTTGTGGAGGATAAAAATGTGTGCGATGTTGACGTAACAAGGACTTGCAACGGCACTCAAGGAGGATGAAGGATCATCATCAACATCGTCTGCAGTTCCAGCTAAGGAAGGAGATTCCAAAGAAATGAGAGAGAAGGCACATAGCCTGATCATTTTAAAGCTTGGAGTAACTATTTCTGCAAAAAACTTGGATCTCCTTGAGATCAAAACACTCAACAAGCCCATTCCTAAGCTTCCTTAAGTCATCTATGGTGTGCACAGCGCTCAGAGTTACCCTTAATCTGACAAAACATCCAAAAAGAATTGTTGCAGCCATTCATTCCCAGGCCAAGACTACTTTTAAATTTGGAGAATTCGTGCTCGATACGATTTCTAAAATATTTCAATAATGATGGGATCAAAGTTCAAGTACGTATGCACGCAAATTAAATACGTCAGATTTCTTAGATGGTAGAAAACTTGACGTCGTACAGAAACGACGTCGATCCATACACTCTTGTACCCGCGTCAGCCTAAGAAAACCCATCGATTCGACATATAATATAGGCCAAATGGCCAGTAAATTCACCAACTTTTTCCAAATTCCGGTTTGGCCACCGTGAGGTTGATTTTGGCGAATTAATTTCTGAACTCTCAATTTGATTCAATGTGTTACTGAAATAGGTTTCCGGCGACGTCGATGATGATATGGAGGCCGGAAAAGCCAGCGTGGACACGCCGGCAGTTTAAATGAAACGACATCGTTTTTGCCTTTTTAAAGAAAAAAAATAAAATAAATTTAATTAAAAATAAAAATAAAAATAAATTTGATTCAGAATTTTTCATTTTTTTTTTAATTCCGCGTCGCCGCTGCCGGCTTCCCGTCGCCCAACGATCACCAGAGAAGCCCCGCCGCACGCCCGTGATGCACAGCGCCACCGTGCACAGCCATCTCCTACGCGAGTCGCCGAAATCGCGACCGCAAGACACTGTCGCGCGCCAAAACAGCGCCCGGCCGACACCAGCGCCTGCGCGCCACCGCACGCCGCTGCCTGGAATCTGTAGATCCGGCGACAGCACCTCTACTCCGGGATCTGGCTGCTGCTGCTGCATACGAAGCCGGAGAGACGAGGAAGAAGGAGCAGCCGCTGCTGCTGCTTGAACAACCCGCAGCCGCGGCAGATCTGGGCCTCCCGTCGTGCGTCGTCGCGATCTGCAATCTGCCGTCGGGTCCACTGCGATTGAGGAGTTCACCACCACCATAAATCCCGAGGTCTAAAGCCTCGGGAAGTCGGATTCCGGTCCCCAAACTCCCAAACAGCAGAAACCGACCAGCCACAGCCGCGTCGCCTCACGTCACGGCCCTCCGCCTCAGTCGAGCGCCGCCGCTCATCTCATCCCAGCACCGCCGTCCACGCGTCACCTCAGCTCGCCGACGGACTGTCCATCTCCGCCCCAAATGACTCCGAGACGTGCGTCGATTCCTTGGAGCGGTTAGAGAGAGATTGTGCCGGCGGCGGAGTTGGTGGCCGCGGCCTCGGCGGTAGATTGGAGTGCCTCAACAGCCTTTATTTAGGAAGATGATGATGATGTGAATTTTTTAATTTATTTTTTATTTTTTATTTTTACTTCATTTGGCCATATGGATGCCACGTAAGCGCCAACCTAGTCAATTTTGCCATGGTGGAAAAATCCACAATTTAACGTTGTCGGAGAGTTATTTCTGTAACACATTGAATCAAATCGAGAGTTCAGGAATTAATTCGCCAAAATCGACCTTACGGTTGCTAAACTGGAATTTGGGAAAAGTTGCGTAATTTACAGGCAATTAACCCTATAATATATATATATATATATATATATATATATATATAATAAAAAAGTAATACCAAAATGACCAAGAACTGCCACGTGTACACCAATGCTCCAAGTGACTGCCAAGTGTTCACCAATGCTCGAAAATTTGTATACAATTTGTTAGTATCATTTATTATCTACGCATAAAAAAATTTTAAATTAGGTTGTACCAATCCTTTCTCAAGAAAAATAAAATAAAACTCTATAGCTAGTTAATATATACGTCTTGGAAAAAATTGACTAGGCCCAACCAATATCGTTGAAGAATAATAATATACACTATCATACACATGCATGTACGAGAAAATAAAATAAATTTCTCGCACAAATTTCAAGTTTTACCAATACACACCTCGAATATCGTCTACAAATTATCACTTCAATAAAAAAGATCAAATCCATCGCTTGAACATGCAAAAAAACAATACAATATCAACCCAAACGCATGTTCAAGATAGCGGTGGTGGATTTCAACGCCATAAAAATTGTAATAGCAAATTTGACCAATTTGGGCTAATACAAATTCAATTTGTGGCAACACCAAGACTAGGGTATTTATCTATGCAATCAGCCCATACTCCTCTTTGGGCCTCTCCAATAATGGGCCTAATACATTCCCAAACCAAACTATTGCATTTGGGCCCACTCCCCATGCCCAATTGCCAAACCCTATCACCTTTCTTGACTCTTTCCTTAGCTTCCATGTAAGAAAGCTCATACCACAAAGATGATGAAGACTGATTACCAAATCTATGCAATGTCATCAATGCAGCTTCAATTTCCCTCTCTCCAAGCTTCAATCCTTTCCCTATCTCTTTGATGATCGGCTTGCCCGATGCCGGCAGACAGAAATGTTGCACCACGCTCTTGAAATTAGGCACGTAGATTTCGGTCGATTTGTCCAAGTATTTCTTCTTCATGATTGAAACCGCGTACATTATCATTTCCGTGTATGGTAGGAGTTTTCTCCCGAGTATCGTTATGTTCGACCTTAGGGTATCTCCTGCTACCTGACAAGAATGAGTGAATTCGAAATGAGTAATGCGCTAAACAGATCGATTTCGATTAAAAGAAGACCGTTGTATCATGTCCATTGATTTAAAATTTAATTGAGGTACTCATTTTTCTTTAATTTTCCTTTTGAATAAAGTCAAAGAGAAATAATTCCAATCTCTATTCATAACAAAGTAATAGATCTCGTTAATACTTCATTGAGGTCAAACCCTTTGGGAGAAAGAAACCCTTCATCATGACAAGTGTGCCTCAATAAAGAAAATTAATTCAGACACATATTTTGATTTTCATACGTTGTTTACTTATGAGGATGCGACAAAAATAATGACAATGACACATGATATTAACGCTACACTTATTTAGAACAAATATCCATCTCTACATAAGTCAAACTATTTCATAACTGTCAAAAAAAATATATATGACGTCGGATTTCCCATCCTACCTTAGTGTAACATTTTCAATTATTCGATTTTTCATGCAATCAATAGAGATAAACGAGTTAACAACACTAAAAAAATTCGCCGGATTCCGATATACAAATTTTGACGACACGACAGACACTTAAAATTACTTGCATTGTCCAACTTTTCCCATATTTTTAATTGTTCGATTTTTCATAAAATTAACAGAAATAAAACGAGTTAACATATATATACCCAATTTAATTTCTGATATACGAATTTTGACGATATGACAGACACTAAAATTATTTGCCTTAGTCCAACTTTAGTCCAATATATTTAATTGTTCGATTTTTCATGCAATTAAAAGAAATAAGATGACTTAAAATATACCCAATTTAATTTCCGGTATACGAATTATGACGACATGACGACACTCAAAATTACCTGCAACAAGTCCCTCTTGAGGCAAACGCCGGTGAATCCATCGGAATCCTCGTCTCGAAAAGCCGAATAATAACCCTTATCATCAAACGCTCTCTGCGTCCTCACGCTGCAAACCATCCTATATTTCGCCCTCCTCCTCTCCTCCCTCTTGTTGCTGACGAGAACCGCGGCGGCGCCGAGCCGGAAAACGCAGTTCAGCACCATCATCGCCGGATCTTTCCCGGCGTACCACCCCGTCGACAGAACTTCCGTGCTCAAAATCACCGCATTCGAATTCCTCCGAGTTTTAAGAATATCGCTCGCCATGTCGACGGCGAGAGCGCTCGCGCTGCACCCCATGCCGGCGATGGTGAAGCTCTTCACATCCTCTCTCATGCAGAATTTATTAACGATGATGGAGGAGAGAGAGGGGGAGGGGCAGAAGCCGCTGCAGTTGACGATGAGGACGTCGATCTCCGCCGGAGAAGTGTTGGTCTTCGACAGAAGGTCTTCGAGGACGGGGAAGAGGGAGGAGTGGAGCTCTTGCTCGGCTTCGCGGTGGCCGGATTTCGGAGGGATGAAATGGATCGCCGGCGGGAGGTAGGTCCGGTCGCCGTGGCCGGAGTGTTTGAGGACTTTGGCCATGAAGGTTACACTGTCTTCGTCCAAGAAATCGAGCTTCGTGGCGTGTTCGACGTAGGTTGATAGTGGAACTCTGCAGTAGGTCGGGGGTTCGAGGCATGTGAAATCGACTAGGTAGAGAGGGGAAGGGGTGGAGAGGAAGAGGTTGGAGATGGTGAGGAGAGAGAAAATTAGGGTTGATAAAAGGTGGTAGATTGGGCTCCATTTTTGGAGGATGAAGAGAGATTCTAAGGTGAAGAAGAGAGTGAGGAGAGAGAGGTTGATGGAATGTGGTGTGAAGAGAGAGAAGAGGTGGTGTAGGAAGATGTTGTTGATGTTGTTGTTGATTGTTTGGGCCATTTTAGGTTTGTGGATGAAGGGAAGTGGCAAGAATTTGTGGTTGGGGGAGTTTGGATTTTAAAGGGTGAAAGAATTGTTAGGCAATTAATGTTATGGAATTTTTTCTCTCATCTTTGTTTTTTAATTTTTTATTTTTTTAATGCAAGTGAGATAAACATACATACATAGAGTGATAATTCTTATACTCCCTCCGTCCCGTTCATAATGCAATTCTTTTCGGCACGAGTATTAAGAGTAAAGATGGTGATTAGTGTATTAATAAATTAATATAAAATGTTTTTAAAGTAAATAAAATGTTGTTGATGTAATATAAAGTGGTTTTAAAGTGAAGAAAGTGTCCCTGATATGATATAAAGTGGTTTTAAAGTGAAGAAAGTGTCACTAATATGATATAAAGTTGTTTTAAAGTGAATAAAGTAGATAAAGTGATTTTATAATTATTTCTATAAAAGAAAACGTTGCAAGATGAATAGGACACTCCAAAAAGAAATATATTGTATTATGAACGGGACAGAGGGAGTATGATTCAAAGTTTCCAAAATTTCACAGTTCCTTATAAATCGAGCATGTCATTAAGGAAACATAAATCTATTATTTACCTCATATATAAGTAAAGATTTTACTCCGTGCGCATCAGGAGCGAAGCTATGTGTTAAGAGTAGTGGGGCAATTTCCCCCTTCGTATTGTTGCATTCACGCTTAAATAACTACACTAAATTATTAAAATTATGCATAAATTCATCAAATTATCAAGGATTTGCCCCCACCAAATTTTGTAAAAAGCAGGAGTAAAGAAATTTGCCCCTCCTATTTTTGGGGGCCTCGCTCCGCCACTGGTGCGTATCCTCAATTAGTGACGAGCGACTTACGAGTTGCCTAATATAAAATTATTTCTAAATAAATATATAACCCTCACAAGATGAGTAATAGTAATTAGGGGTAGTTTATTGGTGAGCACTTTGTAGGTGGGAGAGGGTGTTAATTTCTACTATCATCCATGAGAAATATTTCTTGAATTCTATTCCAACAAGTTGAAGCGGTGTTGACTAGACTTTCTCCTAGTCAAATGTAGTATTATTTATTTACTTTTTCATTGGATTAATTAATTTCACTATTTACAATAACTTGAAAATATGGAAGTAATCAGAAAGGAATAAATCTATGCAGCCACGTTATGGCTAAGTATAATTTAATTTAAATAGAAGAAAATTAGTGATTTATTTATAACTTTAAGTTATAAATAACTTCTAATAGTTTAAATTTTTTGTTTATACAATATTATATTGATATATTTGAATTTGAAGACAACAAAAATCTCGATATCGATAATAGAGTAAATACAAAGTTTTTTGTAGAAAGAACGAAAGAGTTGTATATTTACACTAATGATGACAAAATTAAGTCAAGAATATTTATATGTTTGTACTTCTTAAAATGAATCAAAAATTTAACTAAATTGATCTATTTTAACATAATTGACCGAATTATGGCTAGCCACATTATAGCTAAATAGCATCACTCATCAGAAAATACCTATATTAATATCGATGATTTTGATAGTGAGAAAAAAAGAAGCAAACATAAATCTTGGGGATACACCACTACTTACAAAGCAAGGTATTCTGATAGAATCATATGATAGTGAAAAGGATAGGAAAAAATCGTCAGTCTTTAAATTCCTCCTTTCCTTTCCATCATTTTCTATAGAAAAAAATTTCGCTTTCTCTAATTTTTCCTTTACACTCTAAGATGAGAATATATTATCACACCAGTACCTTATGATAATATTTTTCATCTGTCATAAAATTAGTTATTGATCATGACAAACGATGAAACGACCAATATGGATATGGACACTTAAAATGCATAATGATTTATTTCAGCAACTAACTATATATATATCCGAAAGCATATTGACGACGTGAAGCAAATAAAGCGGCTCACGAACTAGCTAGTTTAGCAAAGTCTTTAATGTCTAAATGTGTGTGGCATGATAGTTGGCCTCGTTGGCTATTAGATATTGTCATGTTTGATTCTAGTTAATCAATAAAAGTATAATTTTACTCTAAAAAAAATAAAATAACTATATATACACATCCTCAATTCACAAAATGGTTGTCACATTGTAGACGACACAAGTTTTAAGAAAATGGTAGGTAGTAGTGAATTATAGTAAGCATGGGCGGACCTAGGTGGGGGCAAGGGGGAGCTCCAGCCCCCACCAACAAAAAAGAATATTGCAAATTTATAAAAAAATATCAATAATTGTACAAAAGCCCCGTTACCAAATTAAATTACATGCAAAATTAGTTTCATGTTTTTGAATTTGAAATATAGAGGATATAGCGTCCCCACCGATGATTTTTTCTGGATCCGCCCCTGATAGTGAGTATTGTTGTGAGTGGAGTAAAGGTCTCACGATAAATGTGATTGAAGTAGCAAAAGTGACAATTATTTCGTGAACAAACTTAAGTAGCAAAAGTGACAACTATTTCGTGGACGGAGGGAGTATATCCTAAGCATACGTACTTACATAGTACTACTACATGCATTAATTATGATGTAGATAAGATAACGAAATACATATACATCTAATGAGAGGATAAATTAGTCACGTAAGCCACATAAGCATATATGCAAGAACAATATTGTGTGGTGCATAAATACGTGTGTTTTTTTTTTTTTTAATGTTTTTAGGCTGTAATTGTTGAAATAAAATAGTTTCTCTCTCTTATCTTTAGAGAGAGACAAGAAGAAATGGCGAAAATGTGGCAAGTGGCAAAAGGAAATAATAATGCATCGGTTGAGAAACTAATTAACATGCATCGTGAAGCAGCATGTCCCAGTTTTGTCTGCATTTTTCAGTAACTCTTTTTCTTCCCACTTTTAACACAAATTTCCAAAATTAACATTTAATGCTGCATTTTTTAAACTGAATTGTCAAACCAAAATTTATTTTGCATAGGGCAGGAACAATGAATGTAGTGGTTGACCAAATTTGAAATGGTGAATTCATTCAACTATCCATTATTATTGTCTTGACATCATCCCCAACCGCGGTGGATTAGAAGTAGAGTTGTCAAAATAATCGGACCAATCCAAATCTACCGTGCTAGAGATTGGGTCGGATTGGGTCGAAAATCACCGCATCTGCATGCAATAGAAATGCAAGCCCAATAACTATATATGGTCGGGCTGGATTAGTTCGAGTCAATCGGGGGGGATCTAGGCGCCAGACAACCCCAGTGATCGCCCGTTCAATTTATTATTGTCTTGACATCATTCCCAACAGCGGTGGATTAGAATTAGAGTTGTCAAAATAGTCGGACCAATCCAAATCTACCGTGCTAGAGATTGGGTCGGATTGGGTCGAAAATCACCGCATCTGCATGCAATAGAAATGCAAGCCCAATAACTATATATGGTCGGATTGGATTAGTTCGAGTCAATCGGGGCGGATCTAGGCACCAGACAACCCCAATGATCGCCCGTTCAATTTATTTATTTTTCCTTTAACTATAGTTAGGTTAAACATTTTTTGTTTTTTCCCACTTTTCACCAATACCCTAAATACATAAACGTAATCTCGATCACTTTTACCATTCAAGCTTTGCCCCTGCTCGAAATTTGGTTGGGCCACAATCTGATTTTATCTATTTAGTGAATACCTTCGTCTCATAAATGTATTAGTGGAGATATATTTTCTAAATTTTATAGTATTTAAGATTTATTCTGATATTTGATTTGGTGATGGAAACTTTTACACATCAGTTCGCAAAGTATGTAGAAGATTTTAAGAGATAATCACAATCTTGAAGAGCAAAGTTGTCAATAAGGGTTATCTCCAAATTAAATCTTGAGATTCTTGACGGTGGCGCCGCCGATTGTCGCCGTCGCCATATGGATAATTGACGGTGGCTGTTGGCCCTTTTTATATAATTATTAAAGCCCAATAAATTCTCCGAATTTCAACCCAAAATCAATTTGTGAGGCTGTAATACCACTTAAAGCCCAGACATTCTAATTAGCCCAAAAGCATCGTTTACCCTTAACGAAATTATAACTTAGGGTAGGAATTATGAACTAATATGGATCGTTGATTTTTTTTTTAATTTACAGTTTAGATTAATTGATGCATCAAATTATTATTATTTGTGCATTAAAAGTGTGCTAAATAATTTGTGCATTAAATTAGTATAATTTGTGTCTTAACATATTTGTATTTTGTGCATCACGTAAGTGATATTTATGCTAGTTCCGACAGACTCATATAGAGATGAGTTCTTACGTATGCATGCCCACTATCTATATACATCTAGACATACTAAACACAAACTAGCTTTAAGAAAATTTCCCACTTAAAATTTCAGTCGTTTCATTTCTTAATTTTCGATTTAACCAGATAATTAATCATTAATTGCTCATTTATATTCAACCATTTTTATGTAAATAAAAAGCATTATTCAATTAATATCTCGCCTCTATTTTCACAAAACAAAATTAATTTTTATCAACAAAAACTGTTTTTACATGTGCAAAGGGTGAGCTAATTTATCACTTTTTGTAAATTTACGTTTATATATATATATATATATATATATATATATATATCAATGGATCTAATGATGTTGAAATTAAAAAATTGTAAAGTATACTCTCCATGCATCGCAAGGTTATAATACTAGTTTTCAAAATATTACCTAAATTAATACCGAATAACCACGTCTAGAATTGTCGATAATTACAATTAAATACCTACACTACTATCTAACAAAAATATTATATCCTTCGGGCCGAAAGTCACGGCTTCAAGTCCACATCATGCAGTATGTAAAATTTTTTGTAATTGTTGTTCAAAAAAAATATATTACATCTTTATACACATAAACTAGATTTTTTTTTAAGTTTATGTATTCTAATTGATTCATATATCCTTCAATAAAAATTTGATTCATATCGTGACTATACATTGTTTTGCTTAAATAAATTATAGTGCTTTTTACAGGAGAATATAGAATAGATAGATAAGGATATTAGATAAAATTAATTATTGATCATGACAAACAGCCAATATGCATATATCTCTGGCCACTAAAAAGACAGGTGCTCTCTCTCTCTCTCTAAAACAACCAATTTGCTTATTTAGTCATCTCAGCAAATTACTTTCATACCCTAAATAAAAACTACAATACCCATAACACACAAACGAGATCCTCTATTGCATTTCCATGTTGCATTTCCTACTGCATTAATAAGAGTACGACATGTGGCATGACTAAAGGTTCAAGATTTAGGGTATATATAAGGAAAATATATTTCCTAAATTTTAAATCTATAATCACACCACGTGTTCTCTTATTAATGCAATAGACGATCCAATCTGCATAACATATAGTAATAAACATTTCATTAACATAACTCCTAAATTACTGATTATACCATACAAAAAACTTGTTTTCTCTCTCCTCTTCTCTCATTCATTTCACAAAAATGTCATCTCAAAATTGTTCATCTTTCCAATTTTATTATCAACATCTTATGTATCAACATTTGATGAGTGAGATTAAATTTTTGGGATGGAGTGAGCACTTGATAAGGCCTCCCCGTGACCTTAAATGACAGTAACATAAATTTTTAGTGGCCTCACATTTATAGGTTATAATAATAAAACAAAAACTCCAATTACAATCTTCCCATTCCTTTTGGCATGTCTTAACTTATAAGAATCTCTCTTATTTTTGGTCCCCATTTTTCATACCCCCACTCATTCCACCCCCATTCCCATCACACACACACACACACACAAAATTCTTGTTTTCATCATAAATTAGTAAATCCCATCAAGCTAGAAACATGAAGAAAATAATGGCTAAAACCCATAACTTCTCTCACATTCTAACAATATTTCTTTTGCTAATCCAATTATCCTTCTCATGGAAAGATGAAGCCAAAGTAGCAACTCCACCTTTGCCAATTCTTCCATTACCATCATATTCCCAATTGAAATGGCAGCAAAGAGAGGTCATAATGTTCCTCCATTTTGGTGTCAATACCTTCACCAATAGAGAATGGGGCACCGGGCACGAAAGCCCGTCGGTCTTCAACCCGACGGGCCTCGACACCGACCAATGGGCCGACACCGCAGCCCAAGCCGGCATCTCTTTGATGATCCTCACGGCCAAGCATCATGATGGATTCTGCTTGTGGCCTTCCAAATACACTGATCATTCCGTGATTGGAAGTCCTTGGAAGAATGGGCGTGGTGACGTTGTTTCGGAGTTCGTTCGGGCCGCAAAGGCCCGAGGAATCGATTCGGGCCTTTACCTTTCGCCGTGGGATCGCCATGATCGTAGATATGGAGATGATAAGTTGTACAATCAATACTATTTAGCTCAATTGCAAGAACTTCTCAAAAGGTACGTAATTAATTATGTATGTTCATTGCTTTCATTAATATTTATTTTTAGGAGGTAACCCGTAGCCGTTATCCGAAATGATGAGGGTTGTACAATCAATTATTTAATTTTCCTCGTTTCACACGAGCACGATATCTTTATTTAGGTGTTTCACTAGTGTCCCATTATCGAGTTTTTTTTTTCTTGCTTCATGTCATTTTTTCCCTTTAATTTTAGGTTCTTACGTTTTAATTTATTTTTATAATTATTGATTACGATTTATTAATTTAATTAGGATTTATAATTATTTTCTTGTATGTTAATTTGTAAATATCTATTTTAATAATTCATTTTTTATTCCATCACAAGAGTATGTTTAAGCTTAATGGAGGTTGAAAAAAATTGCATATCACCAAAAGCATCTGATTACTATTTTTTTCGTTTTTTCATAATTATAATATTTCTTCTCGTTTGATACTTGAATTAAATCACGCACAATGTATTGCATTATAGAAATGAACATTTAGTATTGATGCGTGCAAATCGTGAATATTTTTTTTCTACTAATAAAAAAAAAGTAGGTAATAAATTAAATGGAGCCTCAAAACTATGTTAAAACCTATATATTCTCAACAAAGTGTGTTTGTGTGAGGATGTAGAATTAAAATTCACATTTAACACGAAAAGGAATTCTAAACGAATTATATTTCAATTTCTAGATATTTTTATAATAACGAAATGCGCATTGAGTAAAACTCTGTTTCTGTATATTACAATTACAGATATGGCGATGTTAGAGAAATATGGTTCGATGGAGCAAAGGGTTCGAATGGTAAAAACATGAGCTATTATTTCGACGATTGGTTTTCGATGGTGAGGGAATTGCAGAGCAGTATAAATATATTTTCCGATGCCGGCCCCGACGTACGGTGGGTCGGAAATGAGAGAGGATACGCCGGAAGCACGTGTTGGTCCACCATTAACGCCACATCTCTATCAATCGGCAATGCAAGCATTGTTAGGTAAAGGCGCATAAAATCAATCTTTGCTAACTTAGGCATACTTTATTAAATTAAAATACAACTTTTTTTTTTTCACTAAAAGTGAATGTCTCATATCATTAAAGTTAGTCATCTAGCTACATAAACTATGATTGTGACTTCCTACCTAGATTTATTTAGATATAATATATACACGATCGTACCTAAGTTAGTATATAATTATTAAGAAATATAAAAAAATTGAGTTCTCTAACTTTTTATCTTTTTTTACTTTTGATTTATTCATGGGTTATAATGTTGATAAAAATAAAAAAGAACTTTTCGCAAATTGATTTAGTCTAACTAATTTTGACTCGAAAACTCAATATAAATGAACCGTGTTGCTTAATTTCAATCATTTACAAAATTAAGAAAAATTTGGCTTATACTATATGTAAATAACTAATTTTTTTTCAATATTTTTCTTTTAAACGTTGTACCTATCTATATATAATAAGATGTGACAAAACGCCTCTATAGGTCGAGTCTGCCACACTTGTACTTGGAAGTATGATTTACCTGTCCTGTGTGGTTTGCAGACTACTGTACAAAGGACGGGAGTTTACCCAGTGCGCACCGAAGGTAGCGGCTGCGGGTTCCCACGACATAATAATAATAATAATAATAATAATAATAATAATAATAATAATAATAATAATAATAATAGGATCTGACAGCAAAAATATACTACTAACTTCTTCTATTTTAGGGAACTTCTATTTCATATTATTTTGTTTAAGCTAGAATCACTTGTCATACCTTGACCATTTTATCACTGCGAATAGTAATTATTTTCCCTTTCTTTTAATCCCAAAGGAATCTCCTATAATATGCATCTTAATTAACTTAATTTTCCGGCAAGCATAATTCATTTTGGATCTTTCAATTACATGTGGGTAAAAAGCAACATTACTTTTGGTCACATTCATTTTGGCATTATATGTGTAACCTAATAATAATCTTTTTATGTAACCTAATAATAATCTTTTTTATTTATTTTTCATCAATAATATAGTTATCTCAGCACTGGTGACTCAAAAGGGACTAATTGGCTGCCGGCAGAATGCGACGTTTCCATAAGAAAAGGTTGGTTTTGGCATAAATCGGAAGCACCAAAAAAGCTAAGTGAATTACTCGAGATTTACTACAAATCCGTCGGTAGAAATTGTGTTCTACTTATTAATGTCCCACCAAACACAACCGGTTTGATCTCCGAACCCGACGTGCAAAGGTTGAAACAATTTCGAGGAGCAATCGATACTATCTTTTCCTCGAATCTGGCCCAAAAATGTTGGGTTAAAGTGAGTAGCAAAAGAGGTGGCGAAAACGGAGGTTTCGGGCCTGAGAACGTGTTAGATGAGGACCATCTATGGACGTATTGGGCTCCGAGTGAAAAGGAGAAGGGAGAGTATTGGATTGAGTTCAGGACGAAAGGTAAAAAATTGGCGTTTAATGTGATTAGGATACAAGAAGCTATCGGATTAGGGCAACGGGTGAAGAAACACGAGATTTACGTAGACGGGACTAGGGTTGCTAGAGGAAGCACTATAGGATATAAGAGACTTCATAGATTGGAAATGGGAGTTGTGCATGGATTTAGTGTTAGAATCAAGATTGTGAAAGCAAAGGGAACTCCTTTGATCTCATCTATTGGCCTACATTTTGATCCCTTTTGGAACCCTAAAGGGGAAATTACCAAAAAAGGCTCCACTATTAATTGATTTGCACTTTTGAAATGTGCATGAATTTAATGCTTATTATTTAGTGTTTATGCTCATACCAATGTAAAATGTTATATCAATAGTTATATGTATCGAACATTCCAAACCCTTTTGGGAATTTCAGAAGTTTGGGCCATAAGTCCAATGGATTTTTTTCCACATTTTGTTTTGTATTTGGGCCCATTTACTCTTTTTTCTTTTTTTTGGTACTTTAACAAATTCTTAAAACATGTTTATGTCTCGTATAGAGAAAGGGTAGTACTATTTGGACAAACTGTGACCACACAAACAAAAAATGATAATATAAATTTTGAAAGAGATTTACCTTATTTGGGTAAACCATAAGAGAAATGTTATTATTTCTATTTTTACAGTCAATTTTTCTTTTTTCTACGCGTGTGGCTGACCACAGTATGACCGAATGGATTTATTGAAACAGAAAATCAAAATGATGCACGTACTCCAATCTTTTCAACATAACAAAAGCTATTGCACAAAAGCATATTTCTCAGCTACTTATACATATAGAAAAGGGCAAAAATCTTTACCCCGTCCCCGTGCAAGAGCTTGAACTCTGAAGCATCGAGAAAAGTGCTCAAACCGCGTGTTCCTCCTGGTGCCTACTCCTCGAAGCAGCAATCAGAGGGAGTCCACCCTCGATATGAAGTGTAAGACTAGGTCGATAATTCACAGCTCGAGATTCGTAAGCCAATTTAAACGAGAAGGCACTGAGCAACACCGATGCAAAAACTTTCATCTGTCTGTAAGCAAACTCTTTGCCTAAACAGATTCTTGGCCCTGCCTGCATATATATATGCACACATTATATTTAATGGATGAAACAATTTTGAACGCGTTAGTTCATATAATCATTTAAATAATTGATCATATGTATTATTGATTCAATCTATCATCAAAAGTTAACGGTCCCTTACTTGAAAAGCTGTGAACTTAAACGGGCTTTCTTGCTTGAAAACTCCGTTATGATCAATCCATCTCTCCGGCCTAAACTCCTCTGCATCTTCGCCCCATAAAGATTTCATCCTCCCCATAGTGTATGGTACGAACGAAACCAGATTCCCTTTCTTCACACTGAATCCATCCGGGAAAGTATCATCTGCAAAACACATCTTCCCATCCTATTACACACAAGAAAACGAATTAAATATCTATATATAGTTAGTTATAGGGACAAGTTCTGGTAAAAACACATCTAGAATGTAGGAACTATGAACTAATTTGAACCATTGATCTTTCCATAATTCACAATTGTCATAAAAAGGAGCATTGTGCTTATTAATATAGACAATGATGTTTTTATGTGATGCTTTTTATATACTCGTAGATTATGGAAAGATCAATGCTTCAGATTCGTTCCTACAGTAGAAGATTACAGCTGGAGCAGCAGGATAGAGTCTGAGAGTCTCGGTGAGAGCAGCGTGGAGAAACTGCATCTTGTCGAGTGCTTCTTCTGTGATACTCTGAGCTATCTCGTCAATGGTGGAATGCCGGTTTAGATTAGCTGCGATGCACACTTCTTCGACAACCTTTTTTTGTAATTGTGGGTGTTTGCACATCATGTAGAAAAACCATGAAAGAGTGCTGGCTATTGTGTCCTTCCCAGCAATTATGAAGCTTAAGATTATGTCCTTGAGGTACTTCGGGTCCGTCTCGTTCATTTCAAGAAACCTCGACAGAATGTCTTTTTTACTATCCTATCATCCACATATACTTCCATATCATCATACAAGAATGCATAAATCAAATCAAAGAGACAAGATGGTTGATGAATTTGGACTTATGGATAAATACTTACTTGGGAATCTTGGTTTGGTTTTGAGATTTGAGCAGTTTTGGCTTCGATAACTTTGTAAACGAATCCATCAACGACTTTCGTGCATTTCTTGAGTGTGGCTTCGGATCCGACGTTGAAGAACTTCTTGATCGGCCAAGTTATGTCTACGTACCGACGAGTTATCATATCACTTGCCTCGTCGAATGCCTTTGAAAAGAGCTCGCCTTCGTCTACGCCACGCATGCTCTCTAGATCAACGCCGAGTACCACCTTGAAGACAGAGTCTAATGCAGATTTCATGAACAAATCCTGCAAAATATATATCCCACAATTGAATTATTGGTTTGGTTCGGTTACGAAGGAAAAGTCTTATGTGAGATGGTCTCCATATCCCGACTCAAGCCGGGAAATTTTGGTGACGATGATGCCCCACGTGTGGGGTCCACGTCCCGTTTGGACAATATCGTCTGTGTAATTTTATTTGATTTTGAACAACACCACCATATATAGGTTGTGTGTTGTTCTGAAATATGGTGATATTGTTCGTATCCAATAAAAGTAAACACAAACGATATTGTCCAAAACTATACCCAAACAATTTTTTATTTTTCAATTAAATAGTAATACTTAATTAGTCCTAATCAATAGTGGCTGAACTAACTCTAATTAGAGCTTAATAACTTTTAATTGTAATTAATTAATTATAATTGTGATTAGTAAATCTGAATCACTCATAATTACTCCCTAATTACAACAAACGTACTATGCAGTTGGACGTACGCAAAGTTTGCCATTTTTTTTCGTATATAACAACCTAAAAATTACTAGTGTTTTTGGGAGAAATTACTACGTAAAAGCTCTTATCACTAAAACAAATTGTAGAAAAATTAATTCCTCGAAATCGAAAATTAACTCTAACGAGTGCTTAATTGGAATTAGTTAATTCTACTTGTGATTTGATAAATCTTAATTACGTACAATTATCTTTTAATTACCTCTAGCTACTCTTAATTATTCTCGAATGACAGCATCCCGTACCGTGCGGTTGGACACATACAAATTTTAGTATCATCAAAAACTTGCTAGTATTTCGCGTAAATTAATGAGAAAATTCTCATCACCAAACTAAAATTGCAGAAATTTTACTTTCTCGAACTCCGAGCTCGCTCACAGCCTCACACACACACACACACACACACACACACACACACAAAGAGGCTATTTACACTACACCAAACACAGGGTAACAAAAGCATCATCACCTGAATTTCTATAATCTGATTCGACGCCGCAGCTGCAGAGATTATATTCGCAAGCTTCGCCGCATTAGTTTTGAAGACGCCGCTGCTGAATTCTCTGAGGTTTCTGGTCGAGAATTCGTAGCTCGACATCTTCCGTTGATGCCGCCACCTCTCGCCGTCGACGGTGAAGATTCCATCTCCGAGCAGATCTTCCAATACATCGTGGTGGTACGATCCCTGCGAGATCGAGAGTAATTCAGATTCTTCCACAAAAACAACTAATAATTTCTGAAATTGATCGATTTATCCAGAAATTTAATATACCTTGCCGTAGTTGGCGAAATTTGTTTTGAGGAAGTACTCGATGTTAGCGGGATCGGAGGTGAAGATTTCGACGTTGTCGAGGTGTAGAATTCGGAAAGTGGTGTTTTTATGAGTGAGAAGGGTTAGGTAATCGTACAGTCGCCGGAAATTGTAGAGCAGGTGGAATATTGTACCGCCGATTGGGTGATATTTCTTCTTCTTCTCTAATTTTGCTGATTTTCCTGCGGAAAATTTGAATATATAGGCTACTAGAATTGCAGCTAAAGCTGCAAGTAGAATGAAGTAATTTGGTGTATTCATATTCAAGGCAATCTTTTTGGTCATCGCCGCCAACGCATATTATTTATTATTTATAATAAGAAAATAGATGCCGATCACCACAATATCTCATATCCTACGTGTCATTCTCTCCATTTTATTTTTCTATTTTTTCAAAAATCTCAATTATACAATTAATAAAAAACCGTTACAAACTCAAAAGAGAATTAGTCAAATATAATCAATCTTGAAAAAAAAAATACTAATATAACCATATTTTTAAAAAATATCAAATATGACCACGCATACACGACCAGCATACACGACAATGTATATTGGTCGTGTATGCTGATATAGTCGTGTATGCTAGTCGTGTATTCAAGTCGTGTATGTTAATATAGTCGTGTATGCTAGTCGTGTGTGCATTATTGTGTATAGTGCTATGGTCGTGTATGTTAGTCGTGTATGCATGGTCAGCATACACAACCAGTTTAGGTCGTGTATGCTAGTCGTGTATGTATGGCCATATTTGATGGTTTTTAAAAAAGTGGCTATATTAACACTTTTATTTTCAGGGGTGGCTATATTTGCACTTCTCCCAACTCAAAATTTAAAGTTCTCACTCAATAAATTCTACACCAGATTATCCTTCAACTAACATTTATTTACAACGAGATGATCCTTCACGTAATGCTTATTATAATGATTTATTAAAATATACTCCCTCCGTCCATGAAATAAACCCTCATTTCATGGACGGCACGGAGACTAAGAAAACATAAAAAGGTGTTTTAAGTGGAGTTTGGGTCCCATTTGTTAAAAGTGGAGAAAGTGAAATGAAACTTAAAATTATTGTGGGTGGAATAAGAGTCCCACTTGTTATGAGTGAAAAAGATAAAATAGAGTTAAAGTTGTTGTTAGTGGAATATGGGTTCCACTTATTGTGAGTGGAAAAATAAAATGGGAGCGAAAGTTGTTGTAAATATAGTAAGGTCTCACATGATATGATTGGAAAAAGTGAAGTAGGAGTTTATTTTGTGGATAAATTTTTATGAGCAAGTAGGAGTTTATTTCGTGGACGGAGGGAGTATCTCTTTATGATAAATTATTTTTTTAATTTATATCATTACATTTACATTAAGATAATTAAACAATGAATATTTTTTAATAAAAAGTTTGAGTATCATTCTGCTACATTTCTAAAATTAGTTCAATTGTCAATAGAAATGAATGCATGTTACAAATTCTTGAAAGAATACTTTAGACGTGAACAATAATCAGTATTCAAATTATTAGCTTCCACTACGATACATAAGGACAATTTGTTTGTATAATTATTAGATAAATGAGTTCGATTAATAATTAATGAATGTTTATGATGATACGAGTTTTAGAACAAATCGAGTAATTATACTGCTAATTTTCTACAAATAATATGAAAATATGATAATCCCGTCGATGTTCGACGAGCAACACACTAGTAGTTATTAATAAGTGGAAAAGTGTGACATTTATCTATTTTTTTTTCAGATAATCAAAATGACGTCATGTCACTGAATTTCGGTGACACGTCCGTTTGTTTTAGTCGGAATCTGAGATCTTGTGGAAAATTGCTGATAAATTGATAACTTGTAATTCATCCGTACGCGAAATGATTATCAATTTTTTAAGTCCGTCTATGAAATGGTTGCACTTCTATTTATAGTAATAATATCCACTTAATACATTATATTTAACATTATATTTTTCTTCACTCATATTTATTATGGGATCTTTACTCCACTCATAACAATACTCACTTTATCTACTACTACTTACCATTTTTTTTAAATTCGTATCGTTCACAATGCGGCAACTATTTCGTAGACCGATGGAGTATATTAAAGAAAAAAAATGGTCGTCTTTCTCATTATCATTTTCTCACAACTATAAAACTACTAATATTATAACTTCATTCAATGAAAAATTCTGTATCCGCACTGATTGGGATAAAGATCGAATTATATGCTAGTGGAGGTGGTGAGTATTATGGGATGTGACATAATTAGAAGAAAATAGTGTCTATATTTATCCACATTGCTGACTTTCAACATTGGTTGTCATCATATATAGGATAGTAAATTTGTTTGGTAGTAATTCGATAGTGAAATAATCCTAAAGATATGAATTATTGTCAAAAATAGTAGTAGACTAAGAAAATAGTCTTTCGTATTTGGTACGTGTTGATGAAAAATCAATGAAGAAAAATGGATAAAGTGGCATTGATAAACAACAAGACCAAGACTATTGTATTTTTGTTTTATTTTTTCAGTTGAAGAAAGTTAGTGAAATTTATTAGTATTTAAATTTCCCACTACAGAATTAACAAGCTTAAAAGTCCATCGAGATTTATTTTTTATTTTTTATTTTAATTCAACAACCAAGATCGGAAAAGCTAGAGATTTCAGCTTTGGCACAACCGGTTTGATCTCCGAACCCGACGTGCAAAGGTTGAAACAATTTCGAGGAGCAATCGACACCATCTTTCCCTCGAATTTGGCCCAAAATAGTTTTGTTGAAGCGAGTAGCGAAAGAGGTGGCGAAAAAGGAGGTTTCGGGCCTGAAAACGTGTTGGATGAGGACCTTCTATGGACGTATGGGTTGCGAGTGAAAAGGAGAAGGGAGAGTATTGGATTGAATTCAAGACGAAAGGTAAAACATTGGCGTTCAATGTGATCAGGATACAAGAAGCTATCGGATTAAAGGCAACGGGTGAAAAAACACGAGATTTACGTACAAGGCCAGTCCTGTGTTTGACATCTAGGCGAAATAAAAAAAAAATGGGCCCTTATATACATATTTGATAAAGTCTTAATAGTTGAATATAAAATAATTTTTACCATTTATCAAAAATGACAATCAAAGTTTCTTCCAAAACAACAATATCATCAAGTAAAAACCATAAAAAAAATTGAAAAAGAAAAGAAGAGAAGCGAAATACCTATCCAACATATCGCAAAATTGTGTGAGAATTCTGAATTCTTCACCTTCACGTAGACCTCACCTCCTCAGTCCTCCCTCGCCGCTGACTCTCTCTGACTCTCTCTCACACTCTCCAAGTTCTGTATGTTCCTTTTTTTTATTATTTTTTTATGTAATATAAAAATATATATATTTGGGCCCCCAAAATTTCCGGCCCTGGAAACATTGAGTGGGCTCGCTGACTCTCTCTCTCTCTCACTCTCCGAGTCCTATCTATTCCATTACTTAATTTTTTTTATATAGCATACATAAAAAAAATTTGGGCCCCACAAAATTCTAGGCCCAAGCCAGCTGCCTTGTGGGCCTTCCATCAAGTCCGGCCCTGTTTACGTAGACGGGACTAGGGTTGCTAGAGGAAGCACTATTGGATATAAGAGACTTCATAGATTGGAAATGGGAGTTGTGCATGGATTTAGTGTTAGAATCAAGATTGTGAAAGCAAAGGGATCTCCTTTCATCTCTTCTATTGGGCTACATTTTGATCCCTTTTGGAACTCTAAAGGGGAAATTACTAAAAAAGGCTCCACTATTAATTGATTTGCACTTTTGAAATGTGCATGAATTTAATGCTTATTATTTAGTGTTTATGCTCATACCAATGTAAAATGTTACTATCAGTAGTTATATGTATCGAACATTCCAAACCCTTTTGGAAATTTCAATAGTTTGTGCCATAAGTCCAATATATTTTTTCCACATTTTTTTTTTTAATATTTGGGCCCATTTACATTTTTTCTTCTTTTTGGTACTTTCACACATGCTTAAAACATGTCTATGTCCCATATACAGAAAATCAAAATGAAACTTTTCAACATATATAACAAAAAGCTATTGGACAAGAGCATATTTCTCAAGTTCTTATACATATAGAAAAGGGCAAAAATCTTTACCCCGTCCCAGTGCAAGAGCCTGAACTCTGAATTATCGAGAAAAGTGCTCAAACCGCGTGCTCCTCTTGGTGCCTACTCCTCGAAGCAGCAATCAGAGGGAGTCCACCCTCGATCTGAAGTGTAAGCATCGGTCGATAATTCACAGCTCGAGATTCATCTGCCAATTTAAACGAGAAGGCACTGAGCAACACCGATGCAAAAACTTTCATCTGTCTGTAAGCAAACTCTTTCCCTAAACAGATTCTTGGCCCTGCCTGCATGTATGTATGCACACATTATATTTTAAAGGATTAAACGCGTAGTTCATATAATCATTTAAATACTCGATCATATGTATTGTTGATTCAATCTATCATCAAAAGTAAAGGCTCCCTTACTTGAAAAGCTGTGAACTTAAACGCGCTTTCTTGCTTGAAAACTCCGTTATGATCAATCCATCTCTCCGGCCTAAACTCCTCTGCATCATCACCCCATAAAGATTTCATCCTCCCCATAGTGTAAGGTACGTATGAAACCAGATTCCCTTTCTTCACACTGAATCCATCGGGGAAAGTATCATCTGCAAAACACATCTTCCCATCCTAATACACACAAGAAAACGAATTAAATATCTATATATAGTTATAGGGATGAGTTCCTGTAAAAAAAACATCCCTAATGTAAGAGCTAGGAACTAATCTGAACTATTGATCTTTCCATAATCTACATTTGTCATAATGAAGCATTGTGCTTCTTAATATAGACAATGATTTTTTTATGTGATGCTTTATATGACAAATATAGATCACGGAAAGATCAATGGTTCAGATTCGTTCCTATAGTAGAAGATTACGGCTGGAACAGCAGGATAGAGTCTGAGAGTCTCGGTGAGAGCAGCGTGGAGAAACTGCATCTTGTCGAGTGCTTCTTCTGTGATACTCTGAGCTATGTCGTCAATGGTTGAATGCTGGTTTAGATTAGCTGCGACACACACTTCTTCGACAACCTTTTTTTGTACTTGTGGGTGTTTGCACATCATGTAGAAAAACCATGAAAGAGTGCTAGCTGTTGTGTCCTTCCCAGCAATTATGAAGCTCAAGATTATGTCCTTGAGGTACTTCGGGACCGTCTCGTTCATTTCAAGAAACCTCGACAGAATGTCGCCTTTACTATCCTATCATCGACATATACTTCCATATCATCATACAAGAATGCGTAAATCAAATCAAAGAGACAAGACAGTTGATGAATTTGGACTTATGTATAAATACTTACTTGGGAATCTTGTTTTGGTTGTGAGATTTGAGCGGTTTTGGCTTCAATAACTTTGTAAACGAATCCATCAACGACTTTCATGCATTTCTTGAGTGTGGCTTCGGATCCGACGTTGAAGAACTTCTTGATCGGCCAGGTTATGTCTACGTACCGAAGAGTTGTCATTTCACTTGCCTCGTCGAATGCCTTTGAAAAGAGCTCCCCTTCGTCTGCGCCACGCATGCTCTCTAGATCAACGCCGAGCACCACCTTGAAGACAGAGTCTAATGCAGATTTCATGAACAAATCCTGCAAAATAAATATCCCACATTTGAATTGGTTGGTTTGGTTCGGTTATGAAGGAAAAGTCTTATGTGAGACGGTCTCCATATCCCGACTCAAGCTGGGAAATTTTGGTGACGATGATGCCCCACACGTGGGGCCCACGTCCTGTTTGGACAATATCGTCTGTGTAATTTTATTTGATTTTGAACAACACTACCATATATAGGTTGTGGTGTTGTGAAATATGGTGATATTGTTCGTATCTAATAAAAGTAAACACAAACGATATTGTCCAAAATTATACCCAAACAATTTTTTATTTTTCAATTAAATAATATTTAATTAGTCCTAATCAATAGTGGCTGAACTAACTCTATTTAGAGCTTAATAACATTTAATTGTAATTAATTAATTATAATTGCGATTAGTAAATCTTAGTTACCCATGATTTCTCTAATCACTCTTAATTACCCTCTAATTACGACAAACGTACCATGTAATATTTAATTAGTCCTAATCAATAGTAGCTGAACTAGCTTAATAACTTATAATTATAATTAATTAATTAATTATAATTATGATTAGTAAATCTTAGTTACCCATAATTACCTCTAATCACTCTTATTAATTACCCTCTAATTACAATAAACGTATTATGCAGTCGGACGTACGCAAAGTTTTGCCAATTTTTTTGTTCTTATATAATAACCTAAACCGAATTACTACGTAAAAGCTCTTATCACTAAACCAAATCGTAGAAAAATTAATTCCTCAAAATCGAAATCTAGAAGAAAGCTTAGTTAACTCTAATAAGACCTTAATTGGAATTAATTCATTCTACTTGTCATTGATAAATCTTAATTACGTACAATAATCATTTCATTACCTCTAGTTTACTCTTAATAATTATCGAATGACAGCAAACCGTACCGTGCGGTTGGACATATACAAATTTAACATCATCAAACTTATTATTTCGCGTAAATTAATTATTATCAGTAAAAAAAATTCTCATCACCAAACTAAAAATTGCAGAAAGCTTACTCTCTCTCTCTCTCTCTCTCTCTCTCACACACACACACACACACACACACACAGGCTACATACACTACACCAAACGCAGAGTAACAAAAGCATCATCACCTGAATTACTATGATCTGATTCGACGTCGCAGCTGCAGAGATTATAGTCGCAAGCTTCGCAGCATTAGTTTTGAAGACGCCGCTGCTGAATTCTCTGAGGTTTCTGGTCGAGAATTCGTAGCTCGACATCTTCCGTTGATGCCGCCACCTCTCGCCGTCGACGGTGAAGATTCCATCTCCGAGCAGATCTTCCAAAATATCGTGGTGGTACGATCCCTGCAAAATTCCGATTCTCAATTACTTCCATAAAAACACAAAATCAACTAATAATTTCTGAAATTGATCGATTTATCCAGAAATTGAACCGTATATGTACCTTGCCGTAGTTGGCGAAATTTGTTTTGAGGAAGTACTCGACGTTAGCGGGATCGGAGGTGTAGATTTCGACATTGTCGAGGTATAGAATTCGGAAAGTGGTGTTTTTCTGAGAGAGAAGGGTTAGGTAATCGTACAGTCGCCGGAAATTGTAGAGCAGGTGGAATATTGTGCCGCCGATTGGGTGATACTTCTTCTTCTTCTTCTCTTCTGTTTTTGCTGATTTTCCGAATTTTTTGAATATATAGGCTACTACTAGAATTGCAGCTAAAGTTGCAAGTAGAATGAAGTAATTTGGTGTATTCATATTCAAGGCAATCTTTTTGGTCATCGCCACCGATGCATAGTTATTAATAGGTGGAAAAATACAAGTCGATTCCTCTATTTCTCGTCGTGTTTCATTTTTATTTCATTAGTTGAATTTTTTAATCTCTATTCGCATTTCATTCTCTACTTCATCCATTGATTGAACGATATGTAGCATCGACTGGGGTTTATTTCACCCAAATAAGATATATAATTATATCCAAATCGCTAAATGTCAATCCGATAAATGAAATTGATGATGAAACACCATAGTCTGAATTGCAACAACTAAGACCAAATCATTTTGATTATTGAAAAAAAAAATTGTCTTATTTTTCTCAAGTTGGATTTCCTATCCTAATTTCGTATTTTCATTCTCTACTTCTTTCATTAATTGAACGATATGTGATATTGACTAGGATTTAGTCCACCCAAATAACAATTCAGATCTTTTACTCCTTATGGTATTTCATCATCTATTTCATTCGTCGGATTTTGACATTTAGCGATTTAGATATAATTATATACCCAATTTGGATATAATAAACCTTAGTCAATGTCGCATGTCGTTCAACCAATGAACGGAGTAGAGAATGAAATACGAAATGGGAATAGGAAATCCAATTTGTAGTTGTTGAGCTCGTCACATCATCAAATTTCGGTGACACGTCAGTTTGTTTTAGTCGGAATCCGATCTCGTGGAAAATTGCAAAAAAATTGATTACTTTATACTTATGCATCAAATTTCATAATTTATATGGTAAAAGTTTATAGCAAATAAATCCTTATGTTTATTATTAACGGTTAAAGAATCAATTGAAATTTTATCAAAATAAATTTGAAATTGAATTTAGATATAATGAATCCTAATGATAAAAGTTAAACTAAAGTACGCGAAATTGAAATCGAAGGGAAAAAATGAAAGTTGATCAAAAATTATGGTATAACACCCTAGTTAGTGCAAGTCGGAAGGGAAGAAATGACTTCTTTTAATTAAGAAAGTAAGATAAAAATCAGTTGAAACGATGTTGATTTACTAACAAGTTCATAAGGAAAATAAATTAAATATAATTAATAGTCGAATTTCTCATTACCATTTTCTCGCAGCAAAACTACAAGTATAACGGACAACTTCCTTTAAAAAAAGAGATGGTCTTCTGTGATATCGGTCTCTTACTAGACACCACGTTGACACGGTTAAACTCGGGTCAAATCCGTTGACCTTTTTTTTTCAAATTATTTTTTAATTCACCTTCGGCTCCGATTTTACAGCTCCGCCTTCGTTTCGATTACTAATATAAGGATAATCGTCGGGCAACAATTTGGATTTTTTCGGCTCGCTCCGAGATCTTCGGCTCCTCTCGCTCGAATCTTAACCAAAGAAAAAGCGGCAAACAAAAAAACGAAGAGGCAAAAAAAAGGAAAGGAAAAAAATCTGAAATTAAAAAAAATAGAAAATTAATAAAAAATTGGAAAAAAAATTAAAAAAATAAGGGTGCGTGGGGTGCATGCGCGCGTGTGCCCCACGCACCGGTCTCTAGAAGAAACCAAATTTGGTAATTTGCAAGTGGAGTTGGCGAGTATTATGGGATGTGACATAATTAGAAGAAAATAGTGTCTATAATTATTTAGGGTAATGATATTCGGCCACATTGTGGCCAGCAACATATGTAAAAAAAAAAAGTTCACTATAAAAATGGAAATAATTGTATTTTCCCCTTAGAAATTATGCTTCCCAATTAAAGTATATTTTCATTTTCAAAATCTATCTTATCATTTTTAGTTTGTGATCGGCTACAGTGTGGCCGAATATCATTACCCATTTATTTATCCACACTATATGCTATAAATAATATCTCCACATTGTTGACTCAATACCAAGTCCTCCCTCGCTGGTCCTTGTCCCTTTTAAATTTTCTTACCGTAATAAATTGCTCAACTCGCAACATTTGTTGTCATCATATGTAAAATAGTAAATTAGTTGTCGGGTAGTAATTCGATAGTGTAATAATACTAAAAGATAATGAATTCTTGTCAAAAATAGTAGACTAAGAAAATAGTCTTTCATATTGGGTACGTGTTAATGACGAATCAACCAAGAAAAATGGATAAAGTGGCATTGATAAACAAGAAGATCAAGACTATTGATTGTATTCTTTTTTTCCGTTGACGAAGAAAAAGTAGTGAAATTTATTATTTAAATTTCCCACTACTAAATTAACAAGCTTAAAAGTCGATCAAGATTTTTTTTAATTCAACAATCAAGATCTGAAAAACTAGAGATTTAAATTTTGACGAGCTTGGATTGGTTGAAGGATGAAAGTTACATATGATTAATCTACTGAAAAAGATTAATTAATAATATTCTCGAGTCTCAAAAGTGTCATGATCTACAAAAAAACATGTAACAATCAAATTAGACATTAGCTTTCTCCCGTTATGATTTCTTTAAATGAAATTGATCGTTAAAGGACAATATTTCCTTGCTAGTACAAGTGAAAAGCAAGACATAACTATACTACTAATCGAATAGAAAAATACAAATTGAAAAAAAAAAAAAAAAAAAAAAAAAGCAATTTCTCTCTTCATAAATACCAAAAAACAAAATCCCTCAACAATAATAAAAAAAATTATATAATACCAAAAATCATGTGCCACTAGCATGCTTATATTGCTCTCACTCAACCAGTAACAAGTTCTGGAAGAGAAATGCAGATGCATCACCATCTGCGGTTGTTATTTCCACGACCTCTTCCACCACCACCACCACCGCCACCGCCACCTCCGCCTCCACCACCATAACCTCTAGAGTATCTATCATTCCGCCTATCCGGAAATCCCCCTCTCCCGCCTCTTCCAGCCGGGAACCTACCTTCTCTTCTATCCAAGAAACCACCGCCACCACCACCACCACCACCACGCCCTCCGCCTCCAGATCTTCCCCCTCCTCTTGCCTGCTCTCTTTCTTGCAAACGCGGCAATGACTTCACCACCTCTAGGCTCACCCCAGAGAGATTTTTCTGCCCTGCAATCCCATGATGCAGCTTAATAATGAGCATTTATAATTATCTTACAAGATTTTAATATTGGTACTTGCTAATGCTAAAGCCTTTTACTGCGCCGATCTTCGATTTACAGCAGTAATTAATAGAAAATAATTCACAGTATAAACTAACCAGCAATAAACTGGTCCAGATCTTCAGTAGCCACATCAAACACTGCACCCTTCCCATCAGCTGTTAAAGAAAGACCCCTGATTGATTCAACTTTCTCTTCTGGTAAAAATCTCCGTAAAACACCATAGACAAAGCTGAAACATCGTGATTAATATTAATGTTGAGAAAATTCAAACGTACAAACTATAATGTTGATGCAGAAAGCTCAACAGACATCTCCACACAGGGAAATCACTATATGTCTCGTGAAGCTTACCGTTCCACCAAGAATGCGCATGCGCTCTAACCTACTTAGCAATTCGAATGACAGATTGAAGAATTTAGCAAGGTGAAGAAGAGTCGAGAGAAAAGAGGTCATGTATATAGCTGATCAAATTCTTAGTTATCAAATTCGGATTTATCTACATGTAACAGAACCATTAATATTACGACAGATTCATATCCACATGACAGAATCATCAGGCAGTAATGCAAACATTACTAGTAGTAGCAAAATCAGTTTTAAGCACATACGAAGGTGTGTAAATGGGCCGTCCACATTCAAGGAGAATGGTAACATAGTTTTCCATTGAAGTGAGGAGTGATCGACTCTTGATTTCAGTATAACCCTGCATAAGAGGAAGCCTTCTGTAAATATTAAAATAACTTGATTATCAACTAACTGATGTAAAATAAGGACGTACAGCAATTTTGGCCAGTGCCTTTGCAAGCAGTTCGGCTGGAGACAGAACAGACAACTTCACTAGCTCTTCAGCAGCAGCCTTAAATACAGGTATGACTCTACATGTTTTTTAGTATAATAGCAATATCTTTGGTTATTTGCGCTATAAACACTCCCTTCAAAATTGCACATAAAAGATAATACCTATCGGATATCTCAGATAATTTCGCAGCAGCTTCTGCACCAGCAATTTTAGCAATATCTGCTGGCTGTGGAGCTGACATATGTTCGAATTTCACCCCGGATTCTCTTTCTATCTTTGAAAAGTTTGACTTCCTTGGATCATAAAGCATTACGGCAATGCCAGTTTTCCCTGAATAGAGCATCATTACATTTTCAATATTGGGCAAGTTATATAAAGTTCAATTGCAGAGGACAAATATTAGGAAATCACCTGCTCTCCCCGTTCTGCCAGAGCGATGAATATATGCCTCTACATCACGAGGTGGTTCACACTAGAGCATAAAAATGCAATTCAGTCAACATGTCAGGGCAGAAAGCAACATAATATGAGTGGCAGAAAGTAGTAAGTCTGTATGTGCTTCAAGAGAAATGGAGGGAAAGAATACCTGAATAATCAGCTGGACATCATCAATATCTAACCCACGAGCCGCTACATTTGTAGCCACGAGTGTTGAAAATTTTCCGGATCTGAAACCAGAAAGTGTGACCTGAAAGTACCACCCAAGATATATTTAAGACATTGTTTTTACGGTATCTCAGTGAAGATTCTTGCTATCAATTAAGATTTATTTTAGGGAAGTTGTAAAAGATTTAAACTAAGAATGATATTGCATTTCAACTGTCAGGTAAAATAAGAAGCAATAGCAGCACCACCACAAACTCAAGTGATGAAGCCTAAAATATCAATGCACCCGAAGCACAAAAAATCATGCTATATGTTAACATCTGCTGACGAGACCAAAAATGATTCTACCTTTCCCAAAATGCAACGACAGATGACATAACAAACCAGGAAAAGCTTCTACCTCACGTGTAGCCTGCTGTATATCCCCATGCAAAGCACGTGCTCCAGGTAGTAATCCAGCTAGTGTGGAAGCAGAATCCTTTGTCTCCGTAAAAATAATAGTGCGGCCTCCACTAAAACACCACAATGGAGGATTAGAGAGAGAGTGTTGCTGATGAAATAAAAGAATTTGAAAATATTTAAAAAATGTAGTAGGATGTTAATAGGCGAACCAACCTACTATAGCAGCGAATAATATCAGGAATAATTTGGGATCTGGCAGAACTGGAGCAAGGAAGAACGATATGTCTCACGTTGGTGCTAGCCTTCATCTTCTCATTTCCAACAAGGTCAGTAGTTTTCTTATCTTGTTTTAGAAACTTTGCTGCAATCTGGCATCAGAGAGTACTTATTATGCTCAACAAAAAGTAAGTTAGAAAAGAGTTGCAGCTAAGAAGAGATATACTATCATAAAAGAATAGTAGAGATGTAAAATTTCAATGGGAGTAAAAGACATACATGCTTCACCCATTCTGGTAAAGTAGCACTAAAAAGAAGTGTTTGGACTCTATTTGCATCCTCTACCTTGCCTTCAAATCAATAACAGAAATATGGTCATGATAAGTGAAAGAGAACTAAACAACATCATACTAACAAAATCACAAACTAAGCATAAATGAAGACATGCTCCTACAAACATAAGCCAAAAAAAAATAACTGTAATGTTGCATCAACAACTGAAGACTAGTGCGATAAAATTTAATGCACGGACAACTTCATCATATATTCATTTGTGACATACCTAGGATAAGTTCAACGTCTTCAACAAAACCCATCCTCAGCATTTCATCAGCCTCGTCAAGTACTCGGAACTTTAATGCACTGAAGTCAATATTTCCTCTGTCCATGTGATCCTGAACATCGAGATTAGAAGCTCCATAGTTTGACACATGATTCTCAGTGGAATCAAATAACAAATAGCATATATAAAATAATGCATGTGCCATTTTCAACCTTAATAGCTACTCAGAAAAAACCAACCTTAATGCGACCAGGAGTACCAACAACGATGTCTATGCCTCTTTTCAATTGAACCTGTTGTGGCTGGTATGGCGAACCCCCATACAGACAACAACATTTCAACCCTAATGCTCCACCGTATATCTCAAAGTCCGAGAACACCTGTGGCCATGTACGAGAAAGAAGTGACAGACTCGAAAAATTAGGACATTTAAAATTGTGAAGGAGAAACATTCGAGAAAATAAGAGGAATCTTGAAACAATCTACTCTAATGGGTGCATATACCTGAGTTGCCAGTTCTCTAGTGGGTAAAAGCACAAGAACACTCGGTGCCCTTCCATATCCAGTCTTTCTCGATGCTTTTGCAGGCCCATTCGTCAAGGATTCCAATATAGGCAACATAAAAGCCAACGTTTTACCCTGATATGATTCAACAAGCAGGTTAGATATATCAGAACATTCCAAATTCTGGTGAAGGAATTAATTAAAGCAACACAGTCACCAAAACACTCAGATAATCGAGGATTCCTAATGTTCTCAATCACTTTCTGATCCTACAGTTGAAAACAACAAAAGAATTCTTGAGACTTGGTTGATCAGACCCTTCAGCATTCATCAACAGCTTATATATACTCCGTGTTAACGACAAATAATACATCCACATTCTTCCATGTTAATGAAATCAAACAACGAACTGAATCTACGACAACAGCTGCTGAGTGGCGTCAGCAATTCGATGGCAACACAGTCTGTCCCCTACATTTCGACAATGAAAGCCTATCCGCATTCAGATTGATCCAACTTCCACCATTTTTACATTTCTGCAACTATAATGTTCAATCCGTAAACAGGACTACCATCCTATCACCAAACTGAGGAAGCTCAAACTGCAAACCCTCAATTTCGCAAACAATCATAAGAAATCCACAACAACAAATCAAATCCTTAGAAGTAAACAAATCCCCAATTTCCCCACAGATGAACACACAGACATTCAGAGCACATCAAAATCACGATCCAAAAGTAAAAATTGCAGATATGATCATCGAAATCTAAAATTGCTCTTACCTGACCAGTGCGCGCCCTACCGACCAAATCAGAACCATCGAAAATGGTGTTGAACGTCATGGCCTGAATAGGGAAGAGCGACTCGATCCCCTTCTCCTTCAGCGTCTCCCTCAACGCCTTCGAAATCCGGAACTTCGTCAGCGCATTAGGATCCTCCTCGTCCTCGTTATTGTTCTCGAATCCCATCTTCTTCTTCTCAATTGAATCTATGGGATCGCCCATCTCCGCACTGCATCGATTCCTCTCCTCCTCTTCATCATCATGACTCGATCTCCAAAACCTTTCGCTTCAATCTCTCTCTCTCTCTCTCTCTCTCTCTCTCTCTCTCTCTCTCTCTCTCTCGTCCTAATTTTTGGGAGGCCACCTGGATTGTAATAAAATGGTGAGGTAGTTTTTTTTTTTTTTTTGGGTTGGACTTTTTCTCAGTGTTGATCATTCCTCTCGACGGAGTTAGAGTCATCCAAAATTTCCGGAGCTTTAGCCTTGTCCATTTTCTTCTTCCTTTCAGAGGATTCAGATTCTCTTGCCATACTCTCTCTCTCTCTCTCTCTCTCTCTCTCTCTCTCTCTCTCTTGTGCAGCGAGCGAGCAGAGAAGGAAGAGGCGGGAAAGTGTTTTGACTTACGGCGCTTTTATAGCCTTTATTTATTTAAGAAGCGGAGAGATTTCGGCCGTAGGATTGAGATGCGTGCGCTACCTGCCGTTAGATGCCGTTATACTACCATTAATAAATAATAGAGGCACACTTGTGTGCGATCTTTTGCAGCTGAAATGCGACCGGGTCAGGTCGGGTTGATCTGTTGACCCGGTTAAAATTAATTTTTATTTTTTTTAATTTTCAGTTTTTTTTTTCGGTTCCGCCTTCGACTTCGATTTTACTGCTCCGTCTTCGCTCCAATTACTAATATAAGGATAATAGCCGGACAATAATTTGAACTTTTTCGGCTCGCTCCGAGACCTTCGGCTCTCCTCGCTCGAATCTTGACCAAAGAAGAAGCGGCAAACAGAAAAACGAAGAGACAAACAAAAAAAAGGTGGAATAACAATGTGGAATGTTTTAAAAACAAAAATTGAAATAAAAAAAACTGATAAAGAAAAACAGAAATTCATAAAAACTAGTTTAATGAAAACTGGAAATAAAAAAGATCGGATAAAAAAATATTGGCGCATGTAATACACGCACGCGTCGCGTGGGCGACTGACGCGTGTATTACACGCGCCATGCGCCGGTCGTATTCAAGTTTTGGTGTAAATAATAATATTGATGCTAAACGATTAACTGGAAGGTCTTCAGTTTCTGTTGCCAAGGCTTCAGTTTCTTTTTGTTCTTAATTGTTTCTATATATAAATTATGAACATAAAAATACTGTAAAATTTTGTTCCTTTGGAGAAAATATTAATTGTTTCTGTTATGTAAATATTGAGCTAGAAGTTTGTTTTGTTTTGCTTTAGATGCAGAGGAGGATGGCATAAGACCATCAGCAATTTGGAGCTCGCTGCCCTTTTTTGTGGGCCCCCAGCACGCTTACCAATTGTGTTGCAATGACGAGCTTTCACATTTGGAGCTCTCTCCTTCTTTCTTCCTCTTTCCCTTTTTTCTCCCTTCTCTCCTTTCGCCCAATTAACCATCACCACATCATCTGCGAGCTCACCTCCAAGAAGCTCGCAAGTCCGAGCTTCAGCTCGCGAGCTCCACGCTCGCCAACAGAGAGAGAGCGTCGACCTCGAGCTCGATAAGCGCGTGCCGCTGCTGGTGGTCTAATTAGACTAATTTGACAGTAAATTTTTTTCTCTTTTGTTGAAAATAAATAAATCGCAAATTGAGACTAATAAATTATAATTATCAGATCAATATATATATATTCAAATTGAGATTAGTAAATTCTAATTGAAATTAGAGAACTCTTATTGAGATTAATTAACCCTGTTTACCCCTTAATCATCCTCTTAATTACCACTATTTACCCTAATACCCTTAATTATCCCATAATCAGTCTTAATTATTTCCTAATTACAACCAATACTACCGAATGATTTGTTATACCAAGCTTTTGCATGATTGCAAATGGTCACTGTAAGTATTTTTAAATGGACATTTATTATTATCTTTTTTAATAAAGACTCTTTCATCCTATGTGAGTAAAAATTAATTCAAATCTAATTTGTACAACATCACTTCCATACTTACTCATTTTCATATAATTCTACAGTTTGTTTCTCAATTACTTTTCACAATTACGTACTCAACTTTTGAGTTGGGGGAAGAAGGAAAAGTGTGCCTTTCCCAAAACTTGCTTTTAATTTTTATATTTGTAACAATAATTCATGAGTGTGTTTTAAATAATGATACAAAAATATTAACTATAATCATATAAACCAATGCATTCATAAAACCTTTTGAAAGTAAGATTTATAAGTATGATTTGAATTATTATCAATGGAATAGTGAACGAAGCTCTTGGTTATTTTTGTCTAAGATGTTTTGATCTCTTGAGGAAAATTTGTGTTGATTTTATCTCATTTTTATTGCCGATCATGATTGATAAAGTCGCCGCACTTTTCAAGATTCTTAAGCAGGGTAATTCTCAAGCCCCTTTTCTCTTTTTCTCTTTTGTGCATTTCTCATTCTCTCTCTCTCTCGCTCACAGGGCTTGTTATTGGCCCCGCCGAGTTGCCGCCTCCTCTCACCGGTGACGTGGAACGACGCCAGCTACTACTCAACGCGTCTCCACCTGCTGAAGCCTTGCCGTTAGCTCGATTTGAGTTCAACCCAGTTTAAGGTCTGTGCTATTTCTGCCCAGACATTAATATAAAGTCCTTTTTTTCTAGTGTTTATTTGTCTTATTAATTTATGTTAATGAAGGATTATGATTCGAATATTATGTAGGATATGTTTTAGCTTTGAATTGATAGGGGTTAAAGAATTAGGACGTGATAGTTTGCAGGGATATCGGGTATGGATTTGAACTTTATGAATTTGAATTTTATGTTTTATGGATCTGAAATTTGATAGAATATGTAGTTTTGAACATTGTGTTTGGTGGTTAATTCTTTATTTGTGTTAAATTGTCATTTATTTGATTAAATTCCGATTCGCGGGTGGCGGGTAGATGGATACCCGCGGGTGGCAAGTTGGCGGATACCCGACGGCGGGTATCCGCGGGTGACGGGTGTGGGTGGAGGAAAGAACCAATCACGGGTAGAGATGACAATTTACTCGCGGTTACCCGACACTAATAGATACAGATTTGAGGGGCATTTGATATCCACAGGTACCTTCATGATTAGAATTCATTATCCATTTAATTCGTGGGTACGAATATGAATAATTACTATCCATACCCACAAAATTCATTTACCCGCGATACATACCCACAATACCCATATAATATCCGCGAAATAACAGACTACTCCCTTTATTTTTCTTTCTAAGCCCAACCTAATCCCCCAACTTCAAAAGCTCAACCCAATACCCCTGCCTAAGTTACCTAACCCCCTAAGTGACTACTGCTCTCCAATCTTCTCGACCGCCACAATCGACGGATCAGTCGCCGCCGCCGCATCTCCACCATCCTCCGGCGCAGTTCTCCGCCGGAATCCTTCGACTAAAACGCCTAAACCTTTCCGGCGCAGCTCGCTTTTCTTCTCACTCTCTAACCACTGAAGACGGGCCTCCAACGCTCCGCCGCCGTCGCATTCTCTGAATCTCTGGTTAGATAACATCTCAAAGTGATTTTTTGTTATTTCTCTGTAAATTGGAGCATTGTTTCTGTGCAAATCAATAGCTTGATGTCTGTTGAGCTGCTTTTTCTGTTTTCTATGTTTTCCTGCATTTTTGCTCAATGACAATAGAAGCTCTGTGGTTTCATAGAAGCTTGTGGCTGTAATTTGTGATACGAATTTTGATTCGCAATTTAGCGGACTTGTAAGCTCTTGGTGTTGCTGTCGAGGTTTAAACCGAACTGCTTTATTTATTTGTGATTTTAAAGATATATGATTCAATTAGTGGATCTTTACGCTCGATTTCGGTATTGCCTAGTTGATCTTAACAGAGTAATGTGTCTGGAGCTAATTCTTGCTGTATCCACTTATGTTCGTAGGCAATTACTTCTGCTGTTTAATTTTATTTTTCTTCGTAGACTTAGTGATGTGTTCTCTAATCTTTTAATTGCTGAGAATCGTTTGAACTAATGACTAATTTGAGCATTTCTCCAGATTAGGGTTCTTGGATAGTTTGAAAGAAAAGATGCCTCTCTATGACTGCATGCTTTTGCTGAAACCGAATGTTCGAAAAGAGGCCCTCCTTGATTTGGTTAATCGAGTGGGGAAACATGTTTACAAAAGAAATGGAGTGGTGACTGACTTTAAATCCTATGGACCTGTGCAATTGGGTTATGGAATTAGAAAACTCGATGGGCGATATTATCAGGTAAGTCATGCTCTCCTTCGGCGTTTTTTCATCAAAATAATTACGTTTTGATTCAGTAAGTTTGTAAAAAATATATTGATAATATCAAGAGTTTGCGTTGCCATTGTAGCTAATTGAAGCTTCTCATACTTTTTAGTATTTAGCCCTAAATAAGTTGTGCTCATACTTTATGTAGTGCATAATTTCTTCAATCAATATGCTAAATTGTTGCAAGTTGATTGCTTTTATACCCATCATAATTCAATGCTGTGACTAGCTTATGTATTTGTGATTTTGTTTTCTTTAAGTGGCATTGTCAAATTACTAAGACTATCCGCAGTGGTAGTGTCTCGAGGTGTCTCTATAGGGTGTGATAGAGATAGAGACAGTCAGCTGCAGTGGGACTGTCTCTATAGGGTATCTCCATCTAATTAGTTTATTAATTTTGAATATTAATTTTGTCAATATATCACTGTCTCGTTCCAACTCTGTCTCGTTGGAACGAGACAGTCTCAAGACAAGACAGTGGATGCAATGGGCTGTCTCCATGGATTGGGTGTCTTGAGACACCCATGGAGACAGCCACTGCACACAGTCTAAGGTTGCTCTGGAGAACATGATCAAGTAAGCCACAAATCCATCTTGCTCGAGCGTTGGTGATATGATACTTGTTTAAACAGGTCCTTTCTAGTTGCGTTTACCCTGAATCCTGTCACGTATTGATCTCTGTTTGCTTTTTTATATGTGCAATAATGTTTCTTTTTTTATGACAACCGTGGTCGTCCAAAGGTGGTCGAGATTATGATCCACTTTCTACATATATATGTATGTATGTGCGTTGAACTTGTGATTGAAATACTTCTCAATGAGAGAGGAGAATTATATAAGACATAATTAATTGGTATATGGTGCAGGGCCAACTGCTGCAGATGACTATGATGACACCGCCCAGCATAAACTCCGAGCTACATTACCTGAACAAGGAAGACCGGTTACTGCGTTGGCTTCTGGTTAAACATCGTGGCACAAAGTTCATGGGGACCTCAGATGAATCTGATGCTGTAAATCTGCAGGATTTCAGGAATGCTTTAATAAGTGGCGGCATGTCTGAAGAACAAGAAGAAGGAGAAGAAGAAGATGATGACGACGATGATGATGAACAACCCGAATCAGGAGAACCATGAGCTGGAACGCTTTGTTCTTTAAATTTTCACTCTTTTTCAAAGTAGGGCAGCTGAAACTCGTTCTTTAAATCAAATGAAATGTTAATGCACTAATTACTCTTTTTATTTTTTTTTAACTTTCATTAGCAATTCACTTATCAACTTAATGATAATGTAACTTGATAGAAAAATAATCTGGAGCATCCAATTCACAGACATGTAATCAATACCTTTTATTGGACCTCTGAAAATGATGATAGATATTTCTGTGACCACAAGAAAAATGGCAACTGCAAAAGAAATAGGAAGAATTCTAACTCATCAAATTTTAATAAACAAATCCTCATCAGAGTGCATAAACAGTAGTACTACTTACATAATGGAAATGCAACAACAAAAATCAAACTTGACTCCATGAATATACGTTTACCTTGCTTTGATGGAAAAAGAGTGGAAAATGAATATTTTCATCATTTTTCACACGCTTACTATGTTGGTTAATTTTTTTTCTCAGGCAGGATGGATAATCTTTCAGGGCAGCCCCTTTTCCATCCATTTCTCATCAATTGTGAAAAATATTAACCCGAGAGGAGTTATGTGATAATATTTTCTGATGGATAAAAGACATAAAAATGAGGAGTGGGAAAATCATATGATAATTTTCATTTTCATCCTAGTAAACATTTGATAGAAAAAAAAAGGAATAATATTTTCTCATTCACACGCTTACTATGTTGGTTAATTTTTTTTCTCGGGCAGGATGGATAATCTTTCAGGGCAGCCCATTTTCCATCCATTTCTCATCAATTGTGAAAAATATTAACCCGAGAGGAGTTATGTGATAATATTTTCTGATGGATAAAAGACATAAAAATGAGAAAGAGTGAGAAAATCATATGATAATTTTCATTTTCATCCTAGTAAACATTTGATAGAAAAAAAAGGAATAATATTTTCTCATTCACACGCTTACTATGTTGGTTAATTTTTTTTCTCGGGCAGGATGGATAATCTTTCAGGGCAGCCCCTTTTCCATCCATTTCTCATCAATTGTGAAAAATATTAACCCGAGAGGAGTTATGTGATAATATTTTCTGATGGATAAAAGACATAAAAATGAGAAAGAGTGGGAAAATCATATGATAATTTTCATTTTCATCCAAGTAAACATTTGATAGAAAAAAAAAGGAATAATATTTTCTCATCTTTTCTTATCCATCATTTTTCAATGAAAAAATTTCCATCAAAGTAAACGCCATAAAAATAAAACCGTGTTGAGCCAAATTCTTTTCCTCGAAAAATACCTCATTCATAGCTTTTAAATTTTTTTAAGATTGGACCATTTTTTAAACTCGCTTAGACTAAGTCATAAACTGTAATTAACCCTTTAATTTCTCTCTCTCTCTCTCTCTCTCTCTCTCTCTCTCTCTCACACACACACACACACAGGAAAAACTTCATTAGCTTTGACGATATATTAACTTCATTATAGTGTAAACTAACATAGGTACACCTTCCCTTCCTATACTAACTTTTTTTTACTTACTCCTCCCTTTTTAACCATATACTAATACACGCTTCTAAAGCATAAAACTTGCACTAGTATTACAAGACCAACACAGCCCCATGATCAATGAGATACTGATCCATTAATCGGTTCGATTTTGGGTGTTACTGTTCGTTCGATAACAAAGTTATCAACAATCCTTACAGTGCTGACAGGATCCAGCTGAGACGAGGCCGATCTCCATTTGCTGGGAAATCTTCTCTGGTGGCTATGGCTCGGTTGTAGTTTCGATTCACTTTCCCAACTTGGATCCAGCTTCCACTCCTTCGGCACCTGCACATTACACAAGCGATAAATCTTGGGAATAAAAAAAAGAAAAACAAAACTATACTGCTATTGGCATCGTTAGGATGCTTTGTATACGCGTCATGCAGTTATCAATAAATAATCGAACTAGGCAAGAAAGAACCATAAAACTACAAAAAAATCTGCTTCACGAAGGAAGAAGACAAGAGTCGGCAATCATTTCTTACCTTGTCTACAGCAAGGGTGAAAACTTCTAGATCGCCTTTCAAGTTAATATGGAACCGAGTAAATGACTTGTAGTTAGCAATGCGGAGTGAAGAGAAAGCTTCGTCGAAGTGTATGTGTAGCCAATTGATGCAGATATAAAGGTAGCTTCCAAAAACCAACGAGACAATCGGGGTAGAGAAGACCCAGTAATAAAGGAAGACGGAAGCATAATAAATAACTGCCCCTCCTCGAGAAAGTGAATCCATCCCGTTCTTGCAGATATTACCCCTGGTGACAGCCATGACCTAAAAAAGAATGTATAAGCAAAAGACGAAACAGGAAGGCTCAAAAGATAAAGAAAGAAAGGTGCATTAGTTATTTACCTCAGGAACATCAAATGCTGACATCAAATACTTGATACATGCTGGATAAAGGCCAAATGTCCATTGCTCGATACGTGCTCTTAGGCCAGATGGATCAGGAAAATGCTCACTCTCCACAGATCGATACCATTGATACAGAGTATGGTAGCCTGAAATGAAAGTTCAAGTTGGTTCAGAGATAACCCCAAAATCTTCAGAACAAAACATGGAAGAATATCATAAATAATACAGTCAAAACCAGAAAGCTGATACAAGAATGCCTTATTCTATGAGAGAAATGAGGTAGTGCTTAAATCTTGATTGCACAAATAATCTAAAATGGAACTAAAACATGGTATATAACCACGGATATGACGATGTGTAAAGTATCTAACTATGAGGACATTCACCTGAAGTTGCCAACAATTTGTGCCTGATGCAAGTCTCAATACCCAATTCCAAAAGCATCATTAGAATCAATGCAGCTGATAGGTGTGCAGAGACATGGAGAATGCCTATTATTACTCTTCTCTTACGGGACACTTTTGACGGCACAAATGTGATAGCAGTGACCAACAAAAAGAACGCACCAGCTGAGGATACATATGAGCGTCCAAGCATGTACATGAAAGCATCCCATACGGATCCAAAAAAGCTCTTCAAGTGACCAGAAAATGTATCATCCTGTAAGATGTGATCTAGCTTACACTAGAAGAAAAGAAAAAGCAATTAGTCATCTTCCGGAAAACAGTAGAATTCAATTTGATATCAAATGCAGTTAAGATGCCTTGCTTCTTGTACTAGATTAAGGTACAGCCTTTCCATCACAATAAAACATTTACCTGTGGAAACATGGAAAAGGCTAGCACAAAGTATATAATGCCACCTATGAAGTCAAACTGCCAATTTTTCTTACGAAACTTTAATATGTTTCCTAAAGCAATCTGCACCAAGATTACCAACATATTGTTAGAAAAATTTAACAGTGGATGCATCAATCATAAAATAGTTGATTTACCCTGCTCGAGTCCTCAAAGGATGGATAAGCTGCCTTGCTTTCATATGATGTCCCATATAATTTATCAAAATTACTGAAAACATGAGTTGGGTGCAAGAATGCTCCACCACAACCATTAACAAGCAAATGATGTACGTATGCAGGCTCCTCTGATGGAACATGAGAATGACGCATATAATGATGCAAATCCCCAGCCACTCGTAGTTTGCACCTCCCTCTTAAATGATCACGTATCAGGTGTGCAACGTTCTTCCCAGTGAACTCATCCCAGTACCAATCAAGTAACCAATTAGGCTCATGAGTCATGATGATAACCGAATCATCCTCCCCCACCTGGAAAAAAATAATTGACAAATAAACATCATGTTGCACAATAACATAAAACACAAGGTAAGGAAAGAGCTGAAACATGGATGAAAATGAAAGAAAGAGATCAGCCAAACCAAAGAAAAGATATGTAACCATGTGAATCCCGCATTATTTAGCAACCATTTTTATCCATCTTGAACCGCTGATTTATTCAAACAGAAAATGGATTACCAACATCCATATATCATGTCTATCATACGAAAAAGAAGGATTTCTACTTCAATTGATAATGTAATGCAATTGGTCATACAGTAAAGTATAAAAATCAAGTAATATAGTGTTAACTATAAGGAAATGTGTCCTAATTATAAGCGACCACAAATATCTTGCATACACTCCAGTTACAAGGCGTTTTAGCCATAAGAGAAACCACAACCAAAAATATTTATGAGAGAGAGAGAGAGAGAGCATAATGTCAGCAACATTTGCAAAGCAACCAGTAATAAAACCAAATCTTAAGAAATAATACCTTTTCTTTTATCAGTTCCGAAAAGAACTTGAATTGGTAGACATCAATGTCGCAATGAAGAGCAAGGTCCAGTCCAAAAACCCACCATCCTTTTGGCAGCTGAAGGGCAAAATAGCTTTTCTTTTGGGGCATAAACCATCCGCCTAACCAACTCTTGTGACAGATATACCGCATAAATGTCTGAAGGCCGTCAAACCAATCTGTAAACCAGAAGAAGACGTCATACCGTATACAAATTAACCAGTGAAATGATAAAAAGAGCAATTTATACTAACGTTAAAGTAGCACTCAGCAATAGAATATAAAATAAAAAACAAAATGTGGAAGGCACTATAAAGTATCAAATGTAAGTAACCAACAAAAAACTACAACCAACCATGATTTCCAGGTATAACAAAGCACTGAGGCCCATCATATTCCTTCAGTGATGAAATTCCATCAGGCAATTCAGGTTTATCTACAGCTATATGCTCCCCTTTATACCAGGCAGGAGGCTGAAGAGCATATTCAAAGGGGCGAAAAAGGCGTCTCTCGTATGTAAATGCAGATGGATTAGGATACCTGAAATCCAAATTGACATCTACTCAGAATTTAACCTACAACAGAAAGCAAATAGGAGCCAGCAGTTCAGGCACCAATATTCCATAAAGTAGTCTACAAAAATAAGAGCAAATTCACTTATAAAAAAACCATAAGGAAAAGACTTTTTCTATCAGGCCACACTCACAGCAAATAGCTATCACTCAATATAATTATTACCCGACAAAAGCAATAAGTTTTGATAACCACTCGTGAGAATGACTCGTATTTTGTCAGGAGATGATAGTTTCATAACTAACATCTGAGAGTACATTATAACCTCACATAAACTATCGGGACATCCAAAAATTGTAACGTTCTGAATTCACACCAGCGAAGATACTACAGTTGTTACACATAAATCCAAGAAATGAAGATCTTTACCGTTATGTACTAATTACTAAAGGAGCTTTATCTATAGAAATTTAGGGCAAAGAGACATTAAACTAGATGAAAGAAAAAAGGTGAATGCAGCAAAATGTAACACGGAAGTGGGTGCAACTGCAAATGAATCTCCCAAATACAGAAGAAATGTTAATTCATGGATATTACGATGTGAAAAGAACATTAGAGTTCAAAAAGAATAGTCCTTTTAGATATCATGTGGTGCCGAAAGCAGATATTATTTCAATTGCTTGATAATGGTTGTTGACATGCATCCCATAACAGAACATGAAGATGTCAAAAGAATACTATTAATCATACACCTGATGAGGTTCTAATATTGCTGCATACAAATAAAGAATGGAGATTTAGTCAATTACAAAAAAAGAATTTTCTCTGGTCTCAGAAGAGCCTCAACCAGAACCCTAAAGAAAATTGATAGCAAAAGAGATCTTTATTGAACTTACGCAAGATCGCCCCCAATAAGGAGCAAGTTACTTCGTGGCAGATTAATTGAAGAACCATTACTTTGAACCCTAAGCAAAGGCTGCGCAAGAAGCCTTGCCACACTGTAGGAAGAATTGCCACCATCGCCGGTATCAGCCATAAAATCAAACCACAGTTCATCATGTTCACTAAATTGGTCGTACATAAGATCATCTTGCTTAGCTGCATCTTCAACCTTGCTCATTGCAGCCTAATATTTAAACATTGTGCAGCCAAGAGCAACCCAAATTCAGTATGAAATCACAGACTCAAATTGCCAGCATATTGCATATTGATTGCATAATAAAATACTACGCAGTAAAACCAATTATAACAAGTAAAAGAAAGCATCGTACTTCAAGATTTGTATTGAAAATAGATAAATATGCCACATTTAAAACAAAAGAAACAAACTTTTTGAAAGATACATGATGAAACTTGATAAAAGTTAAAGGGGCAGTTTCATTACTTTTGCTAAATGACAAGTATTGGGGGTCCAAAGAAAGTAATAAAGAAAAATAAGAATGGTCAGTGTACCTGCATCATGCGCATGTCAAAACGCCCAACAAACACAGTCACTGATACTAGCAGGTCAAAAACTGTCTTAAATAAATCAGCAGATGTCCTGAATCACATCAAAAGAAAGATTAAAATGATTGCAGGTTACACCAAATAATATAAGAGTCCATGTGCCACTATGAGAGAGTGTAAGACTGTACCCTGAGTACCAAGGGACCATATCCAGAAACTCGGGTTTCATTTGCTTTTTTTTCAACTTCTCAGATTCTTTTTGGGATACAGGGTGAGTAAGGGCCCAGCTGTTGGAGTTAGATACATATAGACATCAGTCATTAGAATGAGACTAGGAAATGAAAATGACAACATCTGCAAACACCCACTTTTCTCAATGTTCAAGGGATAGGCAACCTCGAATTATACTTAAATTCGTAAGAAATGGGTAAACAAAATTACTAATCGCCAGATGAAAAACTATACTGCCACTCACTGTTACAGTCAAAGCAAGCAACTTAAGTAAAGAATGAAATAGATTCAGTGATTACTTCAACCAACAGCCTCATGATTCATCCAATAACCTCAACATTGACATTAGCTAAAGGCACAGTGCATTACTTGAAGGACCCAAAAAAAAACCAAAAAAAGAAAAGCCGAATTATGATAGATAGTGTCTTGTTAACTCTCACCCCGTTGATCTCTCCACAACATAATTTGCAATGTAGAGACCTATAAAAGTGGCCCATAATGAATATATTGGGGAAATTTCCGCAGGTGAGTCTGCACACGAACCACTGCTACAAGTCAGCTGAAAATGTGCAACAATAAAAGCATAAGAAACTAGTCATGCCGTTAGGAAAAACAATGGATGACGGAAGCCACAGACCATACCTCTCCATAAATGACCCACTTTGACAAAAATGGATAATCATTAGCTGAACCAACTGGAGCAAACCACGATTTGCATACTTGCTCTTTAAACTCATTCATGCGAACAAATTTTGCAAGCCATGAATTCCTCTCTTCCTTGTTCCACAGCGTAAACCAGCCAGAATTCCTTCTTTCAAATGTCTTTTCTCTCATATTAGCACGGTTGCCACAGTGGCTATAAAATACACAACATGCTACACTTATAACCTACACAACGGATAATGGCAGCAATAAGAAACAAAAAAGTTTGATTTTTTCAGTATACGATTTCAGGACTTACAGCACAATTTTGAAGGATTGTCAGAATGGCAGGTCTCCTTCCAGCCACCCGAGCAACAAGGCCAATATACCAGAGGCCAATGAATACAATGTGAAATACAAGAAGAAATAAAATGGAAGATACATAGATGGTTAAAAATAATGAAAGATTCATCCTCATATCAACTCCCATTGATTGAAAACTAGGAAGATGATATAAAGCAGCCACCAAAATCCATGCTATATACCTGAAGGAAGAAACACTTAAATTACTAAAACTATTGTAATCCTTTGACAAAGTTGTTCTGAAGCAGTTACTATAGATAGAAAAAGAATTTGATGAGATCTATTGAAAAGAGAAACATACCAGCGACTGAAGTTTGAATAACTTGGTTTTATCGTTTTGCCTATAAAAGGGGAAGAAAAGAAATAGAAGAACCCCAGCAAGCATGCGTACATAGACCACCACTTAATATTGCTGTCTAATTTCTGAATAAGAGTGTGCATGTTATCTGATGATATGAAAAATAGGCATCCTATAAAAACAGCAATGACAGCATGTCGTGAATGCTCGTGCGGATATGGATACGTGTGAGTGAATATAGTCCTAACTGTCTCCATCTTTAGAGTCTCCAATAAACCAGAGTTCGATTTGGGAGAGCCCATGATGCTCTCTTTATATATATGTCACTTGTTCAGATATAGCACGGTCTTTTCTTGCAAGATAGAAGATACTACTGCACAACCAAAACCAGCAAATGAATCCTGAAAGTTTTCCAACGAAAACCACAAGGAATGATTGTTAGAATTAAAATTAACTTTTCAACATGCACTTCAAACTAAAAAGCAAATATATTATGGTCCATCTAATTCAACTGGGCCAAATAATTATCAGAACTTAGAAATATCAAACTTGGTTATCAACTTTGCAATGCGCAGAGGCCCAATGATGGACCAAAGGTTTCAAAGGCTTGTAATTGAGCCGTAAACATCTGCCTGAGGCTATTGTCCCCCAAGCCAAATCGATCCATTTTCACGTGGCTTCTAGTCTAGAATTCAAACTAATTCTATGTTCAAGTCGAAACAAGTATTATCGGAATACACATGTTAGACAACCACGAGTTTCTTTTCTCATGATTGATTCAACAATCTTGATCCCACTTTAGATATCAAGCCATAATCTCATGTTATTCTAGAATTCACAATAATTCTACGTTCAAATCAAAACACCCATGTTAGACAGTCATGACTCACGAGCTTCTTTTATGATTGATTCGACAATCTTGCACAATCTGACGTTAGTCTAGAATTCAAACTAATTCTATGTTCAAGTCGAAACAAGTCTAATCGGAACACATGTTAATTAATGATGAGCTTCGTTTCTTATGATCGATTCGACAATCTTGGTTCCATTTTATTCAAACCATAATCTCACGGGAAATTCAACTTCTAATTTAGTTTTTCAGCAAGTCGTGTGAAACTTAAATTATTAAGGAGAAATTCATGTTACGATGAGAAACCTTCGAATTAAAAGTCTAATGCTAATATGGTTTCATAACCAGCACGTGGACTATCCAGCACCATAACCACCGCAATCCAAAGCTACCACCGCATTATCCCCGAGTTCAACCACCATTTACAGTACGGCTATCTAGAAAAGCCCCGCAACAACAAAAAAACATGAACAAATTCAAAAAAAACAAAAAACTACTCAAATTAGGCCGAGGACTTAAGCTCACCGTCGTTCTCCGATATCAAGCAATCCGGAATCAACCAACATCCGTCGTCGTCCTCGCGGTCTCCGTCGCAGAAATGGCGGCTTCCTCTCTTCCCGGCAACCAAGTTCGCGGCAGATTGAAATCGTGAATGATGATGAAACCGAGAACGTTCAAATTGCCGCGCTAAAATTGAAAATCTTAGGGTTTTCCGAGATTGAGGAAGTTAAAATGTTGAAAGAGGCGGAGATGAAAGAGATGCGGAGAGGGAGAATCGAGAAATATGGTTATAGATTTGTTCAATTTGGGAAAATTGAATTGAAGTGATTAAGAAAAGGAATGTCTGAAAAGGAAGCATTTTTGGCATATTCTTTGTATGCGAAAACACACACACACACACACACACGCAGTGCGGTTCGTCACCGTCCTTGCTAAAAATGGACACGTCATCATTTTAGATCCTAATCCTACCGCGTTAATTGAATTTTTTAGCACCAATTAGACTTGTGTTGCAAAATAAGACCTCCGTCTCACCCCAATTGTCCTAATTTTTTTGGCACAGGAATTATAATTAAGGATAAAAAATATGTTTAGTGGAGTTATTAAAGTGAAATAAAATAGGTAGAAAGAAAGTGAATAATGAAATAAAGTGGAATAAAATAGGTAAAGAGAGTGAATAGTGAAATAAAATGAATAGAGAGATAAGGAAAATAGTGAATGACACAGAAAATGAGGAGAAAAGTAGGTCGAAAGGTGTAAAGTGAGTGTAATTAACGAACTAATTATTTCCAGAAAAAAAAAATAGGACAACTGAAATGGGACACCCGAAATAGAAAGTGGGACAACTGGAGTGGGACGGAAGGAGTATAGTACTTTTGTCTTAGTCTTAGGATGTGCTTACTTTGATGAAAATATTTTTGTTGGAAAATGATTTGGAAAATAATGAATAAAGAAAGATGAGAAAATATTAATATTTCCATCATTTTTTTTCACATGTTTAGTAGGATGGAAAAAAAAACACATCGTCCCTCCTCCCCTTCCCAATTTTTACGTCTTTTATGTATTGGAAAATTATCACACCCCTCCCACCATGTTAATATTTTCCACAATTAGTAAAAAATAGATGGAAAAAGGGTTGTTCGGAAAAGTTATTCATCTTGCCCGAAGAAAATTAACCAATATAGTAAATATGTGAAAATAATGGAAAAAGAGTGGAAATGGTACGTTTACTTTGATGGAAAAGTTTTCATTGGAAAATGATGGATAAAAAAAGATGAGAAGATATTAATATTTTCAACTATTCTTATCACATGTTTACTAGGATGGAAATAAAAATTATCACATAGTCATCGCTCCTATTCCTTCCTTTTTTTTTCAGCCTTTTGTCCTATGAAAAATATTATCGCACCTCTCCCTCACATGTTAATATTATCCACAATTAGAGAGAAAATGATGGAAAAAGGAGTTGCCTGTAAAAATTATGCATCTTATCCGAGGAAAATTAACGAACGTAGTAAACATGTGAAAATAATAGAAAAAATGGTGAAAATATCTATTTTTCACTCTTTTCCATCAAAATAAACGCATCCTTACAAGTAGGCCTCTCTTTTTAATAATTAGCCGCTAATCGAGATGCAACAATCTACTGGTACTAATTAATTTGAAGGAAATTCGTAGTATTAGAAAATTTTGGTCTGAATCACACATAAGAGGTATAATGCATTAGAAAAATTACTAGTGTGTAACCCGTCGAAATTCGACGGGAATTACATCGTTATAGTTTACAAATATATAAATTCAAAAATACTTTTTTAAAAGTGATTTTAACAAATCATTAAAATAATTCTTACATGAAGGATCGTCTCGTTACGAATAAGTGTTGCATGAAATATCATCTCATGTATTAACGGATAATCAATATATGCATTTAAAAATAATTTGAAAATAATTCAATACATTTTTCAAAGTGATATAATTTAACAAATCATTGTAAAGAATACAAACTCGTTGGGACAACAAGTTTAATATGAATGACCGTCTCATTGAAAATAAGTGTTTTATGAAGGATCATCTCGTGTAGAAATTGTTGACACTTGACACAAAATCACCTTACATTTTTATTTATAAATATAATTTTGAAAATAATTTAATAACTGTACATGAATAATCGTCTCGTTGCAAATAAGTGTCACACGGTGTAGAATTTATTGACGTGGAATCCCTTTACATTTTAATTTATAAATATAATTCAAAAAATATTTCAATTCTCTGCTTTTAATTGATATATTTGACCAATTATTGCAAATAAGTGTTGTAATATTCATCTTATAAAACTTGATGATAATGGATATCCAATATATATAAAGAGAGACATAGACGTTACCAAAGTATTGCGAAATTCATTGGAAGAGTGTTACGTGCCTATATAAAATAATAATTATAATATAAAATATGTTAAGGAGAGATAAACTCGAGTGATCACAATGCCTGTTTTTAAGCTAAAATCACCAAAAATATACTTTTCTGAAATTCAAATCACATTTTTTATATTTGTACCCATTACAAATGTACTCATCAAGCATTTCTCAAACTTGAACCCGTTTAGATTTTCTTTATTCATGTCCGTCTTAAAGTTGATTAAAAATTGATTTCACTATCCAAACCGCCTAATTCGTTTGGTAAAACCTGTTAATGACCTGCTAAAAATTCGAATACTTTAAAGTCAACATTATAAATAGTAAAAATACTAAAAAGATTATAACTAAAATAAAATATCAATTTAAAAATTTATTAAAATAAATGTCAAAACAATTACTAACAAAACATCTAGCATGACTATTATACAATTGATATCTCGTAAAATGTTCAAATAATATTAGTATTTATAAATCAAATCAATTCATTATCATCACTAACCAAATATGTTTTTTTTTTTTTTAAAACTTCACTACTCGTCATAATCATCTCTTTCCTTCTATTAGTTATCTATACTAAATAAGCACCCATTTACTATTACATTATTTATGATAAACTATTTTACCTTGCTTTTAATCACAATAGATTTGTTATAACCCAGCAACCCATGTGGAATCACTAATAATAATACAAAATTAATTAAAGACGGATCAAATATTCAATTACAGAAACACGAAAATCAAACTAATTAATAAACACGAATACTGTAAACTTTTTTTTTTCAATTAATCTCGCTTACAAAACCTCTAACTTTACTCAAAAGAAAATTCACAGATGATTAATACTAAAAAAAATTCTTACATAAAAATTAAATATTAAATTACTAGAAATGATAAAAATAAAATAAAAACAATACTACAATATTTAGAAAACATAGCCGTTGGAAAAAAAAAGAATAACTAGGCCCATCCGCGGCGGCGCTTGACGTCGTTGAGCAACATCATATGGAACTGCATCTGCTCCGGCGTGTAATTTGACGTATCCGTGTTGATGATCTTCAAATCGGCGAGGTCTTGTTTCGCCCGAGCACGCTCCCTCATTGCCTCGGCGAGGCTGTTCTTCGCCGCGGCGAGGTTGTTTAGCCGGTCATTTGTTGAGGAGACCATCTACCCAAACTCCTCCTCGTTGAGCTTCTTCTTTCCCTTTCCTCTGGTCGCCCTCGCCTCCGCCTTTGCCGCGTCTCGTCCCTGTGGACGAGGGGGAGCCGTGTTTTTCTCTTCGGTTGCCTCGCTCGATCCGTGCAGCGTTCCAGATGAGGTGTAGGCATTCTCTGCCGTATTCTTCGTCCACTTCATGGACGGAACGTCGGGAAATTCTTGGTGGAGGAATTTGGGGTAGTCCGCCAAAATTTCCCAGGCACCAAAATGTTTGAAGTAGCTCCCTTCATGGGCATGATATAACTCCTGGGCTTGCTCCCTGACCATGTCGTCGGAGGCGCCGCTCTGTCTTTTCTTCTCCGCCTTGTCGAAGGCTATCATCCACTCCTTCACCCAGTGGGAGATCCGGCCGAATAAGCTCTTCACCGTCTTTGTGTTGAGGTCGTCGTTGAACATGGCGTTGTACCTCTCTGCCACACGCCCCCAGTACTTGTCGCCACTTTGATCTCGTCCGAGGATGGAATTGCATGTCTCCTCTTTCCAGATTTGGGCGACGGCGGTGCCTTGTTCCACCGTGTAATTGCGCCTCTTTGGTTTGGCGTCGGCGTACGGACGAGAAGGTTGAGGGACAATTGCGAGGGCCTTTCCCTTGGCTTTGCAGCGTTGCTTTCCCTTGGCTTTGGCCTGTGCCGGCTCCGATGAGGGACTATCCTTGTCGCCAATCACGGTGTGGAAGGACTCGCCGACGGACGAGTTGAGGTTGATGGTATCGAGCCCCGCGCTGGTGTATCCGCCGTATTGCCTGTCGTCCGCCATTTCAGGGGGACACCACGACGACGAGTAAGGATTGTTCGGATCCATTTGTGAGATGGTAATATGAATTTTATGCGAAAAAATATGTAATTATAGGAGAAATGTGGATATTTGAGGTGTGAAAATGGTGTGGTGAAATGTGATATTTATAGTTGTAAAATGTGGTAATAAAAAAAAATCAAAATCGGCAATATAGCCGTTTTGAACCGTTTGCAATCTAGCCGTTGTCCGATTTTTTATTTTTATTTTTTATGTATGGCGCGTGCATTAAAGTGGATTTTATCGTATTATATACTTCATATGTCTTGTTCAATAAGTCTCATTTTGTCATTTCAGGTGTCCCACTCAATAAGTCTCATTTCCTTATTTGACAAAGATTAATACGATAAAATCCACTTTATGTCACACTCAAACGTGAATAGTATTGTTTACTTTATTGTACAGTATTTTTCCACTCAATCCATTCTAACATCAACAATAAAATACTACCTTAATCACACTCTTTATCATCTAACTCTATTTTTCTTAATTTCCGTGTCCATCCCAAATAGAATTTATTGAACGGGACAAAGGGAGTATATAATAAATTATTTTTTGTTTACTTTGTGTATATGATTTGATTATGATGCTAAAATATATTTTTGCATTAATTTGAAGCTACAAAAAAGTTGAACTTCCATATCATAATTGCTCTAGTAAATAACTAAAGAAAATAGATCAACGGGAGATAGAAAGCTAGAAGAGAAACAAACTAATTATAATTATCGAAATTTCTCCCACTTTAATGCAGCAAAAAAACGTTTTAAATCAATGTATGTATTCCAAGTCAAACGAAAAAAGAAGTCAATGTATTTATTCCAAGTCAAAAAACAGAAAAGTCAATGTACCTATAATGTTTTGTTTTACTAGATTCTAGTATTTTTATTTATTTATTTATTTATTTTTGAGAGAAATCTAGTATTATCTTTTTGTTTTTTCGTTTATTTGCACGCAAGAAGTCTTTTACTAGTACATCCATTTTTTTTTATCATTGGATGCTTGTCTTAATATATTTCGTCTCAAGAGGTTTATGTGCAAAATTATTATTTATTTTTCTAAGATATTGTACCATTTATTTAATGCAATTGTCTAATTACTATCAAGAACTTAATATTTTCTATGGATTAAATTGTACAGATATAATAACATGCCGTGTCATTTTGAAGTAGTTTCTTAGTTTGCATATGAATTAGTAAATAGTTTCTTGTTCAAAGGGGTAATCGTCTGCATTGATGTGAAAATCTACATTTTAATAAAAAAACTAATCTAGCGTCTTAGCTTTTATTTGTTTATTTTAATCAATCTTTTATTGATGTGTACTTAACCATTTTTAATTTCCGTCAAAAAAAACCATTTTTTTATTTATTTTGATAAATCTTCTAAATTATACTTCGTCTATGTATGGTAGAGCTATCTTTCCTTTTTTGTCAGTCCTGAATAGTACTCCCTCCATCCCAATTACAAGGTCTCACTTTTCTTTTAGGGGTGCCCCAATAACAAGGTTTCATTCCAAAAATAGAAACAATTAACTCTTCAAAAGCTGTATGACCCACCACTTTTCATTCATTTACTCTTGTTTCTTAATACCCGTGCCAAAAAAAATGAGACCATGTTATTTTGACGGAGGGAGTAGAGCAATTCCATTTTGGGACTTCACCCCACCATTAACTTATTAATTTCTCCACTCACAAAAGTGAATCTCTTTCTTTAGAAATTCTTGTGTGGTATACATGTAGTACACCCACCACTCACATATTAATATTTTAATAATATAAATTATAATATTAAAATAATATTATGTTAATGGTGGGTGTACTACATGTACACCCACACAAGAATTTCTTCTCTTTCTTCACCAACTTAACAACTATATTTTATTATTTATTTCTCCACTCACAATTAACTTTTATCAAAATTGGTGTTGCCATTAAAGCGTTCTACTACTTATGGACGGAAAGAGTAATAAGCTATGGAGTATAATACACTCGAAATATGTCAGATGTTTGAATTCACGTCGTTTGATTTGCCGGCCATTTTAATCCATCGCACACTCTAGATGGCCAAGTATATGTCACGTCAATTTCAATTTGACGAAATTATAAATAGTCGGAAAAAATTGAACAAAGTGATAAGTTCGTTAATTTAAATACAAAACTATAAGTTGATGTATGGAATAGAAGAACCTAATTTTCATGCACTAAAACTCATAATAATAGCACACTGCACGTTGAAAGCGACAATTGACAATCATCAACTTGAGTGTGAAATCACAACATTCACGCTTGTATAAATTTAAGAAAATAATTCCACAAATTTAAGAATGTATGGTTTACCAGCCTTATGTGATTTATAGACTACTACACAAGCACGAAAATTTACTTAATGCGCATTAAAGTTAACGGCTGCGGGTTCCCACGAATTAAAAAAATAATAATAATACTTCCACAAATCTTATTCTAAATATGATCGTATCAATTGTGTAGTGATACAAAAAATAATACTACATCTATACACAATCAACTCAACAAAATACAACAACTCAACCTTCCAATTTCCCCCCTCTAACCTAGAGTATAGTAATCAAGTAATAAATTACAAAAATAAATAATACCACCAAAAATAATTGTTACCTCCATTCTCCTATAAATAAATAAATACTACCTTTCCTTCATTTCCATTTATAACCCCCTTCTTGCTCCTTCACTCTTCTCAAAACCCCTTCCACAGCCACATCAAATGCATCTTTCATACCCTCCAATCCCTTATTATTATTTGCATATACAATTTTTGGAATATATTTAATTATTTTTTCCCTCATTTTTTCCACCTTTTCTTTGCTAATATTGTTAAGCACCTCTACTATCGACGTCCCATTTTTTACCTCATTTCGGTGGATAAAAACCGAGTAACTCTCCGGTTCACCCGGCAAGAACCACTTGTACTGCAGGTAGGCGGTTCGGTACCAGAAAAAAACCGGTACCGAACCGGCTAGCATGCAGTCGAAAATCGAGCGGCGAGTGAAGCTATCGCCTCTCGGCTGCAAGCAGAAATCCGAGTCGAGAAAAGCCTCGAGTATGGCCGAGCTGCCGTTCGCGCATTTCGAACCGCCGCAGTCGACGACGCGGCACGAACCCGGTTCGGAGCCGCACTGGTTCAATAGAATCCCGCGGAAATCGTTTTTTATGAACCCGCGGGTGGCACCGGCGAAGGAGAAGAGCGTGCGGCGCGGGCGGCGCCGCACGAAGTCCTGCCACGCCGCGACGTCCGCGGCCGAACCGGGGTGGAAACCGGTCGGGTACGGGACCGCGACGTCGAAGTAGTCCCACGGGTTCCGCTCGATGAGGAGGCGCGTGATGTTACGCATCTGCGGCATGTAGATGCAGCTGGAGCCCCAGTCGCTGCCGCGGGAGCGGGAGCGGCGGAAGTCCCACGATATCCGCCCCAGCGTGATGAAGTGATCCCAACCGCCGGATTTTTGGAAGTGCGGCTGATCGGCCACCCAGTCGAGCATCAATTTGCAGTGGCGGTCGCGCTCCGCCTCCGTCGAGTTCTTCGTGAAGAGCGAGTGCTCGATCGCGAGGCCGACGTAGAACGGGATGTAGAAGGCGGCGGCGGCGGACGGCTCCGCCGTCCGGCACCGGTAATTCAGCATCCGGTGGTGGTAGATGAGCTCCAGCGAGAACTGATCGGTCCAAAACCACGCGCCGCTCACGTTCCCCGGCACTATTCGAGAAATCGCGGCGGCGGCGGATTTGCCGAAACCTAAATTGGATAGGGCGTCGCAGCGGGAGGACCAAGGGTTTATGCCGTCGCAGTTTTTCACGATTTCGGCGTTGAATTGCGGCGGCAGGTCGTAGACGTAGACTTTTCCGTAAGGGCAACTCGCCGGAGAATCAATTGTGTCGCCGGCGGAAGGAGAACCAGGAATTTTGTCGCCGGCGGCCGTAGAATCAGGAATTGAGTCGCCGGCGAGGCGGATCGAATTGAGGTTTTCAACGGCGGGGGAGGGGCGGGGGGTGGCGGCGGAGAGGGAGAAGTGGAGGGAAGGGGCGGAGAGGAGGAGGAGGAGCTGGAGGAGGAGGACGGCGAGGAAGAACCATGTGTGGCGGTGGTGGAGGGAGAGGTAGGGTTTGAGGGAGGTGAAGTAGGAGATTTTGCGGTCTAAAATGTGAGGGCTTTTCGGTTTGGAGTAGAGCGGAGGTTGGTCGGAGGCGGGAAGCATTTGTGGACGCGGCGGCGGAGGTGGTGTCGGTGGCGGCGGAGTGATTTCGTTAGCTGAAGGAATTGAAGGTTGTGGATTAATTTTTTTTGGATGATCACTTTTTTTTTTTGTGGACGCGTGCGATTTTGGGTTATCGCAAACCGACACCTATTTATTCATCAAGATGCTTAGCTTTCTCAAATTTTATTTAATTTATAAACCATTGTCCTAAACCTTGATTATTGCGTCAATTTAAAGTGGTATTATGACATTGGAGTAGCCAAAATTGATAACAATAAGGTTATTTAAATGTAGAAAATCTCAACTATTGACTGTAGTTAATGGCTTTATGCAAATTAATTGCAAATTGCAATTACAGTCAACTTGAATTAAGTATGTATGAAATCTTATCTCTATTATCAAGTAGCAATTTCATAATTGAAACCCAAAGTCAGAATCACATATAGATATTCAGAACTAGGCTTAAAATCAAAGATTAGATGGTAAATTATTTGAATGAGTTAGGATACAAAAGAGCTAATAGCTTCTTTCAATTTTCATTCGAATAAAAGTTGTTTAATTAGGTGGTCTTGTTCGAATGATATCAAGTTGATTTTTGTGCATTTCCATTTTTTTATCGAGCGTAAAAATCATTTCTACTTTCGCTGCATACGATACAGAGTAAATCGTTTCTTTTGCAGGCTACTACACAAGGGACGGGAGTTTACCCAGTGCGCATCCAAAGTAGCGGCTGCGAGTTCCCACAATATCAAAAAAAAAAAAGAGTAAATCGTTTCGATTTTTCATGTGCTCTTGACAAATTCATATTTGTAAATCAGAGATACTCAATCTATCCAAGATACTGTTAAAGTTGAAATTTTGACCAAAAAATACGCAATCCTCCACTAGCAAAAACATCTCTATCAAAAATTGAAGTTCTTTTTTTTTTTAGATCTAAAATTGTTTCGTCTAAGTTTGGATGAAATTAATGTTTACGTGTTGGTTTGTTTACTAATTGTTATCGAATTATTAATCATTTCTTACCTTATCGAACTTTGTCCCATTGTATAATTCAATTTTGAATTTTTTTAATTGTTTCCATATGGATTTGTTTAATACTCTCGATTTTATAATTGTAACTTTCACTTCACCCGCCCAAAATATTTTAAAAGTGTTGAAGGGCGGGCCGGCCGGTCTCCCATTTAGTCAGTATCACTGTATCAGTCTTACTTATTAATCTAATCTACAAATTCTAAGAATAATTAAATACTTATACTCCCTCTATCTCTGTCTCGGGTATTAAGGTGAAGGGTAAAAATTGGTTAAAGTGGTATGACCCATAACTTTTGAAGAATTAATTGTTTTCTTATTTGGAAACAAGTCACTTGTTATGTTATGGACAAACCCAATATGGACAACGAGCCACTTATTCCGGGACGGAGGGAGTAGGAATTATGAACAATAGTCTGTACAATTAGGGATTATTTAAAACTTTTTGCCGGACCCTACCTAAATATGTCAAACAAACACTTCTAATCCATTCATAAGCAGCATAACGATCCAAGATTCTTGTTTTGACAAATTAAAACCACATACGTTAAAGATTAATTAGTATTTAAGCGAAATTAAATTATATTTTCGGATACTAGGTTGAACTTGTTGTATAATAATTGTATTACGTTTGTACCCTAAACCAATTAATGTCACTTATCTCTAACATGAACCCAAGTGCAGGTACAATCGATAGATGGAACTGGGAGGCCTCACCAGACGGAAATTGTTCTACAAAGACAGCCTATGCCAAGATTATCGCGAACAGAGCTGAGGGCAGGGCGAATAATGAGACCTCACAACTGCTGAAATCTGTGTGGAAAGCGTCAGCGCCTAACAAAGCTATCGTCATGGCTTGGCGACTATTACGAAAGCGCCTCCCTACGTGTGAGAACCTGGAAAGAAGGAATGTTAGGCTATCAGCTGAGGAGATGAAATGCACGGCATGTGGACAGGAAAACAAGACAGCAAAGCACCTCTTCCTCTAATGTAGAAAGTCATCCGAACTGTGGAATGGAATACAACAGTGGCTCGGCATTGATTCGGTTAGACCTCCATCTCTTGGTGCTCATTTCCTTATGTTTTCTCATTTGGGCAAAGGAAAGAGGATCACAAATTTTCTGAAATCACTTTGGATTTGCTCGACGTGGTTAGTGTGGAAGTGGAGGAATGAATGTAGGTTCGAGGGGATCAGATGGGATATATCGAAAATTGTCATGGAAATAAAAGCCAGAATGTGGAGCTGGTGCAAAGCGTTTCGGATACCGATCGTGGAGGCAAATTTTGATTCTTGATGCTTTCACAATGTTATCAGAGTTCTGTTTTAAGTTTTAATTACTTATTACTTATGTAAAGTGTACCGTTGGTACCTTTGTTCTCTTATTAATCTAATTTCATTTTTGTGAGCAAAAAAAAAGTATCATTTTTTTTTTCCATAAACTATTCTTGCTCAGAACAAGATCGCAGGGTGAATCTTCAAATATCGGTTGCAAATTATTTATAAAAATAATCATGAAAATTCCGTCGTTGCTCTCCTTAGCAACCACGAAAACAACGACGGATTTTTTCCGCTGCCAATCCATCACGAAATCCGCACACCGACCGATTTTCATGACACGCCGAAGGATACTTCCGTCGTAGATCAGCTGTTTTTTTGTAGTGTAAATGGTACTCCTTCCGACCTATTGATAATGTTTCCTAATTTTTAGGCACGATTATTATGCAGTAAGGTTAAAAGGAAAGAAAATGGTATGCTCGTCATTTGTGAAAGGTTAAATATTTCTATTTATAGAAATGAGACATTATTAATGAGACAGATGAAAACGAAAGAGGACATTATCAGCGAATTGGAGGGAGTATAATAGATATAAATGACATTCCAAACAAATAATAATTGCACAAGGACTGGAGTTTATTTAGTGCGTAAAAAAAAATGAACGAAATTTGAAATAATAAAATAAATATGCATTTTAGTGTCGATTTGATAATGAATTATTGAATTGTAGGGGAGATAGAATAGATATAATTCCTTCGGTTTGGTTTGGCTCTTGTGTTATCATTATTTATGTGTAAATTGAATATTATGTAGTAAGTATGTATTAATGATATCGTTAACCGTGTAGGTACACATCGGCTCATCGCCCAATATTTTGAAGTTAGAACAAATTAACATACTTGAGTTTACTTGAGTTTTTAAGTAACAAATATTTCAATTTTTTATTGCTTCACAAAAAAAATTTAATAAAAACTTACCTATCAGTAAGACTTCATGTAATTAACAAGAATGGTCGCCCATCTATAGGGACAGACAATTAATTTCCATGTGATATCTCTTAGTACTGATTGCTCCATACTATAAATGGTTACTACTTAATAATTATAATTAATTTTGATCTATAAATTTTAATGAGAACAAAGTAACTTCACAAATAAATTTTGGGAAGAGGTTGAAAAATTATACTGGATATACTCAATCAACACACAATTCTCAGCGGTGCAGTTTGACCTTTTCTTTATAAGTTGGGTAGGTTCGAATTCAGTCAGTATATATTAACAAAATTGGATTTATTTTGTTATATATATATATATATATATATATATATATATATATATATTATATGAATAGGATTATGTGAGAATGCTATCTTAGGTAAGAAATGAGAATAAATATGAACCCTTGATTTTTGTTAATTAATGGCTCAAATTTAACGATGCATTATGTTATGTTGTATTAGTGATTTATGCATTACACTGTTTATACATTAGGTTTCTGCAGTTTATGCATTAGAAAGTGTATGCATTACATTTCTGCAATATATGCATTACCAATATGATAAAAATGCATTAGAATGTATCATTCTCACGTTCTCATACAAAATTTATTCTAACCAGATCCCTATATATATATATATATACATATATATTATGCATTTTCTTCCTTTTTCTTAAAACATGATGCACAAGTGCCCTAGGTTTGGATTAAATACAACATGATATTACTATATACTTTAAATTTGGTTCAATAATATATCCAATGTAAGTGATCTAATAAATAAACATAAAAAATTATAGTTAAAAAAAATACTACGTTACATTAAAAAATAATCTGTTTGAGACGGGTAAAAAGTTTACATGAGCATAAAATGACAACTAAATTTGTTTCAAACACTGTTTTACTATCAAAATTGCTAGGTTGGACCTATTGTTGAAACTTTAATTTGGTGGAGTAAATCCTATACATCATTGTCGAATTATCATACAATATGTAATAAATACAACAGAAACAGTAAAAGATAAAACACGAATAGACAATAGAAGATATGAGTTGATCGAATTTGAGGTTACTCAGATCATAAATTCTACTCCCCCTATCTCGGAACAAGTGGTTCGTTTTCCATATTTGGGTGTCCCATAACAAGTGACTAGTTTTCGAATAAGGAAACAATTACAATATGTCTATAATATCAGACTAAGAGCATCCACAACCCTCGAGCCACAACCCTCGAGCCCTTGGGGGCTTGATGGGTTTTGTGTACCCCAAAACGAGCTACTTACCTCAACTGCAATGGGATGACTTGATAGGGGGTGTGATGAAATTAGTTTTGAGATGCTGGATAAAATTTGTAGAAAAACAAAATTAAATTAACATTAATTAAAAATGAAAATTACATTAATTTAAATAAAAATTACATATATTAAATTAATGAAAAGCAAAAGCTAATCCTCCGCCGTACTGGTCCAAATCGCATCCAGAGGTGCTCGATCAAATCATTTGCAAGGTGGTGATGCATTCATTTATCCTTCAAAGTGGTCGATCTCTCGAGATACTTCTCAAAATTTTTTTTTTTAAGTTAGCGCGTGCATTTATATACGTTGAATCGAACCGACTTCTTCTTAAAACCCAGGGCTCGTTGAGGTCGGTTCGGCAACGCATGGCATCGACATCGAGCCGGCTCGTTTGGCCGCCCTAATTCTTGACAGCTCATATATATAGACACTGATGTGGCCGGTGATTTGAAGAAAATTTGAATATGAAGAATCATGGTAAGGGAAGTAGACAAAATGTAGAGATTTTTTTTTTTTTTTTTTTTTGATGGAACAAAATGTTGAGATAGAAATTGGGAATTTGCGAATACTAGTTGGTTTGGTCCCCGCATTTGAAACTTGAAGCATGACGAGCCACCGCAATTCGCCACGCAATCACAACTAACTGGGCCCACTTTCATGGGCTGCTCCCCTTTCTTTATTATATGTCGCCAACTTTAGCAAGCTTTTTTTTTTTCTTTTAAGATGACAATTTTCTCGAGCTGATAATTTTTAACACGATGACGCGATGATACGAATGTATATGAAATTAACGAATTAGTATTATGATTTATTATCGAGTTGTATTCATGTTGAATTGATGTCGTTTACAATAGCATACATAATTTCGTATGTGTTCGTGTCGGGGGAGATTGTTAGGTTGTATGTTGGCATGGCGTATGGGGTTGGCTGTATTGATAGGGAAAAGTCATTTGGTTTTTGTTTGGTTTCTTTAAATTTATGGGACGATTGTGGGGTAAACAAAGGCTGCTCACTTATCGTCTAAATGAGCTTTTATAGTTTTGTGATAGTCTACGCGCAATCGTTTTGGACTTTTCTGAGATATAGTATATAATTTTATGAAATTAAAGTAAA